>KE155353.1:12171-22757 GCA_000411075.1 Sisymbrium irio
AGTTCCACGATCTCCCGACCGAATCACTCGACGCAGACGTGATATTCCTCTAACTGATTATCAAGAGGAGTCTTCCAGTTCAGACAGAAGCCTTTTTGCCCGAGCCGATTGTGCTGTGGTTCATGGCGCATGTAGTTTAACCCGAGGAGCTGTCCGCGATGAGCTAAAAGGAGCTGAGGAAGAGTTGACTGACCCGAATGAAGAATCCACGGAGCAAAATTTCATGGAAGACATTATGGAGCTAAAGGAGCTGATCAAACGAGAGAAAACTCGATTGGACTGGACTGATCAAGAGTTACCCGAGAGAGCTCAAATGTGCCTTACCGTGACCGACCCGATTGGAACAGGCGACCCGCGGAACTGAACTTCGACCCGCGTGTGTATTTTATTCGACCAACCTGGTCGTATTTCAACGACCCGCGGATATATAATGCGACCGACCCAGGAGGACATTTTATACGACCGATGGGCCAGCCTTTGACGCGAAAGGAGTTGGAAAGTCCCCTAGACCAATCCGCAATTTACAAACTCTTTTCTTTATTTTTCTAAGTCTTTTTCTGAGCTGAACACTTAGGAGCTCAGGAGTTTATTTATTCTTTTCTAGCTAAGCCTAAAACATAAGTATAAAAGGCTAAACACTTGTTATTTTTCATTACACAATTTTTAATCTAAAAACTCTTTTTCAGAGAATTCTCTCTAGTTCTTTCCAAACATTCTGTTGCTTGAAGGGTTACTTCAATCATCAAACCCCTTTTGGCTGTTCTTGTGTGTCATATCAAGAAGCCATAAGGCCGGAAATATCTGAGGATCATCCGCAACCTCAGTGCGATCCAGCGATCCATCTTTTTGAAGCTTCAAATCCAAGACTATCCTCACGATCAGAATTACCAAAAGGCTCATTCCTGGCTTGTTTCCTATCACCAAGACCTGATATAGACAAATCACACAAATGCAATCCTAAATATGCATAAATGCAACCTATGTTAATCAAAATCTATGAATAAAACATGATAAAAACTATGAAAATCTCAATACATCAGAGCTACACAGCCACCAATAACACTATCAAAAACACCTCCGATGCTACTAACATTGTGGTGAAGCTTATTGCCTCCGTTATTGCTGTCGCTTTTGTTAGCTTCGTGTTGAGACTGTAAACGGAGCTGGAGGGATTTTATGGATTGATAAAAGTGGTGTTAACCGATACCGAAACTGGCACATATATATAATTTGTGTTTTCTACCTGAATTGAGTTTTGCAGAAAGTTAAACTCCTGGCATATCGTCAACAACTAATGTCGGTGTTAGGGATTGATAGAAAGAGAAAAGTCTGGTTGGAAAGAAAACAAATTATTGAAGAGAGAAAGAAACATATTTAAAATCTGATTTAGTCAAAGTTTGATTTGTCTATTTTATATAAATTTGCTAAAGTGTATAATCCCCAGGGTGAAATCGTCTTCTACACCACCTGCAACTGAAAGGAATATGAGAAATAGTATTTTTAATGGTTAAGGTACTTTACTAATTAATAATGATATTGAATATATACAGCAAAACATCTCTAAATTTTATCTAAGACCGCAGAATAATCAAAATATAAAATTACATTAAAATTTCATTAAAAAATGTTAAACTCCATAATTTGTTTATATAAAAAAATACTAAAAAATAATTATCGTTGAAATATAGTCATATTAATAAATTAATCATATACTTTGATGATATATTCAACAAATATTTGGTTACCTACTTCTATTGTCTAAGACATTATATAAATGAGAGAATTAGAAACAGGACTTGATAATGGATAGAAGAAAAATATTTGGTTACCTACTTCTATTGTCTAAGACTTTAATTATGATCTAAGATAGAATTTTAATTAATAATTATTTAATAATATATAAATATTACACTCTGGTTTTATTTATTTGTCATTTTAAGATTATACACATATTAATAAAAAATATTAATTTTGTTAAATTTTCAATACAAAAACGTTATTAATTATTTATATAAACACAATGGAATCAATAGTAAAACAAATTGCTCAATAAAAATAATCATAAAAATAAATAAAAGAATATAAATTTTGTATTCAAAATTGAAAACGACAACTAATTTAAAATAAACAAAAAATTCTCTAAACAACACTTAACTAGATGGAATACTAAAATATTTCAGCAAATTATTACTCTGGTTAAAAAACTCATCGAAAGTTATTTGCTATCTATATTATTTAAAAATATAATTATAAGTATATTAAAAATTGGAGTATTAAAAATCTATCTCTTAAAAATTACTACACCAATCAAGCTTTTTTCACTTGCTTGACCTCTAAGCCACGAACGACCCAATGCTTGGAACGACAATTTTTTTCTTTTCTAGTCGACAAAAACAACACAAAAACAATCGAGAAACACGAAAAGATTATGATGTTATCCACGCTTGAAACGACAAAATATGCACGTTAAAGTGTCAAAGATTACTATTAAAACGTTATCCACAATCGAATCTGTCTATACAATCCAAATATACAAGCCATTAACTAATATGTCAAACTTTCATGTAACAGTCAGTTGATGCATGCCAAATTAAGAACAGCTTTGTCTTATCCAAAAAATACATTAAATTTCCATTAATGCAGAAATGACACTCGTTCCGAGTGCGTTTACAAGTGTCAAGAAAAAGAAGTTAATACTATGTTTTTCACCCAAACTTCTCTTCTTTGCACTTCTTGCTTTTACTTCCGTTGTAAACAGAAAACGGGGATAGAAACAAAAAAGACTAATTAACAACTAGTTAGTGTCCTCCCACAGCGGAAACTTTGAGAATATCTGCATCCGGCGGTGGAGAAGGAAGCACAGTGAGCGCTAATACTCCACTCACGGCCGCAGCCACCGCCGCCAACACAAAACCTGGAATGTTTCCTCCTCCGAACATCTCATCAAACGGCCCTGCTCCCACCGACACCACCATCTGCATTCATCATTGTTTACATGCACTCAACGATCCATTTTTGTCTTCTCGGTTTACTGATAAATTAATTTAGTTCAAAAACCATACTATAATATGAATATATTGATTGATATATAAAAAACACATAAATATTAAGAAAAAAACTATATAAATATAACCTGTGGTACAACTATTGCAAGATTTAAAACCCCCAACGATAGTCCTGCAACCAAAAAAAAAACACTCGCTAATTTTAATTACTCATACAAAATTGGATACATGCATGCATTCATTAATCCATATTGACATATTATTACATAAATATACACGACGTTCATGAAGTATATACATTCACAATATGACATGCATGCAAAAAATATTATTCATACTTACCTTGGCCAGCACCAGAAGAAGAAGAAAATATGGATGCCAAAGCGAAAGGAATGCTGTAAGTTATCTGCCAAATGAAAAATGAACAAAACAATCAAAGATGAAAACAGTATATTGTTTAATGAGTTCACAAATTTTATGTTTCATAAATTACGACAGAAGGTAACATTCAAATGAAATAACTACTGAGTATAAAGTCATAAAGTGAACGTACAGCTAGAGGTACGCCGAGGAGAGCGAAAAGCGATAGAGCCCGACTTTAACACAACTCGGCGGAGATATGATCTCTGTCACGGTGGAGCCACGGCGGCTCGATTCAGCCAACTTCGTAATTACCACAGTCATTCCTAAACAGAACGCGAGAATGAAATTAACGATTCCCCATAAACGCTTCACACCACCAACTCCACGCGACAGCCACTCAAGCCCTAAAGAAGTGAATCCAAGAACTACTGAGTTAAGCATCAACCCCAACGCGCCGGCGCGTACACCAACGTTATACACGCGCGTAGCAGCTTCGTTAGCACTTGCTGAGTCACCACCGTACACTTCTCTCCCCATCCAATCAGTATCAAATAGAAGAAAAGGAAACCAAGCAATCCAATTAAGACACGTCACCACTAAAAGCATCACCATTGGTCGTTCCATATCCTTCACCGCAGCCAATAGTTCCCCAAATAACGGAACTCTAACTACTTTCGACGCCGTTGCCGTCACCGTTACTTCCTCCGTTATCTCGTTCTCGTTTTCATCTTTCTCCTCCTCTCCGCCGTCTACTCCCGTCTCCGGCGACCATTGTTTCTCGTCGACGTACCAGAGAGCAAACACCGTTAAGGTAACCAAAAGGAGAATCGAGAAGAAGAAACAGCTCTTGAGATTCGCGCAGTAAACGTCGCAAGCTTTCGTCGACGTGAATGGAAACGCGTCGTGAAGATGAGTGAAAGCTCCGGCGGCGAATCCGAGTACATTTCCAACAGCCATGAAGAAAGAGTAGAAAGAATTCGCAGTTCTCGTCTTCTTCACGCTTTTACCGGAGAGATCAGCGAGCAAAGCTCGACAAGGTCCTTGAAGCATGTTGTTAGCGACGTCGAGGATCCAAAATCCGACAGCGAAGACGATAACGGCTTTCAATTTCGGCGTTACGTCGCCGCGATCTCCGAGAATCTCACCGATATCGGCGGCGTAACCGATTAGAACGACGGCGATTGCGACGAGTACAGCTCCAGCTGCGATGAAAGGACGACGGCGACCGAAACGCGATTTGCAGCGGTCGCTATGGTAACCAACAATGGGCTGAACAATCATTCCGGAAATGGGCCCGCATAGCCATATGAGTGAGGCCCATTTATGAGGGATGCCTAGAAGCTGAACGTATGGAGTCAGTAGCGAGAGCTGAAGGGCCCACCCGAACTGAATACCCGCTGCGATTGACGCAACCGCGATTGTCTTTTTGAGCGGTGAAGAAGAAGTAGTAGAAGAAGAGGACGGCGTTTGCGTTTGGGAGAGGTGGAACATCGTCGTACTGGACTTCCTCATAGCGCTCTCTCTCTCTTTATTTTCTCTCACTAGATTAAAGAAATTTGGATAGTGTAGAGAGAAAGGGAACAAAAATAAAGCTCACGATCCAGCACATCGGTACCATCTCAACTTGTCTAAAACTCGTTTCTCTTCTTCGTGGAGGTTAAAGGTAAGTAAACCTAAAACCCTTTAGGGCAAGTCTGAAACCCTAAAACCTTGTGCATGAAATTTTGACTAAAACCCTAATTGGACATATAATTCAGATAAAACCATAAACCTTAAATTGTTTGAAACCATAAAAGTTGTTTGCATGTTTGCTTTGATTAATTGAATATTAGTTGCATGTTTAAATTATTTGACCTAATTGAAATTGAACTAAACCCTAATAGCTTGCATGTTTAAAATCAGACAAATTTGTGAAACCCTAATTTGATTGTTTGGTTTGAATGTATAATGAATATGACATGTTTAATGAAACCTGAGCATGCTTACTTATCTATTTCCGTTTGAGTTTATTATTTTCACCCTAGGATGTAAGATGGAACATATAAATCATTTTGCTAGGTTATCTGAATTTATTTTCTTGGTCATGTTAAATAAATTACTTGAAAACCTATGTATAAGCAAGGAACGATTTTAATGCATGTTGATATATAATTTTAGATGCCCAATATCAACAACTTGGATTATGCTGTCCTTAATCTCTCTGGAGATAATTATTTACAATGGGCACTTGATACTAAGATCATCTTGAAATCAAAAAGGCTTGGTGAAACAATTGATGATGGAAATGAGTCAAATGAAAAAGATAAATATAAGGCTATCCTAATAATCTGCCATCATCTGGCTGAGGGTCTCAAAGATCAGTATTAAACTATTGAGAACCCATTGGACCTTTAGAATGAATTAAAATCCAGATATAATCACCAGAAAATGGTGTTATTACCAAAGGTCATTAATGATTCGAGGTGTCTCAGAATCCAGGACTACAAGTCCGTGGATGAATATAATTCAGCAATGTTTAAGATAGTTTCCAGAATGAAACTATGTGGTGAAACGGTCGAGGAAAAGGATATGCTAGAAAAAACCTTTTCCACCTTCCACAAGAGCACTATATTGTTGCAACAACAATGCCGTGAGAAGGATTTTAAGACCTATGCTGAACTGATCTCATGTCTTCTGCTTGCAGAGAGAAAAAATTGCTAATGATAAACAGTGAGATGAGACATCCTGGAGCTAAGCCACTACCTGATGCAAACACGGCTGAGGCTAAGATAGAGCCTGAGAAAGATGTGGTCGATACCATCCATATGGTCAAGGTCAAAGAAACAATTATAGTCGCGGGAGAGGATACTGATAAACAGATTTTTGCTATCAATTCCTCAATCCTATTCAAGCAATCAAGAAATCATGATATTGGAGTATTAAGGTTCAATCCATCAAATGGAAATTGACACGCTAAGCATACAAGATTGTTGTCTAATCTAAATGATATCAAGATGAATGAGTGGCTTGTTGCAAGTTCTAGAACACAAATAAGAATGAAACAAGTAACTAAAATCAAACCAACATGAAACACCAAGCTATTGATAAAACTTATTATCTAAAAACAGAGCAATTAGGTAATTAAAACAGAACAAATGTGAATTCTAAGAAGGATTAAACAGATTAAAAGGCATTAGATCCTAGGACAAGGTTTAATGACTTATGGTGATCATTTGGTACTCAGAAACCACTAGGTAACAACAGTAAATATTATCCTAAGCTTAAGAACACTCATGTAAATTGATCCACTCTCATGGCATCAAACCTATGCTATTATGAACTCTAGCAAAATTCTCATTGGAAAGTGAACATTTAGCATGCATTCAATTAAGTCTTTTCTAGCTTACTTAACAACCTAACATCAATTCTCATTGGCCAGGTGAGTGAGAAGCTCTCTAAAGATTGGTCCTAGCATTTTCATGACAGTGCTAATGTATGAAATGCCTAAGATCATGGATAAAAGAGTTTTAACCTTAAACCATGTTAAGATCATTCTAAAGAGAAGGATCTATCTAAACAAGACCTAAAGACCTCTAATCACCTCTTAATCACCCATAGTCAACCCTAACCCAGAATCTAATTATGAGACTACTCTATACTAGAACAAGTAAAACACAAACATGATGTAATAGAAGACATTTCTATGGATAAAAACAAGAAAATAACAAGAAGAAGTAAAAGAAGTCAAAGCTTCATTCCAGGTTCAAAGAGAGATGTTCTTAATCCATAAAACAGAGAGAAAATGTGTTTCTTCAGTCTATCATACCAGTGTGCACGACACCTCTCACACTCAGGTAAGTTTGAAATACATGAAAATAGGTAAAAAGGTGAAAATAGGTGACTAGGTGGTCGGCAGCGGCTTGTTCCACTGACTAACCCGCTGCAACTAGTCGCTGTAAAACGCATAGTGGGTTGTTCTTGCACGAGCCGCTGCACCAAACCGCTGTGGCGTCTTCTCTTCTCTTTCCACTTCATTCTTGCATTCCAATCAACCCCCATTGCTCCAATGCATCACTTGGGTCACTCCAACACCTAATTGAGACATATGCAAACATATACACCCTAAAAATGCCTATATGCAATGAAAAGAGTTAAGAATATGAAGAAAATGATTCCTAAAAACCAATAAAAACCAAGGACATCAACTCCCCCAAACTTGCTCCTTACTTTTCCTCAAGTAAATTTTCAAAAAAATAAAGGAGAAAATGTTTGAGACTAAGAGTTTATAACCATAAGAAACACTTTCTAACCTTCAACTTGACATCATAAGAAAAACATAGCAAATAGCATGAGCAATCTCTTTTATTATACTCTAGTTTCTCAAGGCCTATTAAAACTCTTGCACCTCAACACAAATATATTTCTCATCAATCAACAAGTCCATCAACCAACTCTCACATTCGATTAAACAAGTATATAAAGTCCATCATTCTACCCTTTTCCTAAAAGATTTCAAGTTCTCCCCACTTTCTTGGTGATAATCTCATTTCCCTTCAATCTCAAATACCCCAAGATAGCATTTATTTTCATTTATCACCAGTGAACAACTCTTCTTTTTAATTAGACTTAATCAACTAAGAATCCATTTATTTTTTCATTATTCATTTTTTCTTGTTTTTTTAGATCCCTAGTGATTCTCTTTCTTTTATAACTCATGTTGTTCACTTCCTATCACAATCTCAAGATAGAAATCGAACTTATAAACCTCATCCCCATCCTAAGTGCTAGCTAAAATGAGATCCCTGCTAGTCAAAGATAAGAACAAACCATTGTCGCTCCTAATACTCTCAAGATTTTGCACATGACAAGCTTTCACAAAATGGCCTCACTCAAGAAAATTAATGATGGCTTCAAGGAATGGCAAGGGTTAAAGGGTGTGGGAGCGCCAATTGGGTTAACAAAGAGGGGTACAATGGAACAAGATAACCAAATGTGTATAAAATCCATGTTCAAGTATGCAAATGCCCATAAGCAAGAGAGATTAAGTTCATTAAGCCCAAGTTCAGCTTGGATTTCGTATTAAGAACACTGTTAAAATCAAGCAAATAAACAAGTTTCAAGAAGAGTTTTCAAGGCTCGAAGCGTGCAAGGATTTCAAGAGATGCTTAAGCTACTTGATATGTTTAGCTAGGGTGTCAAATTGAGTTCTAGATATGTGTTACATTTCTACTCTAAATCCTCATGCAAATGTTCTAGACTCTTTTAATTTATTTATTTATTTATTATTATTATTATTTTTTTTTTTATGAAAACTATAACTATATGCAATGCAAATGAAAACTCAAGGGGAGAAACAAAAGAGAACACAAAGTCAAATAGCTGGCTACTCCCCCAAACTTATCTCACACTGTCTCAGTGGGAAATAAATCTGAAAGAGAAACCCGATACCAAGAAAGAAAATAAAAATGAATGAGTATGTACAAGGTGTGGAGGATACCTTAATACAAAAAGTTGGGAGGAGAGCATGAGGGCTCTGGAGTGAAATCCAATGAGAAACCACCGGAGTCGTTGTCCGATGTAGGTGGCGATGGTGTCTGAATGTGTCTCCTGGCTCTTCTCATGGAAGTGGATGATCGTCGCAGGGTCTCAGGTCTGTGCTCGGTGGTCGGGGATCCTGAGATAGAGTGGCGGTGCTGTGAGGGCTCTGCATGGGAATCTGTCTCTGTCATCGCGGTGTCCATCTGTGCCGGTCTCGTAGTGCTGGAATTGGATCCTTAAATTAGCTTCTTGACCTGAGCTGTTAGCACGTTTATCCCCTTCCGAAGGTGGTGGATATGCCTATCTTGGAACTTGCACCACCGCTGCAGCTTGTTGATCTTCACACTCATTGATTCAGAGGACTCAAAGTGGTAGCGGGAACTCCCATAGGCTGGGCTAGCACGTCTCTCTTCTTCAGTCTCACGTTGCCGTGAAGTACGAGCGGCTCTCATCCTCTTTGATGGAGGAACTGCGACCAATGGCTGAGCAACCGTGTCATGGTGAAATCTGGTCGGAATTCTGAAAAGTAGACCGTCATGTGTGTCGACTCTAACCAGAACACTGGGAATAAGCATGACTGCTGAAGAGGAAAAATTCGGATCAAACTCCTCATGTGATTCTAATGTAGCCTTGGAGGTGTCTTCGCCAATGCGCATGGGATACCCAAAACTGTCACCAAGACGTCCAACAATGAATTTGACTTTCATCAGGTATCCCTCATCTAACCTCGCCACAGCTGCAGTCATCTCTCCCATTTCAATTTTCCGGGCTCGTAGTAGCGGATAGATCATACCTCCGAGTCTGATTCCATGTGTCTTATCTGGTGACAGAATCGCTGCATCTCGTGTCTCGGTGAGCTGTTTACAAAATATCCCTATAACTCCTATGTTTCTGTAGCAACCTGGTCTGACCGCTGAATCTGTGAAAGTCTCATGTATCTTCCCAGAGATTCCCATAGCCATGAAGCGCAACTCAGGCTCGTTCACCTTCCCGTTCTTTCGTCTCGTGAAGAAGGTGTGAACTAGGAGCTTATGGATATAGTGCAGTGTAGGGTGACGGATGTATGTGCTCTTGCTTGTGCCTGGCTGGTATAACCCTGATCCAATGGTGCGCCACATACCTGGAGCAAGGTATTTGATCTTTGGGAAATTGGGATCTTTTCGATCAATGAAGCCCCAGATTTTCTCACTCTCTCGGAAAGACATCTTGTAATCAGTTCTGTGAATCCTGAAGGTGATGTACCCGTATCCGTCTTCGTCATCTCTCTGTCCAAGATAGTGACCGACAGTGAGTGATGCTAAGAACTGGCAGCAGACATCCTTATGCACCGGAAAACCATTCTCATGTAACATCATGTTCTCCAAAGTCATCGCAGAAAGAATCTCTCTGACCGGAAAGAACAGCCCATTTTTCGCAACAACTCTGTATCCGCGAACCTTGTCTCCATCCAATTCATCTCGAGGAGTGATGCAGCCTCAAGAACCAAGGTTACACGGTGGATCGATGGAAGACTAGCCCAGCGGTAGCGATGGAATGAAGCGATGGGGAAAGCATGGATCCAAGAGCTGGCCGTACGGCTCTCTCTCGTTGGACGGTTGAATGATCGAACGGAAGTGAATGGGGAAGCGATAGTCACCACAAGGTTTATGGAAGGACCCTGATAAAGACTGAGTACAAGAAATCTCGGATTTCTTAAGAGCA
>KE155353.1:31685-43043 GCA_000411075.1 Sisymbrium irio
CAATACAATTAGAACACTCCTCGTGAAGATAAAGAATTGCCTTAGCGGTTCCAAGAGCAATAGAAAACCGAAACTCCCAGTTCAATAATCCCCTAGACTCTGCGGCGAAAAGGAACTTGTCGAGCGACCCATTTTTCATAAACTCATAGACAAGAAGCCTGTGGCGTCCTTGGGAGCAGAAACCTATCAACCTGACAAGATTCAAATGATGTGTGCTTCCTATAATGGCAACCTCTGTCCTAAACTGCTTCTCTCCTTGCTCTATCCCTTCCAATCGTTTCACAGCAATCACGGTTCTGTTTGAGAGCATGCCTTTGTAAACAGCGCCAAAACCTCCAGCACCAAGCTTCTCCCTGAAACCTTTGGTACAACGCTGCAGCTCCGTGTAAGAGAACGTCATGGTTGCACTTGACGCGTACTCAAGTAAAGTGTGGTGAGATGAGATAGCTGCAAACTTAAGCCGATCTCTGCAGCAGCACAACCACAAAGCTCCCTCCATTGCAACCAAACAAAAAACTGTAGCTATAACAACAAGAGCTATGATCCACAAATGGACTAGCCACCACCGTTTGTTACTTTTCTTCACAGAATAATATGATATAACTGGTTTACAAATCTTTAAAGAAGAGGTACTAGGAAGCGAAGGGTTCTTATATCCAGAAACAAGACCAGGTTGCTTAAGAAAACAAACACCAGATCCATCAGCCATTGGAACAGAAGCAACACATAAACCACCAGCAAGACAATTAGCACGGCACGCTTCAATCCCAATAATGTAATGTTGAGCAGAGACTTCAGGTGGGTATGTCAAGAACCTAGTGTGTTCCAAATTAAGCATGCCTTCGTTACCACGACAATTCTCAAGCTCCATTTTCCTCTTACAACCTTTTCTCATATCATTCACATCAATAGGAACAAAATTCTCCGATGGACACTCACATTTCGGACCAGTCTCATCGTATCTACAGATCCCAAAGTTGCCACAGAAACCAAACACTTGACACTGATCAACAACAACGACTCCTCTCTGCGTTTGATTCACACGACCTCTAGAAACACTGTAGAATCTCAAATTGCCATCGTCCTCTAGCTTTAAAAATCTAAACAAATCGTTTCCTTCTCCGTAATCACTGCTGTAAAAGGAAATCACTCCACCGTTTGGTAATTGAGAATCAAGAACCGACGCGACTCCATTAGGTTTCAATACAAAACTAGGAGACGAGAGATTCGAATTTGAACTATTACTAAGCTCTTGGTTCCAGTAAACTACACTATTGTTCCACTTAAGATTCAGACTCCCTTCTTTCGTTAGCTGAAACGAGTAAGAACCAGATCGAAGAGACATACCGACTTTGAAACTCTGTGTCGGGACGATAACGTCGCTAGGGTGAGCAAAGGAAGACCATACGGTTACGTTACCGTGAGTCAGAAGCATGAAGTTTCCAGAGTCGTCGAGAGAAGCGGAAGTGACTTCTTGATTTTCGCTGCCAGAGTCCCAAACAGTAGCGCCGGAGCCGTTAAGGAGACGGAGAGAACCAGAACGGAGGAGATGGAGAGAACCACCGGAGTCTACTGTTCCGGCTGACCAGATGGGAACAGAGTTGGAAAACACAACGGCGGAGAGGAAGGAGCCGGGAGTTGCGGCGGGGATGAAAGATACAGAGAAGGCGGAGTTTGGAGAATACCATGAGTCGTTGCGATTTGAGGCGTAAAGAATAGATTCGAGTGGTATTGAGAGAGAAGGAGAAAAATCGATACATAGAAGAAAAATACGTAGAAGAAACGTCAATGCTATCGCCATTGTTGGGCAGTAGTATTCCGTGTCGCGCACTCACTCTATATATAGTAAGAAGGGCGCGTAAGGATTTTTGGGACCTTTCACATGGACAGTAATGGATAGTTTTAGACTATAGCCCTGTGCATTACGGTCTAGAACATTTTACGAAATCAGTGGACCGAAAAACACTATCAAGTCAACAAAGTTGTAAACGTTTTCCTTGACAAAAACTATAGGTAGACGAATAATATTGTGAGCTTTAAAAATCCAAATAATTTACTAGATACATATCCAAATAAATTACTGGATACATGACTTTTCTTTTTCATTTTTTGAAAAATGGATGCATGATTTTTCCTCGTATGATTTATGAGGGGAAATTTATAATTGATGATAACAACATTTTAGTAGCTTTGAATTGTCAACTTTCACTTGTTTCTACTTGTCTTTGTTTTAAACAGTCAGTTTTTTTTTGTAAATATTCTCTTTTTATTAATCAATTTCTGTAAATAATTATCTTTGTTGTCAATTATTTTGTTATGTTTTTCCAAAAAATGTTTTGACCAAAAAGAAAGAGATAATTTTATGAATATCATTTGTAAAACTACAACTAAACGATTAGTTTGCAAAATTACAGTTTTTAATGGTGAGAATGATTTATATCATGTTATATAGTAGAATAAGTAATTGTCAAAATTTGTAAATAGAAATAGCTGGAAGACTGAATTTATCTAAGGGAGAATTGTTAAAATGATGTTAAAAGGTTAAAAAGTTCCTAAACTAATGCGTATCTTTGGAAATTACTATAAGAATATTTTATACATATTTTATCCCTATTTCATGTGTTAACAAAAAAACGTAATATTATCATTAATGAATTTTGCCAGGTATACAAAGGAATCTGTGAAACTAAAACTAAGTTTACCAATTTCTTAATAGGTTTATCATTCTTTTGATGGTAAACTTATTTTTAGTTGGTAAACTTATTTAAAGTCAGTAGACTTATTTTCAGCTGGTAGACTTATTTTTAGATTTGTATACTTTTAGAGAACGATAGACTTATTGTGATATATTTATTTTTATGTAATGGTAGATTTATTCTAATTTGATGATAAATTTGTTCTGAAATATAGACTAATTAGTTAAGTGACAGACTTATTGATCTGAATGATATATTTATTTGTCTTTGACGATAGACTAAATATGGAGTGATTAGATTTATCGTTAGTAGTGATAGACTCATTCTAATACGTAAAGACAATAGATTTGTTTTATTAACGATACACTTGAAGGCTTGTGATATATTTATTTTATTTGATAGTAGACTTTTAGACGTATGTATGTTATGGCATATATAGTTTTAATGATGATAGATTTATAGTAACGTGATAGATTTATTTTGTTTAACGATAGATTTAATCAATCTTTTGAGTTTTTACGGAAAACTGATAGATTTATATAAAATTGATAGAGTAATTAAAAATTGATAGACTTATTAAGAAGCGATAGACTTATTTAAATTCGATAGACTTATATTGTAAATATTTTATATTAGTGGTAGATTTTTGACTTTAGAGAAGATGGAAAGACTCATTGTATTAATTCATCTTCTTCGCCGATAAAATTAGGTTATGACAGATTTTAATAACGAGGTTATGGTAGACTTAATTTAGTTTCTCATGTTACTATAAATTTATTTATAATATTATGATAGATTTATTTTATATATAATATTAAGATTTGGTTAACAAAAAAATGTTAGAAATTCAAAACATTAGACTGTGCAAGAGATAGATGGTTGTTTGTAAACCAAATTATTTTATATGTATTCATCTTAGTTCTTTGTTTTTAAGATTATTTGATTTTTTTCTTACTAAGACTATTTGATTTTACTCTAGTCACATAACTCATCAGTTTTTGCTTTTTCGAACACGTGTATTAGGTATCTTAAACCGTAAAGAAACTTCCCGCACCAATGAAATCTACAAAATCTATCGGAGAAGATGAACGGTTACTCCCTTAGACTGACAAAATCAAAAAACTAAAATTAAAAATCTATCGACCATCAATAGTTTATTCAAATTAGTCTATCACCATATAATAAAACCATCATTAAGTCTATCACTATATAATAATAAATCTACCATCACATCCAAATAAGTTTACCATGCAACACATTTTGATTTTTTTTATTAATGGCATAATTGTGTTTTGTTTCATCTACTTCATTCTAGGGTTTTCGACCTACATAATGGCATAATTGGTTTTCCTCCAGCTGTCGCCGTCAATTATCACATAATAAGTTTACCATGAAAAATCCAAAATAAGTCTACCATCAAACACAAAATAAGTCTACCACCAAACACACGCTTTAGAAAACTCAAAATCATAGCCGCCAGAATCAAAATCTCTCTCGATAACTATCTTGCTTACCCTAAATCTCTTTCGATGGCCAGAAACTACTAAAAGAGTCACCAATTCAAAGCCCTAGCCGTCGAAACCTGCAAAACAAGTCGCAAAATCAAGTTGAGAGGCGAAGGACGAGAGAAGAGGAGAAGAAGAAAGAAGAGAAGAGAAGAAGATGAGAGAAGAAGAAGAGAGAAGACGGGGAGAAGGACGACTCACCTCATCGCCGCCGTCGAGGAGAGAAGGGCAGAACGATTTGCCGCCACATATAGGAGGAGAAGGAGGACGTCACCTTTAACGAAAGAAGAGAGAAGAATCAGAACGATTTGCCGCCACAGACAGGAGGAGAAGGAGGACGCCACCTTTAACGAAAGAAGAGAGAAGAATCAAACTTTAGGGTTTCAAACTTTTGAACCAAAAAAAAAAAAAATTTGTTCCCAATTTTTTTATAGATATTATAAAACTTTATTTCATTTTTTATTATTTTTTATGCTTTTTAAAAAGGTTTTTTTCAATGGTAAACTTGTAATAAGAAAGAAACATAAGTTTTTATGTGTTTTTTTAACACCCATACCCAATTGCGAAGGTTACTCTAGCGATTTCCCTATCAAGTAGCACTATTCTACTAATTTTCTCTTTATCTAAAGACAAAATAAAAGAATGAGACAGATATTCAAGAGATATTGCGAGCGGAGAAAAGAATAGAGTACAACAAAAAATAATGGTATTGTGCAGTGAAATGACGTTTAGTTTTAATGATTATGAGTAATTTTTATAGGAATCAAAGTAAAAAATACACAGAAATATGTATAAAGAATTATATTGAGTATATGTGTAGAACAATTTATATTTCAGTCTCCCTTTCCAGGATCTCTTTTCATATTTTATAAATGAAATAATGTGTAACATCTCTCTTTTTACTCTGGATTCTATATTTAATTATTATTTTATTTGCCAACACTGTATTTAATGATTTTTAATTGAGAAACTAGGCTTAGTGGCCATAAGAGAACCCAAAATTAAGAAAATAGTCATGTAATAACTTTTGTATAATCATTGTTATATTATCCTTGACTAAACAGTAATTTTACATGCATTAGATAAAAATACTATTTTATTCATTCAGTCTTGTTTTTGAATAATCATTTTCACGAATATTAATTTCACATGTGGATATAATCACTATTTTTTCACAGGTAGTTGTGTTAGATTATTTTTGTGTAGAAAATTTAAAATTTATAACTGTATATTATTTACATTTCAATTTGCTTATTTACATAAAGTTAATATAGAAATTTTCATGTGGACTCATGACATTTTTTCTTTATGACTATATTCTTAATTTGTGATGCTATGATGTATATTAAATAAATTTACCCTTTTTTACTTCGATTTAATTTTATTTGAATTAGTCATCACTTCACTTTAACTATTGACAGCTGGTTTGTCCATTAATCCATATCTCAAAAACTTACGCTGCAACCAGAAAAGACAGGGATGGAGGAAAAAGGGACAGCTGAGAATGATGTGGGGGCATGAGCTACAATGCATGTGTAAACCCCTCCAAAGGTGTTTACCAAGAAATAGTATTAGATTCTCACAATAATAAGTTACAAAATGGATAAAGTTCTATAGAAACTAAATGAATCTAATATTTTAATTTAATATGAAAATAGTATATTACAGAAAAATATTTTCTATTTTCTAGATATTTTTTCGACTCTTCCAGATTCTTCTTGTTTTTTCAAGATTCTATTTGGTGTACAAAATACACATCTTGTTATCCAATTTATCTCTAATACTATTCTGCATAAAAACCATGAAATTTAAATCATAAAGTCTGCCATTATAAATTAGACAACGCATGTCTCAGACAATTTGTCGAGGATGAAGAAACAAATGAATAAAAATTTCTGAAAAAAAAAACTTCAATTGTAAGAGGAATAAAACATACAACTTGTCTTTGGTCATTAAATGGGAATACATATCATGGACACACGTGCAACTCCACAAATAATCATTTTTATCTTGGACAGTCCACAATTCAGAAAAAAAAAATTGACCTGAAAACATAGCTTTTTTTTATAGAACTCCCCTAATGATTAATCCACTAAAATATTATAACCTATAGAATAATACTACGAAAATTCATGAAAAAAATCTAAACTTAAGTACATACCCGTAAAAAACAAAAAGAGAGAATACTTATTTGAATTTTGAAACTAGTGATTTGAACACGGACAAACTTTGTTCAAATATAATCAAGAGAAAAATTTATAATACAGAAGTTTTAACTTTAATCCATAAATTAAATTTAACACCCAATAATTAATTAAAGTAAAAGTTAAAGCAAACTAGCAAAACTCAAGGTGAAGTTGTTCAACTAAAACTTCATTCTATTTCAGTGAGAAATAAAACCCAAGATGATGCCAAAATCCTATGTGTAGATGCGATCTCCTTTTGTCTCTCTTCAAGAATGTAGGTAACCATGACGGAGATCTTCAGTGACTTTAAACACTTCAACTTTGAGAAAATGTAATTGTTTTCCGTCTTCTTTTCCTCCATAATCTCTAGATGAGACCATATACATCTGGAAATAATACTCAACTGGTTCCAAGAAGATGAATGACATCGGTTCTCCTGATATTATTACATTTACTTTGATTTAAAACTAAACATGATGTAAGATTGGTATATTTCATCATAAACTTAGTTGCTATCAAACCTTCCACGGCACAAACTCCCTTTTGAGGCTGGATTCGATGTAAATTTTTGGTATTGTTCAACTTTTCGAGTCTTTAGTAGATATTCAAACTCCAGTTGGTTCATTTTATCAGGGATTTGGACTAATTGCAGCAGTGGGAAGATCTGTTAGAAATTTGGAAGTTTAGGGATCCATCTGCTGCTATTACATGATAGTATGAGAGATCCTAAACTATATGAGCTTCAATTGTAATGTGATCCTATCTTTTGTCGATTGAGGTTTTTTCTATGCATGTCTCTTATTCCAAGGCTTTCAAATTTCAAAGTCCTCTTTCTAACAAAGAACAATCAGACAAACATGCCTATTTCTAACAAGCTCTCCTTAACTAAAGACATCGGATCTGATTATATGCAACCATGAACTCCAGAGGCATGTCTTCAACAACCTGTATCATCATAGTTAAAGATTCGCATAAAAGCTGTACAATCACATCAGCCAAGAACAAGCCATTTTCAGGATCAATCACGGTATTGAAGGAAGCTGATTTTACTCTCATGCATATTATCAACTTTTTCATTCAATAGAAAAATATCTCCACATCTTGCCTTTAGACCTGATGTAGGAACAGAATCACTCCAATGCTGAGATCACTTAATGATAAGAGGATTCCTAAGCCAGCTGCTTGCGGAAGTGAAATGATGGTGATGGTGATGATGATAGAACTTTTGATTGACTCTCTCAACAGGTGGGATGACTGACTCACTTAATCTGTGGGAACTAAGGATGTATGAATCACTCACACAAGCTTCAGTCTTAAGACAATAGACCAAAAGTATCTCAGACACTTAGGATATAAAGACAAGAACAAAAGAGTACAAAGGAAACTACCTAAGACTCTAATAAACAAGACAAAAGAAACTCTTTTGTAAACTGAATAATACTTTTATTAACTTCAAAATGATCAAGGGTGCTTTACAATGAGGGCCTAGACGAGCTTATATATTGCTTAATACATAAGAAAACTAAGAATAATCAAAGGAAAATCAATCTACAGTTAAGAAATATGGCTGTTGGGCAATAATGAGTAAATCAGATGAAATAAGGAAACTTGAGTTGTCCTTGAGTCTTGAGAGCTTGGCCATGAACGTGTGATGTCTTGGGATGTCTAGATTAAATGAATCCACGCTGAAATTGGTGCTGGAGAAAGGATATAGCCGTTGGTGATCTTATACTCCAAGTGTGAACACTTCTAGATATGGCAAGTATTGATGCAAGGGGATCCGCCTGATCCTGTGTCTTCTGGTGCATGGTATTGAGTTTCTCACCTCTCCTGATTGGTTTAGAGTCTATCCTGAATGGTTTAATGCCTCTCCTGATCGCCAAAGTCGGGTTTGCAAGTGGTTGAATCCGTGAGCTTCCAAATAAGGAAAGCTGGATATCTCCTGGTTTAGAAGTTGAATAACTTTTAATCCATAATGAATGTTGATGTCAAACCATTCGACGCGTGCCTCTCATGAATTAAGTTTCCAAAACAAGTCGGTTTGCAGCTTGGTTCGTCCTGGTTTGATTGGAATGATCCAAAGTATGTTCGGGTGTCTCCAAGGGCCTCATTGGTTGTCTGCTGGATTGAATCTTCTATATTTCCTTGGTCTGGAATCCTTTTGGGCTGATTCGTGTGTTCTCCAAGTGGTGGTTGAGCTGAAGGATTGTTATTGGGCTCCATTTGAGTTGAACTCAGCTCACATGTCTCCTTGGCTCTCCTCAGCTCCTCCAATTGTCATGTTTCTTTGCTGGTGGCCTGATGATGGCTTGATGCCCTCATCAAGACCATTTTTCCACACAATTTTTATTTGAAAGATTCCGGAAATTCATTAAGAGAGGCTTAGTGGGAGTTGGATTTATAAAGAGTTTGATAATTTTAAGAGTTCAGAGATTTGTTAAATTTGGAAAGAGTTGTAGAGAGTTATTTGTATTTAGAAAATCAGTATAAAAAATTTATAATAATGACTATAAAAATCTTAGGGATATATGAAATATTTTCAGAATCTTGTTTAATGAGTTAAATTTGTTAAAATCCAATTCCCAATAACATTAGATTTTCATGGAATCATAGAATATTTAAAAACTAAAACTTTTTGAATAACAACAGATTTGGTAAATAATTAAGAAATCATCAAATCAATAACACTAGATTTTAATAAAAATGTTCAAATTCATAAACCAATAACAATAGATTTTGGAAATTTCAAAAATCATTAGAAATCCAACTCCCACTAAGCCCCCTAAAACAGAACATGGTGTTGGATCAAATCAGACACTATAATGAGACTTTTTGGCTCAAAAAAGGAGTAGATACCAGTCTGTCATATCGGATGCTTGAAGGCGTGAGATTAGCCACATAACATGAAGAAGACTTGGCTTCTCTTTTTGGATTCTTCTTCACCTTTTTCTTGCTTTGAGTCTTCCCTGAAAATGACAAACAATAAATTCAACTGGTCATAATCAAGCTGGTGTCTCTACTATTTTCCAAGCAATGCCACATAGAAAAGTAGTCATTCATGCCCAATTGTAATGAGTACTATCCCTGTCTGAATTACAGTTACTACTTCATCATTCTCAGACGCTTTGAATCGTCATATCTGATGCATAATGCGTGAATCCCTTCTTAAACGTCGTTGGACTTGTAATAGCAATGTGTGGTGTGAACTCGTTACTGCTAAATCAGAAACTTCAGGAAGTTGAAGACAAGACAGCCTCACCACTTAAAAACTACAGCTGGTAGAACTTGTAGGTCTCAATTCATCATTCCTTTCCAAATTAACTCCCACAAACAATAACGCTGCAGATGCTCATTTTCTTGTAAAAATCAGATGAGAAGTCCCACACAAGAGCCGTGTATGTTGGTCTCCATATATAAAGCAGGATCCTGCCACTTCTTTTGTCTCTCCTTGTACTTACACTTCCAAGATCTAGAACACTTCTTGTTCTGGTACAAATTGTGCGTCATCCTCATTTTGTACTTGATAATACTACTTCCTCATTTCGTGGCAATTATCCTTGAGAATTTTCAAGCTTTAGAGCACTTTCTCTGCTTCTGCTTATCCTGTACTCGTCGGTACATTCTCTCGAATACTTTGTGTGTAAATCTGCTGATCATCAATACATATTGTTATCTTAAACCGTTCATATTTTGACACAAAATAACAACGCCAAGAACAGAGTGGGAACCTTCAGAGCCAAGAAAAATACTAAACTCATCCAACTTCTCACCAAAGTGTGACTGTAGCATCGATGGCAATTCCTTATTGTAAAAATCATGACTCTGATTTCAAGCAGAGATTGGTACCTGACAATGCCTAATTGATTGCTTCTGATCAACACAATCAATCAACAATGTCGAACCTGTTTCTGTAAATAACTTCTGATCAACACAAGCAATCAACGATTTTTTATCCTGAAATAATGAATCTGTATCAATCGGTAAGGTTGATACCAAGTGAATAGTTAAAGAATTGTTGCAAACATCACAATGGCATCAGCTACGAACTGATTGAAGGAAGCTGTTTTTTTTTCAATCAGGCATTTTATCAAACACCTTGGCTGCTAATTACAACTATGATAATGTCGTATGGAGACGCAGACGGAGACACATAGACAGAGACAGGATTTAACTGAAAATTAAGGTAATATAATATTAAAAAAAATCCAAAAAAATTTTCAAATACATGAACATTTAGTACCAAAACATACACAAATTTAACACACTATTGAACAGAAATTAGATTGGAATCAGAGTGTTTCATCAAAGGCATAATCTTTAACCTCGCAAAATTATTCAGAATCTTCTTTAACTTTAGTGGCTTTGATGGAGTAATCTTCACTTTCAGGGGCTTTTGTGTAATATCCATTGTTTTGTTCCAAGCTCCTCTGATTCTCAACATCAACGGATTTTTCTTCTCCACTTCTCGACGCAGAAACCGATGAGACAACAACTCAGACGCGCTTCCTCTCTCCTCAGGGTTGCTTGCAAAACAAGTTTCTATAAACACCCTTGCGTCGCAAGGCACACTTTCAGGAATCCATGGAGCGTTACCATGGAAGAGAAGACCCTCGATGATATCAACTTCAACCCCTGCCCATGGCCACTCACCTGTATACATCTCCAACACTAAACACCCCAACGACCACAAATCTAGGGCTTCGTTAGCAACTCCGTCTTCGAGAGACTCAGGCGGCATGTAGTTAGGCGTTCCAACAAACGGTGAACTGATTCGCCAGTAATGAGGAACCTCTCCGACTTCTAAAGAGTTTCCAAAATCAGAAATCTTCAACTCGTATGATGAATCTCCGTTGCAAGGGAAGACAAGGAGGTTCTCAGGTTTGAGATCGCAGTGAACGAAACCGTGTCCGTGAATGGAGACAAGACCTTCAAGAATCATACGCGTGAAGTCTTTGATCATTGGTTCAGGTA
>KE155353.1:57932-74134 GCA_000411075.1 Sisymbrium irio
TAAAATTAATCTCTATTAATGTAAAATAATTAAGGGTGTTTTTCGTAATTTACTAGGGGTGTTCAAGTATTTGAGCAATTTTTAAAAGTTTTGTAGTAGTCTAGTCATATATGCAAAGTTTGATGGTATTTGAGCTATTTTTCCTTTATTATTTATGAATTTTTGGTTTCATGTCGTAATTGTTCATCTTGGAGATAAATTTGAAAGTGATGACAGATTTATTTGTTATATGATGGTAAATTTATTCTCAAATGTTGATAGACTTATTGATGTTTAGTTGTAATGCATCTTATGTGTAACATTAACGTTAAAATTGAATGTAATATATGATCATAGCAGATTAAGAATTGAAGGGAAAAAAACAGATTAACTTTAGTGTTAATAGTGAATGTAATATATGATTCATAAAGCAGATTTATAAATTGAAAGGAAAAAAAAACAGATTAATATTGTTAATGTTGTTACCTTAACTAAAACTGTTTATCACAATATCAAATAGTCTTATCAATAAAAAATTAAATAGTCTTAGTAACAAAAAATCAAAAAATCTTAAAAACAAAGGACTAAAATGAACAAACATGAAATGATTTGGTTTACAAAGAACCATATATCTCTTGCACAGTCTAATGTCTTAACTTCCTAACATTTTCTTATTAACCAAAGGTGAATATTAAATATAAAATAAATCTATCACAACAGTATCAATAAATCTATCATAACATGAATAACTAAATTAAGTCTACCATAACGTCATTATTAAAATCAGTCATAACCTATTTTTATCGACGAAGAAGATGAATTAATGGGAGGACAAAACTGTATTTTCACCTTCTCCAAAGTCAAAAATCTACCACCATTATAAAAGATTTACAGCATAAGTCTATCACTGTTTAATACTTCTATCGGTTTTGTATAAGTCTACCAGTTTTCTTAAAATTTGAAAGATTACATAAATTTATCACAATAAGAAATAAGTTTATCATGTAATAACAAGTCTATCATCACTTAAAATATATCTACCATAACATACATACGTATAAAAGTATACCATCAAAGAAAATAAATCTATCACAAGCATTTAAGTCTACCGTCAATAAAATAAATCTACCGTATCTACGTATTAAAATAAGTTTACCACCATTGCCAATAAGTCTATCACTCTATATTAAGTTTATCATCAAATACAAATAAATATATCATTCAAATCAATAACTCTGTCACTCGGCTGATAAGTCTATATTTTTAAATAAATCTATCATCATTTAAATAAGTCTATCATAACATAAAAATAAGGCTATCATAATAAGTCTATCGTTCACGAAATAAGTCTACCAACTGAAAAATAAGTCTACCAATTTCAAATAAGTCTACCGACTACAAATAAGTCTACTATCAAAGGAGTGATAGAATTATTTAAAAATTGATATACTTATTTTTATTTTCGTGGATTTCTTAGCCTACGTGGCAAAATTCATTAATTGCATTTTCGATATTACATTTTTTGTTAATACATGAAATAAGGGTTAAATAGGTACAAAAGACTATTATAGTAATTTCCAAAAATATCCACTAGTCTAGCAATTTCCATAGAATGTAGCATCATTCTAGCATTTCTCCCATTTTTTTCCTAATTGAAGACTTTAGTTTTTTTCCGACAAATATATCATATCAAAAATCATATCCAAAATAACTTAGAAATGCTTTTAAATCTAGATTGGTGGTAACAATCCAACATAAAAAGCTTATAACTTTGGTTCATGTATTTATCACTTTTAATAAGATCAGCTCCTGTCATGACTATTGGAAGTTCTACTCAAGTCTAACTTTTTAAATTAAAAAAATAAATAATAATTAACGGTTTTTATTTAGAATCAAAAGTAAAAAAAAAACCACAAAAAACAGAGACAATTTTTGTTGGTTTTTTCTTCATATACATAATAATAGAGTTGGTGTGAGGTCTCATTGCTTCTTGCACTTTTTTCTTTTTCTTGTTTCAGCTTTCCTTAGTTGTCGTTTAATATCATGTTCCACTTTGTTAGGATAGTCCAGATCTAGTCCATATTCTTACCAGTCTACCGTCAGATCCTCACTTTAAAGATGTGGGCCCCATGCGACTGCTTATGTTGCTTATGTTATGGGCTGAGCCTGAATAAGAGTGTAAATGGTAGTGAATGAGAGGTAATTTTTTTTAGATGACCGATTATACTAAAACTTAAATGCTTATTGTGTTTATAAGATTACAACCGGAGGTATAATCAACAATAAAACGAAGATAGTAGACATTACAATAAAATGAGCAATAAGATAGTTAAAAGACGAAACTTGTTTTAGATCACCAAAAAAATTAGGAAGAAGTTTCACTTGAATCTAAAACTATTGCGCCAAATAACACAATGTAGTCAATTGTGAACCGATATTAATACAGCAAAATAGAGGGCTCGAGAACGAGCAGAGGCACCATTTCACAGCAAGAGACTCTCTTTGTTAGAGCATATTTGTCTCGCATGAAGTGGATGATGTAGTGGCCGCTTTGATGTGCCCAATAAATAGTTGGGATGAGTTAAATGGGCATTTGATGGAGCACAAAAAATCAGACCAATATTAGGGTTTTGTCGAAGATTATTGACCGACAAGATTAACTGTGGAGGAGCACTAGAACAGTAAGCAACAAATGAAAAGCGGAGCCTTAAAAACCTGAATTTGTAGTTGAAGTCCAAAAGCCAACTAGTGATCCGAGTTCAAGTTGGGATGGACGTAAATATCAAGATGACGTCGGAATTGGGTAAGAGTTTGGGTAGAACCGGTGTTTTTGTCGAAACTTTCAGCAAGAACAGAGCTTCTGCATGCACACCAAAGTGGAAATTGATACGAGGGAAACTTATCAGGTCAGCGAGTTGGATCGCAACTGCTTTATAGAATCCATTGTATGTTGGATTTTAATATGTAGATTGAGGCTTATTGATTGATTAGTACGAAATACATATCTAAGTGAAATAGGAAGTCTGGGCAGCTTCAGGTTCTAAGTTCTCACCACCAATATAGAGGAGAGTGTTTTGTCTCAATTATCCTCACAAACTGTACTCCTTTCAAGGTTGTTGCTGAGGTAAAAAGTGTGAAGCTATATAAAAACCTTCACAAATCATCATCAAAGTATATAAAATCTGCAATTGATGTTGAATTTTTTAAAAAGAGAAGAGAAACAGAGACTTTGATATATCTATAGATAAATTTTATTTACCAAAAACTTGAAACTTTTTCATTCATTTATACAAGACTCACACTTGAAATTTACATCAACAAAGGTAAATGTTCGTTATTATGTAATTACTAGTAACTTATAACTACCATTTGATAAGTTACGAAATAGCAACACATCTTTTCATTTTACATAACACTAACTTATATATTCATTATAATATAGAGTTATTTACGCTGAGACGCACTTCTATAACAAATAATTACATTGAAACATACTTTAAACATTAGACATACTTTCTGAAAAGTCACACTTATCCTTCAATTAACATTATCTTTATTCATTTTTCTTCATTTTTTTCTTCATTTTTTTCTATTTTATCCAAACCATCTAGGCATCTAATGTTATTTTTCAAATTTTGAATTTGCAAAATCTTCATAAATTTCCGATCTATATCTCATTCTTTCTTCCTGTTCTGGCTATGATTCATATTCATCCACCATGATTTCGTTTGGTGTTCATCCAATAAATGTTTAATTTGAATATGATATTGATATCAAATCCTCTCTTCTTTTCTCTGAATCTTTTTGAGATCAAATAGTGATGGCGATAAAAAAAATCCAGATGACTTCAATTCCATGTTTCTCGTAAAGTCAAACTCTTATTTCTAATATTCTATTGTTATCTTTATTAGTGCACATAAGGTGTTTGATCATTGGTTTCTGAGAAAAACATTCACATTTTCTAAAGTTTTCATATTATAAAACTGATAATATAATAATTGACTCCAGAAAGATCAATGATCAAATGATATATGACCATTCATATGAATGGTATATTCATTAAAGTTACATTTTTCATCAGAAACTGTCCACAAAAACCTGTTGATAACATATTTTATCATAGATTATCCACCAAAACTTGTCCATATGGATGAACGAAAATGGTCAACTTACATAGATATATAAGTCAAATTTTGTTTTATGTCCAAATGAAATATAGAAACCAAAGTTTTTTCATCAGAAACTGTCCATAAAAACCTGTCCATAACATATTTTATCATAAATTATCCACTAAAACTTGTTCATATGGATGAACGAAAATGGTCAACTTCCATAGATATAGAAGTCAAATTTTGTTTTATGTCCATATGAAATATAGAAACCAAAGTTTTTAAAAATCTTTTTATTACATCAATAGAGTTTACCTATAACAAATTTAGCAGATGCTAAACACAAAAAATGATTTTAAATATGCATAATTGGTAACTCTTAACAATTTTAACATAAATCAAATTCTATAAACACATTTGGTGGACAACTTTCGGTCTCATTCGGTAGACAAACTTCAGTCTCATTCAGTGGTCAATCTTCGTGGATGAACAAGATGTGTTATCGTATTTATACATATGTTATGTGTATGATGAATGACATTTATATATTTCTTAGTTTTGTCTCAATAACATATATGTTGGACATGAAAATAGCATGTTACATTGACTGATATTAATTGAAATTTATCCATCATATATAATCCATTTAGAATTTTCCTACAGACAAATGTTTTACATGTTTATATATAAGTATATGAAAATTATCATTGATTACATCTATAATGATATATTATAGTGAACAGATTAGTATGGTCTCATATATCAACAACATCAGTTTGGATGGTTTATCAATGAGAAGATATCGATCAATATCCATAAAACTTCGAATATATGGATGCTAACTTATGGATGTTTTATAACATATTTTTTAGATATTTATACATCATGCGCTGTCAACGATACTTTATCTACAAATTATTTATTTATATATAATAAAATATATGAAGATGGATATTAAAATAAAAAAAAATTATTTATAGTTTATTATATAAAAAACAAAACTTTGAATAATTTTTTGAACAAAAAATGAATATATAAAGAAAATATAGGAAAGAGAAAATGAGTTAGGGGAAGAAGAAAAAACGTGTCTAACTATTTTTCTATACATAATTCATTTTGTTTTTCAGCCACAAGATCTAATAAAATCTACAGTTTAGATCATTTCCTTTTAAATAATTTATTATATGATTTTTTAATTAATTAGAATAAAAACTAAAAAGGATAATTTTTTCCAGATTTTGGCTAAGCAAGTGTGCAAAGTATGTCACAAGTAGAAAATACCTCATCATGTTAGTTATTGGACAAAAGTACTCTAGAGTATAAACAACACTATAATATATGACTACCAAGCTCAATTATAAACTAGCATTCCTCCTTAATTGAGTTTTGTCTTACTTCAATCTTGCTTCAGCGTTCTTCAGGCCTTGTCATACTAATTGCTTACTTGAAGAAAAAGCAATCTGTTCTCAAAATAGGGTTATGTATAATGATAATTTCTTTCACGGTTGTCTTAGCATTTCTTTGTTTCCCATCATTAGAATGCCATCTTTACCAAACTTCTCTTCCTTTGAGTTGATGACTCTTCCTAAGCACTAAGAACATGTAAACTCCTTCATTTTCAGTCATAAACTTTCTTCATGTTTTCTCCACATGATCTTTTGTCACGTTTTCTCCACGTGATTTTCCTTTTCATTGGATGTCCTTTAATATATTGCGATTTTGACTCATATTAATCTTTATTTTCTAATTTTTTTTGGAGTCTTTTGAGTCTTTGTCAGGTCATTCTAGGTAATCTGGGAGATAAAGATGAGAACTGGAGCATCTGGAGCACTTGGGGAGAAAATTTGAGTCAAAACTGAGCTGAAAGGACCAGTTTGTACGCCGGAGCACCTGCTCCCAGGCCGGAGCACCTGCTCCCAGGCCGGAGCACCTGCTCCCAGGCCGAAGCACTTGTTCCAACCACTTTGAGAGAAATATGGAAACTCGTTTACCTAGTTTCTGGACATGAAATAATAAAAAGGAGCAAACCGTCTTCTATCATCTATCACACTTTTTACATGTTCTACAATGAATTCCGTTTGTTGATTTCCGATTTCTATAATGAATTTTGTTTTATCATCTGTTGTTTGCTTATCTTCTATGTCTGAGCAGTTTCATTAGCTAGATTAAGGTTTTCAAAGGGATTAATGAGATAGTAAACTGAATGCAGAAATGACTTAATCATTTTATCTTCACCATTGTTGGACTTAATGCTTAGGTTGAATTGATCACTCAATCTGCAATTTTAGGTTAGCCAATTTACCAAAAGTTCAATAGGTTGCTAAAAGAAACATCGGTGAGTAATTTGTCCTTAACCAACGACAGTTGATGCTAAGTCAGATTATGAACAAATAGAATCTGTTAAATAAATGATTGTCTACCATTTTTAGATTCAACGACAGTTAGGATGCTAGGTTGGTAGGAAAAGTGATTAAGGTCACGACAGTGGATTAATATACATATATTTGAGCTGTAGATTGTGCTTAGTTTGTGCCATGAATAGTCATTCGGTTACTACTCTGATTTTCCTACAAATTGCTTTGGTCTAGTGCTTGTTTTATTATTGATTTTAGTCCGTTTATTTCTTAAGTTGCTTGTTACAAAATAACAAACCAACCATTTATGTCTTAGCTTTTCCTTCAACCTCTTATATTTATAGTGCAACACTGACTGGTCCTCTGGAATTTCGAATAATTTATATTACAATCACATGTTGTACACTTGCAGTAGAAAATAAGGAATAAATTCAGTGTATCAAGTTTTTGGTGCCGTTGCCGGGGACCAAAGAGTTGCCTTTGATTCTTATTTTAAGATTCAGACTAAGATTTCACTAACTCGCGTTCTCTTCTTTCTTTTCGTTTGTGTTTCAGGTGCATGACTAGAAGATCGAGACGAAAGAACTTCACCAAGGAACTTGTTATTTTAACAAACGAAGAGCTTGCAAGAGTAGAACGAGAAAACAAGCATAACAGGTCTAATACAACCAACATGGGCGATAGAGAAAACATGGCTGCTGAAATGCAGCAACTTCGTCAACAAGTGGAACAGTTGCGGAAGGCTCAGGCAGATAGAGAGAGGCCACCATGATCTTCCATCAGAGACAAGGAAAATCCGCATGCTTTCTACCAAAACAGAGATATGATTATTCCCCCTGCCCTTCAAAGGCAAGACTATGAGATCAAACCTCAGACGATCTCATTGGTTAAACATCATCTCTTCTATGGGCTACCTGCTGAGATTTCGATGGACCACATCGAGAACTTTGAGGAGCACAAATGTTTCCAATGGGATACAAGCTGATTTCTTGAAGTGCAAGCTTTTCCCATTCTCACTTGCGGATAAGGCTTTGCATGGCTGAAGTCATTACCACATGGGTCTTTGACTACATGGAATCAGTGTAGAGCAGCTTTTCTGGAAAAGTTTTACACAAACTCCAAAACTGCAGCCTTGAGAAACAAGATCTCTTCGTTGCAACAACAATCTGGAGAAGCTTTCTACGAAGCTTGGGAAAGGTACAAGGAGTACAGAAGAGAGTGTCATCATCATCGATTCTCTGATGAACAGATTTTGAGCATCTTCTATGATCCATGAATGCACTAAATTCAGAAAGAGTAGACAAGAATACACTGAATTCAGCAAATAATGGTGATTAGTGATCAAGTTTAAGGAAGGTGCATATGAGCTGATTGAGAACTTGGCTTTATGTTCTAGCAACAAGTCTCCTAAGTATGTCGTATCAGTGAAGGTTAGCAGTATGGAGACTCACAAAATCGATGAGCTGGTAACAGCTAAGGTGAACCAGCTGTTGAGAGCAAACCAGAAATCTGTCCATTTCGTGGATGAGAGTGGTGACACTCCTTTGTGTCAAGAGTTTGGAGATGGAGAAGATGATGATCAGATGGAATTCAACTATGTGAGTAGGCAAGAATTTTTCTAGAATTATGGGTCCAACCAGAACTACAGAAACCATCTGAATATGTCCTATCGGAACACCAATATTGAGAATCCACAGGATTATGTTTACCCACAACAAGGAGGTTAGAATCAGATGGGTTTTCATAAAAATTATCCCAAAAACTTCAAAGGAAAGCAATTCATCTCTAATCAGAATCACTTCCAATGAAGTTATTAGCAAAAGCCCCCTTTCGCCAACCAACATTCATCTTCGAATTCAGCAAAAAACTCTCATGATAGGGTAGAGAACTTACTGCAACAGCTCTTGATTGGTCAAAAAAAAGACATCCACAGAGATCAATGATAATGTGGACAACATGTACAATGACTTGAACAACAAATATGATGCAGTATGGACTCATGTGAAGAAGTTGGATGTGCAAGTAGCTCAGACTGTTGAGGCTGTGAAGAGACCAGCTGGAACTTTTCTTGGGAAAAGAGAAGAATATCCTGGGAATGAGTATGTGAATGATGAGCTCAGAAGTGGGAAAACTCTGCAGATTGTGACACCAAGATGCGTTGGTTCTGAGAAAGGGAAGGAAATGATGGTGGAGAAACTGTTCCAAGGAGGAGCTCCTGCTTCAGACAAACAAAAGATGAGGGAGCATGCCTCTTCCTCCGGAGCACCTGCTCCCGACTCTGAGCTGCCTGCTCTTGGCGTAGTGGAAATGATGGAGAAACCTGACCCTGAGACGGAGCACTCGCTCCGACAACCTTCTCCTTCCAAACCTGTAAAAATTCTTCTTGTGCATGTCTACATACCTAGGGAGCCTTATCCGGTTCCACCAAAAAAAATCTCGCAAGGACTTTAAGGAGGCAAAGTGCAGAGAAATGCTAAAGGACTTGACAGTGAAACTTCATCTTGCTGATGTTGTTCAGATGCTTCTAGCTCTAAAAAGATATATGAAAGTATTAATTTCAGGAAAAGTTGTTGAGGAAGAGAGGGTGATTTTTGTTTCGAAGGAGTGTAGTGTTGTGCTAAATAACAATGTGATGAAAAAGAGAGATGATCCTGGTAGGTTCGTCTTATATGTGAAGATTGGGCTGATAATCTTTGCCTGCTCTCTTTGTGATTTGGGCTCAAGTGTGAACTTCATAACATACTCAGTGGCAAAACGTTTGGGGTATGCCAAGTTCAAACCCACAAGGAAGGATTTCCTTGGTATTTGTCAATCGATCAACCAAGGTATATGTGGGGATTCCGGAAGACTTTCATGTTCAGATAGGCAACACAATTATCCCAGCTGATGAGCATAAAGACCCTCTCATTTTGGGTTGACCCGGCCTTTGCAGCTGGTGCAATCATTGATGTTAAAGAAAGTATAATTGATCTCCAACTGGGAGACATGGTTGTAAGGTTTGAGATGAACAAGCTCCTTAAGAAGCCTATGTTCGATGGTCAAACATTTGTGGTGGATGATGGTTCAGAAATCGTAGATGAGGTAGCTGAAGAGATTCTTACTTTGACCCTTTAAAGATTATTTTGACAGAGGCTGAGGAGTTTGGGTTTCTGAATGAGGAAACTGAAGGGCTGACAAGGATGCTGGATGCAAGCATGACAATGGAGAGTCTAGTGGCGGACATGAACTTGGAGGAAGATGAGCTACAAACCGAGGGAGCACCAGCTCTGACTACTGGAGCATATGCTGCTCCGGCCAGCTCAATTCATTGTCTATGGAGCGAACTAAAAGCTCATAAGATAGAGCTGAAAACTCTTCATGTTAGGCTAAGGTACACATTTCTGAGACATAATTCTACTTATCCTGTGATAGTGAACTCGTAATTGAATAATGTTGAAATTGCCTTACTTCTTTGTGAACTTAGAAAGTATAAGAATGCTCTAAGATATTCCCTAGATGATATTCCAGGGATCTCACCAGACATTTGCATGTATATATCCACCTAAAGAATGAATCAATGACTTCTGTAGAGCATCAGAGGAGGTTAAATCCAAATTTCAAAAGTGTTGTTAAGAAAGAAATAATGAAACTTCTAGAGACTGGTGTGATCTATGCGATTTCTTATAGCACTTGCTTTAGTCCAGTTCATGTAGTTCCTAAGAAATGTGGATTCACTGTTATTAGGAATGATATGAACGAATTAATATCCACTAGGACTGTTACTAGGCATAGAATGTGCGTAGATTCCACGAAATTGAATTCTGCAACTCAAAAATATCATTTCCCTTTGCCATTTATTGATCAGATGTTTGAGAGATTGGCTAACCATCAATACTACTGCTTTTATATGGTTATTCAGGTTTCTTTCAGATCCTGATCCACCCAGATGACCAGGAGAAGACGACATTCACATGTCCCTATAGCTTATGTGCCTACCTGAGGATGCCGTTTGGACAGTGCAATGCTCTAGCCACATTCCAACGCTGCATGATATCAATTTTTACTGGCCTGATTGAAAACATTATGGAAGTTTTCATGGACGATTTTTCTATCTATGGGAGCTCCTTTAATGTCTGTTTGACTAACATGTGCAGGGTTTTGCAGCTCTGTAAGGAGAAGAATCTTGTGTTGAACTGAGAAAAATGCCACTTCATGGTCAGAGATGGGATCGTGTTAGGACACAAGATCTCAGAGAGAGGGATAGAGGTGGATAAGGTAAAAATCAAGGTGATGATGAGCTTGCAACCACCAACGTCAGTCAAGGAAATCCATAGTTTTTTTAGTCATGTTGGTTCTACAAGCAATTTATCAAGGATTTCTTCAAGATAACCAGACCATTGATGAGACTGCTGTGCAAGGAGAGCAGGTTTAGATTCGATAGTGCCTGTTTGGAAGCCTTCCATATAATCAAGGGAGTTTTGGTCAGTGCTCCGATTGTGCAGCCACCAGACTGGGACCTTCTTTTTGAGGTCATGACAGATTTTAGTGATTATGCTGTAGGAGCAGTTCTGGACCAGAGAAAAGAGAAGAAACTGCATGTCATTTACTATGTCAGTCGCACTCTTAATGAAGCTTAGTGTAGATACACCACAACTGAGAATGAGTTTCTAGCAGTTGTCTTTGCTTTTGAGAAGTTTCGATCCTACCTTGTTGGTTCGAAGGTTATTTTCCACATTGACCATGCTGCAGTGAAATACATATCCGCTCAGAAAGGTGAAAAGCTTAGGCTGCTCAGATGGATTCTTCTTCTACAAGAATTCGATTTAAAGATCAAAGACAATAAGGGGATTGACAATGGTGTTATAGACCACTTTTCAAGAATGAGAGTAGAGGATGAAATTTTGATGAATCATAGCCTTCCTGAACAGCAAGTCTACTCGATGTTGGCACCATTAGCTGCGAAGAACACCTACTCTACCTGGAAGCACCCACTCTGACCTTTTTCTGCAACAAAATAGACAAACAGCGATATTTTCATTCCTCTTGGTTCAGATACATTGCCAACTATCTTGCTGCTGAGAAGGAACCCCCAAACTTTGTGGGTAGTGTAAAGAAGAAGTTTTTGAGAGACATAAAGCACGAATACTGGGATGAGCCTTACCTCTACAAGCAATGCTCCGATGAGATTTTCAGAAGGTGTGTGCTGATGAGGAGATTCCAGGGATACTGTTCCACTGCCATAGTTTTTCATACGTTGGGCACTTTGCAACCTTCAAAATTGTGTCTAAAGTGCTATAAACGGGGTATTGGTGGCTTACTATGTTTCAAGATTCACATGACATCATTGCAAGATACGATTCATGTCAGAGGTAAGGGAACATAAGTAAGAGGAATGAGATGCCACATAACTTCATCCTAAAGGTAGAAATGTGATGTGTGGGGAATCGATTTCATTGAATCTTTCACATCTTCCTATGGAAACGAATACATCCTTGTGGCAGTGGAGTATGTGTCTAAATGGTAGAAGCTCTAGCTAGTCTAACAAACAATGCAAGAGTGGTTGTGAAGATGTTCAAGTCCAAAATATTCTCAAGGTTCAGTGTGCCACGAGTTGTCATCAGTGATACATGCTCCCACTTCATAAGCAATTTCTTTGAGAATCTGATCAGAAATAATGGTGTTAAACATAAGGTACATCCTGCAAAAAACTGTTAACACCACAATAAAGGATTGGTCTGAAACGCTTGACGATGCTTTCTGGACTCACAGAACTGCCTACAAAACGCCATTGGAAAAAACACCATTCCACTTGATGTACGGAAAGGTATGCCATCTATCTGTGGAACTTGAGTACAAGGCTGCTTGGACAGTGAAGTTGCTGAACTTTGATGCTAAAAAATCACATGAGACAAGGAAGTTGCAGTTTCATCAGTTGGAGAAGATTATGCACTTGGCCTATGATAACTCAAAGATCTACAAGGAGAAAACAAATGTCTTTCATGACAAGAGGATCCTCACAAGAAATTTTGCTCCAAACGATCAAGTATTTCTGTTTAATTCTTGGATGAAACTGTTATGGGAAGTTAAGATAAAGATGATCAGGACCTTTTACTATCAAAGAGGTCAGACCATATGGAGCTGTGGTATTTCTGGACACCAGAGAACGAGAGTTTGTTATAAATGGACAGAGGCTTAAGCTTTACCTAGCCAGTTCAGACATCACAGGAGGTAAAGTTCTTACCTTGGACGATCCTCCTTAAGCCTAATTTGGCTACCAAAATCAAGCTAACGACTTTAAAGAAGTGCTTGATGGGAGGAAACACACCTATAAGTGTCTCTAAATTTTCCTTTTCAAATTGATTTTACTAACTCTTATTTTTAATTTTCCTATTTTCAAAAAAAATGCAGGAAAAAGGGTGTTCATCGTGGTGGAGAAGATAAAGTGGAGAAGAAAGGAGTGGAGCAACCCACCAAAGCATCTGCTCCGTTCGCTCCTGGTTTTCTCCAAGCGAACTGACGACGAGAGAGAAACCTACCGCGCATGGAGCACCTGCTCTTCCACTTGCTCCAGGCGAGATAAAAACGAGAGAGCTACCCAATCTGCCTGGAGCACTTGCTCTGCTGAGTTGCTCCATGCCAGGTAAGTTTTTTAAAATCGATTTTTAGTTGTCCAATTTCAAAACTTTAAGAATTTTAGGGACCAATTTTCAAAACTAAAAACATTTATTCTCCTTTTAAAAACCCTCACCCATCTCCTTCCTCTCGCCATATCTCTCTTTCCTCACAACGATTTTCAAAGTTTCTCTCCCCCAAAACCTAACTTTTCACAAACACAACGGATATGAGTGATTTTATGTTGAAATCGTTTGCCTTCTTACCCTCTACACGAATCTCAAGTCAATTATATGAACTCAAAAACTCTCTTTTTTCATTCGCGCCTATCTTCAAAAGGTGGAGTTTTGAGTTGTTTCTTCTTCGATTTGCTTGCTTACAATGGTTCTGAATGCTTCCATATCGAATTGAGCTGATTAAGAGTGATATCATGGCTTGTTATTCACATGCAATTTTTGAGAAATCTTAAAAAGCCTTTAATGGCGGATTGATGAGAACGAGTTTAATTTTGAGTGGTTGATATGTTGAAAACGAGTTTAATGGAAGCAATTTGAGGTTTAGGGAACCAAGTCTTGTTAATTGCATGATTTTTGTTTCTATTGTTCTTGAAAAATTTGCTTACTCCTCTTGTATACACTCGTTTTGCAGGACCATGACTCCAAAGAAAAGATTCTCAGGAGATGCATAAAAAAAAAGCGGAAGATGGGAGAGTATCATGCCACAACCCACCCATGGCCAAGAGCAGAAGGGAAACCATTTAGTATGTCTGATGATACAATGCCGCAGTGCTTTAATGATCAGTGGGATCAGACAGCCTGTTTCTACTACAACAAACTGTTGGATGTTGAGATAGAGCCGACCAGAATGATGTGCAAGGAAAAACTCTTGAGCGATTGGGAATTTGGGAGTAAGTGTAGAACATCCTGGTCAAGTCCAAGGCTCTCATTTTTGCCTTGGAGACAGACGGTCTTTATCCGGAGCTTACCAGACAGTGCCTTGCTACTGTGTGCTTGACATATGCGAACCCGGGGAACCGACTTTTGCAGAGGCCACATTTTTCGTTCTTTGCTGGAGGAACGAAATGCAGTTTGCCAATGAAGGATTTCTACAACATCTATGGGTTCCATACTGAAGATAAGGAGGTCTCGTTCCCAAAGAAGTTTCCAATTGCCACTCATTTGTGGAGCACCATCGCCTCGGGACACTACAAGTCCAACTCTGCAAGGCAATCATTGACTCGGCACCCTGCAGTTTGTAACACCGCGAAGATCCTGAGCCAGATGCTTTTCAACAGAGACGCTGGGAATAAGTTTCATATTGATGAGCTATGGCTGTGGCGATTTGATGCATGACACTTATGGTGCATGAGTTCCAGTTGAGCATCATGTCAAGTTGGGTTTCAGCTTGCCATAACCATCTGCGCGGTCAATGACAAGTCTCGGACAGCATCTTCTGGCAGGAGTGAGCGTATTGGTTCTCTTCTCACGCCACTCTTCTCCTACTTCAAGATCCCTTTATGGTATGAGGCTTGCATCGACAAGTTAGAGACGATTGACACGGCACATCTGATCAGTGCCAAGGTCCTCCGCAGCGCAGAGAAGTACAACTACATGAGTTTGGAGTTGCCACGTTCTGAATTCTTCCAAACCTACCACTGACTCGTCTGAATACTATTGAGGACTTGCATTTCTTGCACGACACCACTCTTGGCTGATGTTCCATACAGCGGTGCTCCTGCTCACACGTACCCCAGCTCTTCTAGAGCTAATGAGCCTCACCTGGAGGATATGGAGATGACTGATCCACCCATTGTACTGCCATTCACTGATTCCGCCACTGAAGGTGAGTTTGACCTGCCACCCATCTCCGATGATCCTGAGCCAGGTGAGTACAGGCCTTGGTTGATAGCATCGACACAGAAGAATAACAGCCTCATGCAGAGGATCATGCACATGTTGTCCCAAAGATGCTGCAGCACAACCACATCTGAAGAAAGCAAGACAGACCGCCATCCGCATAAAAGACGCACAGTGGACCGTTTTAAGAGTGAGAGCCCAGGCGACAACACCACTCGGTGATTCCGAGTAATACCCTCTATCCATTATTGTACTATCACCTGTTTTTGTTTATTTATTGGCATTTTTTCACTTGTCTATTTTCACACAAAGACTGTGGAAAGTAGGTCTGGGTTAGAGGTGTCTTGCACTTATTTTCTTTTGCGGTTTGTTTTTAAGTCTGTCATTTGTTTTCTTCACCTTCTGTTGAGTCAGTTTGTTATGTCTTATTGAGTCAGTTTGTTTGGGTTATGAGTCATATCAAAACATATTTGTGGGAACTAAGACATTGATCCATGATGAGTTTATATCATTTGTGATATCTGATCATCTTTCTAGTGATCATTGAGTAAATTTTTTTGGGTTATGAGTCATATGAAAACATATTTGTGGGAATTAAAACATTGATCCATGATAAATTTATGTCATTTGTGATATTTGATCATCTTTTTAGTGATCATTACTGCAGAATTTAGAGTGTAGAATCTTCTTAAACTTTTGTGGCTTTGATGGAGTAATCTTCACTTTCAGGGGCTTTTGTGTAATATCCATCTTTTTGTTCCAAGCTCTTCTGATTCTCAACATCAACGAATTTTTCTTCTCCACTTCTCGACGCAGAAACCGATGAGACAACAACTCAGACGCGCTTCCTCTCTCCTCAGGGTTGCTTGCAAAACAAGTTTCTATAAACACCCTTGCGTCGTAAGGCACACTTTCAGGAACCCATGGAGTGTTACCATGGAAGAGAAGACCCTCGATGATATCAACTTCAACCCCTGCCCATGGCCACTCACCTGTATACATCTCCAACACTAAACACCCCAACGACCACAAATCTAGGGCTTCGTTAGCAACTCCGTCTTCGAGAGACTCAGGCGGCATGTAGTTAGGCGTTCCAACAAACGGTGAACTGATTCGCCAGTAATGAGGAACCTCTCCGACTTCTAAAGAGTTTCCAAAATCAGAAATCTTCAACTCGTATGATGAATCTCCGTTGCAAGGGAAGACAAGGAGGTTCTCAGGTTTGAGATCGCAGTGAACGAAACCGTGTCCGTGAATGGAGACAAGACCTTCAAGAATCATACGCGTGAAGTCTTTGATCATTGGTTCAGGTA
>KE155353.1:74150-85371 GCA_000411075.1 Sisymbrium irio
CCAAGCTCCTCTGATTCTCAACATCAACGGATTTTTCTTCTCCACTTCTCGACGCAGAAACCGATGAGACAACAACTCAGACGCGCTTCCTCTCTCCTCAGGGTTGCTTGCAAAACAAGTTTCTATAAACACCCTTGCGTCGTAAGGCACACTTTCAGGAACCCATGGAGTGTTACCATGGAAGAGAAGACCCTCGATGATATCAACTTCAACCCCTGCCCATGGCCACTCACCTGTATACATCTCCAACACTAAACACCCCAACGACCACAAATCTAGGGCTTCGTTAGCAACTCCGTCTTCGAGAGACTCAGGCGGCATGTAGTTAGGCGTTCCAACAAACGGTGAACTGATTCGCCAGTAATGAGGAACCTCTCCGACTTCTAAAGAGTTTCCAAAATCAGAAATCTTCAACTCGTATGATGAATCTCCGTTGCAAGGGAAGACAAGGAGGTTCTCAGGTTTGAGATCGCAGTGAACGAAACCGTGTCCGTGAATGGAGACAAGACCTTCAAGAATCATACGCGTGAAGTCTTTGATCATTGGTTCAGGTATTTTTCTGTCTGTGTAATTGTCCATGAAAGCACTTAGACTCCCTTCGGTTGCGAGCTCGAGAAGCAACCTGTAGACTTTGCGTCCGTTATGGGTTAAACCTTCTTCCAAAGAGTCTCCAAAGCATTTAACGATTCTTGGATATCCTCTGAGTTCGCGGAGAATCTTTAACTCTCTGTTGAGATACTCGTAGTGCATGGGGTAAGACCCTTTGACGGCAGCATGAAACCAAGAACCGTCGCTTCGTGTGTATTTCACGAGATCAACAGAACCGTCAGCACCTTCGCCTAAAAATTTCACGAATTCTCCTTTTGGTTGCATCTTGTAATTTGCAAACAGAGTTGTTTGTTACTCTATGATTTCGAAACCTGAAGTTACTTAAGAAAAATATCAGCGAGAGAGAAAAAAAAATTTTGTAACAAGAAAGAAGGAAAATGAAATTATTATACGAGAGAAGAGATATGAAACTTTTATAGAGTTATGGTTCGAGTCGGTGACTTTCAAGATTTAAGTGGATTCGGACCGTTGGATGAGACTGTAAAAAGGAAATTTCGAGGTTGTGTAGATTTGGACCGTTGGATTTATTCCCTAGCTTTTTTTTCCGACGAGATTGTAAACTAACTAGAGTAAAAAAAGGAAATTGCGGCGTAAGAGAAAAAGGAAATTGCGGCGAAAGAGAAAAAGGAAATTTGAGGCAGTAGAATCTACAATTCCTGATTCTGATCCAACGGATCTATTCCGTATGATTTTATTTAGTAGATTAAAGTTTTTTTTTTTTAATTTCTATCGTATGTCAAATTATCTTCGTATTTTCTATAACTTTTATAGAAAAGGTATGTCTTATTGGATCACAACTTTTAAAGATTTTTTTTTTAACTGGAAAAATATTAAAATAAAATAACGAACATCTGTTCTCTAACTAAAACAAATATTAATTTTCTATGTTATTTATTTTTTCAGATTCTTATGATATGATCATGTTCTTACAAAATAATATGCACAATTTTAGTATACACATATGTTAATAGTTTTTTCTTTATCGAAGACTTTAGTTTTTTTTCCCACAAATATATCATATCAAACTAACTTTTAAATCTACGTTGATGGTACCAATCCAACATGAAAAACTTAGAACTTTGATTCATGTATATTTATCATTTTTAATAAGAGTGTATATGGTGGTGAATAGGAGGAACTTTTTTAGATAAACGACTATATCTATATTATTAAACAGAAAACATTTATGAAAAAAATATTTATAAAGTATTATATTATGATTCATATTATTGATAATATTTAATTTACCTAGAATTTCATTAAAGATAATCTAAACAATAAAAATTTATGTATAAAAATTTAAAATAATGTATTTTACTTATTTAATTAATTAAAACAAAAATAATAATTTAAAATAACGGATCAAATTTCTATAATTAACTAAAATGAAAGTAATGGTTTAAAACAATAGATTCCACTAAATTATATAACTAATTAAAAATGAAAAATATTTAAAATAAAAACAATATATATAGTAGATATCAAATAAAATTATAAATATAATAAATAAAATAATAAATAAATTATTTTTGTAAATCATAAAATCAAATATTTGTAAATATACACATAACTAATATAAAAATATTTTAAAATGAATTGATTGAGTGTGGTATTATATATTTAAACTAAAAAATAATGTACTATTGTTTTCTTTTTCAAATTGTGATTTTATAAATAAATATATTTTAATAAAATAAACTATAACCCATAATTATAAAAATGTTAACATATTTCATTATGTGAATAATTAATATATATATATATCAGATTAAGTATAGGAGTTGGTTAAAAGACCTGCAAATGCCAATATGGTCGGAACTAAATGGGTCTTCAAAACTCAAATTGATGAAGGAGGTGTGGTGGTAAGGAACAAAGCATGACCTGTAGCACATGGATATTTACAAGAAGAAATTTTACAGAACAAAGTCTATGTGGAACAACCAAAAGGGTTTGAAGATTCTGATCATCCTGAGTATGTGTAGAAATTGCACAAAGCTTTGTATGGGTCAAAACATGCACCAAGTACAAGCGTCTTACACATTTTTTTATGGAGAAACTTTTTGTCAGAGAGTTGGCAGAGAACGAAGAAGTGGAAATTGGACATGTTGGCATATGTGATCAATTGGTTGATCTATTCACTAAGTCATTAGACTTCAACAGCTTTGTGAATTTTCAACAAGCCATTAGAGTTACAGAGGTTTAAAAGGATTTATCCTTGTAAAAAAAATGTGTGCTTTTCTTGGCTAGGTGGAATCAAACTCATTATGGGATGGTTGGAGTTGGAGAAGAAGGAATGGAACCAGTGGGCTATGTAACTCATTGAGGATCATAGAGACTCAAAATATTGATAAACTCAGGTTTGGCGGATTGTTTAAGGGTGGATAAATTTTGACGGAGATTACTAGGGAGCGTGTCTTTGCTGATTCGACATTGGTATTGTTTATCTTCAAAGGCGTGGTTCTCTCAACTTGGATTTTCTATTTTACAAAAAAACTGAAGGGAAGAAAATTAAGAAAGAAACAGGAGGTGTTGGTCGGAAGAACGGAAAATTGGTTGTTGAAATAATGTCATTTTTGGCTAGTGACGAGGTGTATTCTTCAGAGATTGGAGTTTGCAAGTTCTTCTAAGCATTGAGTTTTTAGTTCAGTTATGATTTCAAGCAGGGGGAGATTTGAGTGTGTTTCATGCGGCGATGTTGGCTAGATTTTGGACGGATTAAGCTAACAAGATAAGTTTTTAGGATTCAGTGGGAGTAAGACGGTTTTAAACTCAGGGGAAGTAGTTATTTTGTGAAGCCCTCAAGTCTTGTGGATGCTTGATTTTATGTTGAAGTTAATATCAGGTTGCTTGAAGGAAGCTTGAAGAATCAAATAAGCTAAAAAAGGGGAGATTGTTAATGTGGCATAAACCACAAAGAATCACCACGAAAGGTAAAGAACGTAGCCGACTCAGAGAAAAAAAAGAAAGTGTAGTTTCTAATTCAAAAAGGAAAAGAAGTGCAGAAGAGATAAGGAAAAAAAAAAGAATATGTCACTTAAAAGGAAAAATACAAGTAACATATGATTAGGAAAACTAATGATGCTATGTGTATAAATAGACATAGATAGATGCTTTAGAAGGTATGGGCGAAAAGATAGAAGTTCATATTTTCTAAAGAGAGAAAGAGATAACCTTGTAAGATATCTGTGAGAAATTAGATTATTTAGTGTTTTTAAGAGTTTCTTGTAAGAGTTTTTGAGAAGGTAATCTAATAAAAAGACTTAAGGAATCGAATTGTGTTTTAAGTGTGTTTTTCAATATTGATTGATCAATATGGAATACATATCAAAGTGAAATTCAGGAAATCTAGGCAGCTTCAGGTTCTGAGTTCTCACCACCAGTCTGGAGGAGAGCATTCTGTCTCAACTATCCTCTACCTCGTCTTTCTTCAAGATCTCACAAACTGTCCTTTCAGGGTTGTTGATGAGGTAAAAAGTGTGAAGCTTTATAAAAACCATCACAAATCATCATCAAAGTATCTAAAATCTGCAATTGCGGTTGAATTGTTGAAGAAGAGAAGAGAAAGAGAGAATTTGATAAACCTAAATATGAATTTTATTTATCTCTGAAACTTGAAACTTGTTATTTCCATTTACACAAGACTGACACTTATATACTAATTTACATCAACAAAGATAACTGCTCGTAATAACACGTAATTGTGAGTAACTTAATAACTACCATTTGATAAGTTATGAACTAGTAACACATCTTTTCATTTTACATAAAATTAACTTATATATTCATTATAATATATGACTACCAAAGTCAATTATAAACTAACATTTTGCAGGTATGGATCCTATTGTTGGAACTCGTTTTTGACAAAATGGTTTTAGACCATTTGTCAGTAGGTTTTCGGGTGAAGACGTTCGTCAAAATGACCGGATGTTTGTGATCACTATGAAGTAGTGTAATTACATGTCAAAATCATGGAGATCCAAAATGGGTTGCTTATAAAGCTTAAAATGTAAAATTTATAAAATGTCCCACATTGGAATATAAAGTGGCGGAAAAGAGATATATGGACCGAACTCAAATTTTGGGCATCGGGATTTGACAAATGGGCTTGTGGTGTCTTTTTACTAAAAGTCATTTGCAAATTTATTGTTGAATAAGTCAACAAATATCTTTCTCTTTTAGGTAACTTTTTGTAACTTAAATTGCATAAATTATTTTATTTAACATAAAAATAATTATGACTTTAAGTAGAGAATGAATTGTCATTAACAAAAAAAATTCTTACATTTTATGGAAAAATGAAACTGTTAAGTTTTGACTATAAAAGCAAATCATTCTCATCTCCTTCTATACACATACACACACATTCTAAGTATGTAACAAAATTCCTCACATGGATTATTTCTTTTAGTTTAGTTTTGTGTCGGAGAGTGCAACATAGATTCTAGTTTCGTCAGCTTCTATAATGAGTGTTAAAAAATTAAGGAAAGAGTGTCTCGACTCCACACAAACCAATTTTATTCATCTGGTATTGGTATATTTGTTGTAATTTTGCCACATCTTAAAAATCATGTCCCTACACCTATAAACAAAAGGAAGACGTTTCAACAATTGGTTAGAGCTGGGTAGCCAACCAAACACACCACAGTAAGTTTTCCTTTTGAAATCCCCCTGGAAACTGCTGTCTGGGATTTGTTTTCTTGTGTTTGTATGTGCTCGATGTCTCTTTTCTGGTAAAACTTGTGAAACAATGAGCTGGCCTATGTACTGTAGGTGCTTCTTACTGACGCCAAATCTCTTGCCTGAGCTTGAATACAGTGGAGCACGTAGCATTATGAAAATCATCAACGGTCCTTGGATCGAGCAACCTTCGCAAGTCAATGCTCTTGACTTCCACCGAAACATCATCAGTCACAGTCAGCTTTATATTGTAAATGTTTATGCTATTTAACCAACCGGTTAAACCAGATTAAACTATAACCGGTTACAACGTGCTACTCGTTTTTGTCAGGAAGAAAGTAACCGGTTATATACCTTTTTCCATCGGATCATTTTGTAGCTTTGGTAATTATCCGTCGTTATATACTTTTTTCCTGGTCAGGAATAGTCGAGACTTATCACTGTTATCTTTTCGTGTCCAGGATAAATACATAATTTGACAAAACAGTCTCTCCACCTTCAATTCTAAAATATCACAAACTCGTTTCTTTTCATCATCACTACCAAATCATAAGCTGCTCTCACTTAGAATCAGGTTGGTCTCATCAACGTAGCTTTTCAGAGATTTTTTTTGTCTTTTTTATAGTTGCTTGTCTTCTCGTTTAGCCTGGAGAATATTATATTGTTGTCTGTGTTTGAACTGATTGATTAAATATGGCCTTTGTTTTGGTTTCAGGTTTCGTTTGTTTGATATCTTTGCATAAAAAGGTGTGTTTGTTTTCTTGGTAGAAAAGAGATACAAATCGAGATCAATATTCATATACATGTAAGTCTCTCACGTTATGATTTCGTTTTGTAATTAGATACGTGATTTGTTTAGTGTTGATCCCTTTTGTTTTTCCATTGCAACGTACTGATATGCTCGTCGAAATAATGGCCTATACAGGTTTCCAACACCAAACGAAGTAGCGGGTGAGAAAGGGAAGAAGAGAGGATGCAGAGTTTAACATCAAACGAAGTAGCAGGTTTTGCAGTTGGGGCTCTGCTTCTCGGTGCCACCATCGCTGCTCCAAAAGTTGACGCTTTTATTGCCGCTGCTCAAAGAAGGTAAACAAACATACAAGTCTTGTTATTTCATAAAAGGAATATCACGTTTTCATCAATCATTCGTGTTCTAAGTTAAAAAAGTCATGTCACAGAATATCTGATTTTGAATGTACCCATGTGAATTATTTTGCTGATTACGTATTACTGGCGTATGAGATGATGATTGTAGTAACTGCATAGAATTTTGATAAAATTTTGATAAACTGTTTGATTTCTGAAGAAAGGAAAATCAATGGTTCTCTTGTTTGACTAATGGGATTTTGATTGTTCTTTTTTTTTTCTTCTTTTCAATTTGCTGAACATGTGAAAATGATAAAACTTTAGGAGTTTCTTTGTGATATGTTGTTTAATATCATAACCAAATAATAGATTCTGAAATCAAAAGCCTCTGGCAGTGAGTTCTTCTATGTTTTCACCATTGTTAAAGTAATGGTTTCACTCTTCACTGAAAGAACTGTTGATTCTCGCAGTTATAAAGTGAAATATTCAGGTATTGAATGAGTATCCTCATGTTCAAAGAGTTAAACTGTTTTGAAGTCTTCTCACAATTCTGAGATCTTTGATCATTTTGAAAAAATGTTACTTTTGTAATGAGAGAGTCCGTGTAGGCATGGTCTGAAAGACTGTTTAGGAATGTTATTAGTCTATGGCTGAAGACTTGTTCTTGAACCTTACATCATACCATCCTATTTTTCTGAAAATTACTTTTGCAGATCTCTTGGAATGTGCAAGAAATGTGGTGATTTAAAGAGTGTAGCGTGTGGCCGCTGCAAAGGGACAGGATCCATCAAATCTGGAGGAACCTTTGGATTAGGTGAGCCATCAAGCGGAAGATCAGCTGCTTGCGATAATTGCCAAGGCAGAGGTTGTTTCCTTTGCCCCGAGTGCTCAAAGTCTTAGACTCCTCTTTGGTTATTCAATAGATTGCCTCAAGATTTGAAAACTACTTGTTTCATCTTCTCGACCTTATGATATATATGTAATCAGTCCAGTTGTTATGTTGAAGTTGAGGCATGTCTTGTCTAAATCCGTTTGAGAAGTCTCTTATTCAAATCCTTGATAAGTTCCTCATTTAACCAGATTGGCAGTTTGATTATCTGAACCGGATGTTGGTGAATTATTGATTCGGTTAGATGGTTACTTTGTCAAGCTGGGTTTAAGCAGCGTTGTCTACTTGATAGGCAATGATGATGAATCTAAGAAATGGCATGTTTACTCTGCTCTGCTAATGCCAAGAACTCCAACAGCAACAACGTCTACACGCTTGAGATGTGCATGACTGGCCTGGACAAAGACAAGGCATCTGTGTTCTACAAGAAAGAATCTAGCTCTGCTAGTGTTCTGACTGATAACTCTGGTATCAGAAAGATACTTCCTCAATCCCAAATCTGCGACTTTGAGTTTGAGCCCCCTGCGGCTACTCAACGAACAGCGTCGAAGGTGATGCCATCTCCACTATCCATGTGACCCCTGAAGACGGTTTCAGCTACGATAGCTTTGAAGCAGTGGGATACGACTTTACAACCATGGACCTGAGCCATCTTGTCTCAAAGGTACTAACTTGCTTGGAGCCAAAGCAATTCTCAGGATCCACTCTAGCGTCGCACAGAAGAACTACAATTCGGGTCTCTGCGTAGACTTAGACGCTTACGGATACACAGAGTCAACAATGGAGTCTCTAGGAGAAGAGAGAGGAACAGTGATGTATCAAAGGTTTGAGAAGTTGGGAAGGTATTGTGGTTCTCCGAGATCTACTTTGAAATGTGAGTGGAGCAGCAACAGTAGCTGCACCAGCGAGGACTAGAAGGAATAGGGAATCTAAGCATATCTTTGTTTTGTTTCGTTGGAATAATGTTCTTATATGTGCTTGTAGATTTTTCCTCCTCAAACCAGCAACTGTGTCTGAATTTGGATGATCGATTATTATGAAACTATCTATCAGACTATCACTATGGCCTTTCTCGTGGTTTTATACATTTGATAATGTCTTATTTGATAACATAACTCTACAAGATCTTTTGTTTTCACCTAATCAATATTGAAGTTGAAATTTTATTCAGCCTAAGGATATATTCCTCCATATCTAGTTCTTGTTTGCACGTCTCTAGTCGAGAGGCGGTAGTGATAAATTAGTGAGTGAAAGAGACGATTAGTTGGGACTAAACGGCAATGTTTGCTTTTAACGGTCTTAATACGAGTGAAACAACATAATGTTCGTAAAAGTCCTCTACGTTATATTCTAACCGAACAAACAGAACAATTACAATAACTCTGAACTTAAACCGATTTGATATCAGAATCTGATTAGATATCCCAATGCCCAATTCTAGGCTGACATTTCAAAGGTAAGAAATGTCGTCATCAACATTAAATAATTCCTCGTTGCAAATCATACGAGTAAAAAGGCATATCTTCACCAAATTCTTCGGCTTTTTAAAAAGCGTCACATTATTACTCGTCTATATTTTCTTTTTGTCGAAGAAAAATGTTCACAACTTTTGTTTACTTTTAAAAAGTCGTTATTTTGGGTCCAGCGATTATTATATTTTTTTGGGCAAAGGTCCAATGATTAGTTAAAAAAACTAAAAGATCTGTCTACTTTACGCGCCTTCTTTAATTTTTACCATTATTGCTAAAGTTAGAGAGTGCGACAGAACACAACAATGGCGATAGCATTAACGTTTCTGCAACTTCTTCTTATGCTTCTACGTATCCATTTCACTTCTTCTCTCTCAATACCACTAGGATCTACTCTTCACGCCTCAAATCGCAACCACTCATGGCATTCACCAAACTCCGCCTTCTCTGTATCTTTCATCCCCGCCTCAACTCCCGGCTCCTTCCTCTCCGCCGTCGTCTTTTCCAACTCTATTCCCATCTGGTCAGCCGGAACAGTAGACTCAGGTGGTTCTCTCCATCTCCTCCGTTCTGGTTCCCTCCGTCTCCTTAACGGCTCCGGCGCTATTGTTTGGGACTCCGGCACCGAAAATCAAGAAGTCACTTCCTCTTCTCTCGACGACTCTGGAAACTTCATGCTTCTTAGTCACGGTAACGTAACCGTATGGTCTTCCTTTGCTCACCCTAGAGACGTTATCGTCCAGACGCAGAGTTTCAACGCCGGTATGTCTCTCCGGTCTGGTTCTTGCACGTTTCAGCTAACGAAAGAAGGGAGTCTGAATCTTAAGTGGAACAATAGTGTAGTTTACTGGAACCAAGAGCTTAGTAATAGTTCAAATTCCATTTCAAATCTCTCGTCTCCGAGTTTTGTGTTGAGACGTAATGGAGTCGCGACGGTTCTTGATTCTGAGTTACCAAACGGTGGAGTGATTTCTGTTTACAGCAGTGATTACGGAGAAGGAAATGATGTGTTTAGGTTCTTGAAGTTAGAGAGAGATGGGAATTTGAGAATCTTTAGTGTTTCTAAAGGTAGTTTGAATCAAACGCAGAGATGGGTTGCTGTTGTTGATCAGTGTCAAGTGTTTGGTTTTTGTGGGAACTTTGGGGTTTGTAGGTATGATGAAACTGGTCCCAAATGCGAGTGTCCGTCGGAGAATTTTGTTCCTGTTGATGTGAATGATATGAGGAAAGGTTGTAAGAGGAAAATGGAGCTTGAGGATTGTCGTGGCAACGAAGGCATGCTTGATTTGGAACACACTAGGTTCTTGACATACCCACCTGAAGTCTCTGCGCAACGTTTCACTCTTGGGATTGAGGCGTGCCGTGTGAATTGTCTTGTTGGTGGTTTATGTGTTGCTTCTGTTCCAATGGCTGATGGATCTGGTGTTTGTTTTCTTAAGCAACCTGGTTTTGTTTCTGGCTATAAGAACCCTTCGCTTCCTAGTACCTCTTCTTTAAAGGTTTGTAAACCAGTTATACCATACTCTTCTGTGAAGAAAAGTGAAGAACGGTGGCTAATACGTGCGTGGATCATAGCTCTTGTTGTTATACCTACGGTTTTTGGTTTGGTTGCAATAGTGGGAGCTTTGTGGTGGTGCTGCTGCAGAGATCGTCTTAAGTTTGGAGCTTTGTCATCTCATCACACTTTACTTGAGTATGCATCTAGTGCACCCATGAGGTTCTCCTACACGGATTTGCAGCGTCGCACCAAAGGTTTCAAGGAGAAGCTTGGTGCTGGAGGTTTTGGTACTGTGTATAAAGGCCTGCTCGCTAACAGAACCGTGATTGCTGTGAAAAGATTGGAGGGGATAGAGCAAGGAGAGAAGCAGTTTAGGACCGAGGTTGCCATCATAGGAAGCACACATCACTTGAATCTAGTCAGGTTGATAGGTTTCTGCTCCCAAGGACGCCACAGGCTTCTTGTCTATGAGTTCATGAAAAACGGGTCGCTCGACAAGTTCCTTTTCGCCGCAGAGTCTGGAAGATTATTGAATTGGCAGTACCGGTTTTCTATTGCCCTTGGAACCGCTAAGGCAGTTCTTTACCTTCATGAGGAGTGTTCTAATTGCATTGTACACTGCGATATTAAACCTGAGAACATTCTCTTGGATGAAAACTTTAATGCCAAAGTGTCAGATTTTGGACTTGCCAAACTCATACCAAACGACAATAGATACTTGAACATGAGTTGTGTCAGAGGAACCAGAGGATATCTTGCTCCAGAATGGATTGCGAATCTTCCAATAACGTCAAACTCTGATGTCTACAGCTATGGAATGGTTCTGTTGGAGATTGTGAGCGGAAGAAGGAATTTTGCCGTCTCAGACGAAACAAACCACAAGAAGTTTTCAGATTGGGCGTACGAGGAATTCGAGACGGGTAACAGCAAAGCAATCTTGGACAAATGTCTTCACACAGATGAAACAGTCGATATGGAACAAGTGACGAG
>KE155355.1:6918-24459 GCA_000411075.1 Sisymbrium irio
AATGAATAAACATTTAAAATGACCTATCACTCGATATACTTGTTTAAAGACACTCATTTTAAAAATAAATCTTTTTAAGTGAATGAAATATTTTTAAAATAAATGACATAAAAAAGTAGAATAATACAAACCTAAACTTAATATACTATATAAAAATTAATCGACAATATATATAATTAGCTCACTAAATCTTTTAAACAAAAATAAAATAAATTTAAAATCAATTACGCTTTACTTTATTTTATATATAAATTTATTGATATTAAATGAATAAAATATAGTATTCAAAAATCACAATTAGAAAACAAAACTATATGATTTTTATTTTAAATATATAATATCTCACTGAAGTCATTCATTTTAAAAACACTTCTTTTACTTTTACTATTTCTCGGTTTGAGTAAAATGGGAAATACAAATTTTTTCGATTTTTTTCTTTGTTTACATTTTAATTTATTAAATTACGGCTATATAAAATATTTCTATGTATAAAAGAAAATATTAAAAATTTAAAATAGGAAAATTATTTTGTGCGCCGACGCACAGTTACGAGTTTAATATTTCCTTTAAGACATCGATAGACCGTCCTTTGATCTACAAACTTCAATCCCAATGAAGTATCTCAGTTCTCCAAGATCTTTAAAATAAAAAACAGAATGTAAATAAGCTTTAGTATCTTGAATACCCATCTTGTCATTCCAAGATATGATGATATCATACATGTAAATGAGAATGACTACAATACCTGATTTGCTGTGAAGTGTAAAGAGAGTATGGTCAGCTTCTGATCTCCTGAAGCCACAGTCCAAGAGAGTAATGCTCAGCTTCATGTACCTTGCTTTTAGGAGAGTGTTTCAGACCATAGATAGCTTTCCTTAGCTTCAACACTTTCCTTGGAGTGATAGAAACGCCTGGTGGAGAAGTCATGTAGACTTCTTCTTCTGAAGAAATGCATTCTTCACATCCATCGCCATAGATCCCATTCCAGATTAGTAGCAAGAGATAGCACCACTCGGACAGTGTGGAGCTTATCAACAGGAGCAAAGGTCTCTATATAGTCTTCACTATATGTTTGAGTGAAACCTCTTGCCACCAACCGCACCTTATATATTTATGTCTCCTAATTTCTCTTCTACTTGATAGTAAAGACCCATTTGAAATTTAATGTCTTGTTCTTCTTAGGTAGATCAGTTTCATCCCAAATGTGGTTTCTTTCCATGACTTGTGTTTCTTCACTAACAGCATCTCTCCAGACTTTGTGCTTCTTGGCCTCCTCATAAGTCTCTGGGACCTCTTTAATTTCTAGAACTTCAATGAAGGTGTGCTGCACTTCAGGTACGTGAGCTAGAGTGCAGACAACTTGGGTTGGATGTGCAACAACTTGATTGTTGTATTAGACTATTTCTTTTCCTTTGGCTTCTTCTAAGGATTAGCGCTGCTTCTTGTGAAAAATATTTGTGTTGCTTAATTAGCCTCTGGCTTAATCTAAGGACTTGAAATGGAGCTTCTTCTTGAGCAGCTTCAGGTTCGGGCTCAGCTCGCTATGGCGCTTGTTGTGGAGACCCTTGAGGTTCTTCTTCTATCTCATCATGGTGCACCTATGTTTTATTATCAGCCACTGATTGAATCTCTTCATCATGTGGTTCAGCCTCAACTTACTCTGTGGACTCGTGAGCATTTGTAGAAGGCGCCATGCTTGTGTCTGGTATAACTCCTACTCTTAGTCTCTCCAAAATAATTTGGAGTGTGGCAGCACGGTCAGAAGTAGAGTTTGGTAGATCTTTTAAGCTCTGCCAAATCTTCTCTTCATAGAATCCCTTTGTGACAATGAAGTTGACATCCTTTAATACCAAGATTCTTCTTGTTTCTGAAATATAGCAGTTGTATCCCTTTGTATTGACTGAGTAGCCAATGTACATGCCTCTTGTTATCTTTGCATCAAGCTTGGTCCTTTAATCTTGCGGTACTAACACAAAACAGACACAACCAAACACTCTTAAGTAATCAAATAAAGTTTTTGACTGTTGAGTAACTCAAATGGGGAACTTTCCTGAGGGATTCTCGTAGGAAGTCTATTGATCAGAGAGCATGCTGACACCAAAGCATCACTCCATAATCTCTATGGCATATTCATATGGAACATAAGATATCTCACCTCTTCCATGAGGTAGTTGTTCTTCCTTTCAGAAACTCCATTTTTCTGAAGAGTGTAAGGGCAGCTTGTTTGGTGTACAATTTCAAATTTTTTTCTGGTGCAGCTTGAAGGCTTGACTAGTGTACGTCCCACCATTATCTGATCTAAAAAATTTGATCTTATCATTATATTGGTTAGTCACATAGTTTTGAAAGTTAATGAAAGCTTCTAGCACTATATTCTTTGATGGTAACAAGGTTTATCAAAGTATACTTTGATTTCTCATCAATAAAGGTAAAAAATTACTTATGATTCTCTCTAGACATGCAAGGATAAGTCCAAACATCATAATGGATTAAATCAAATCATTTTTCATAAATGGTCGAGGATTTAGGAGACACAGTTCTACAATACTTTCCTAAGATGAATGCTTCACAACCATCATTCTCAAAGCTAACATTGGGAAACACAAATTCAATGCTCTATGATGAGGATGTTCTAATCTAGCATGCCATAAAGGATCATTCACAACAGTAACATTAAAACTGAAAGTATTAGTTAAAGATGAGGCCTTAGTCTCTTCAAGGACATAAAATACCATCATATATTGTGCCTTGTCCAAGAAGCTTGCTTGTGCTAATATCCTGAAATAACACTTCATTAGGACTGAATATGACATAAAAATTTAAATCAGAAGGTACTTTCTTAATAAACATTAAATTTGAAATGAAAGATGGCATATAAATGGCTTTAGACTCTTTACCAAACAACTTAATGTTTTGTATTCCTTCAAGCTTAACCTTCTCTCCAATTGCAAAAATTACATTTCGTAAGGCATGTTCAATGTTACTAATCAACTTAGCACCACTAATTATATGGTGACTTGCTCCAGAATCAACAATTATAGATTTATCTTATAAAGCATGATTAACAACATTACCTAGCTCAGGTTTATTCAAAGTATGAGAGATAGATGTTTTTATGGGATTACCAAACTTTCTTAAAGTTTTGATAATGGCATCAAAATCAGCATTTTTCACATACTCATCTGAGTTGCTTGTGGGTGCATCAAACCTTTTCAATGTTTTGATAATGGCCTCAAGATCATTTTTTGTTGCATACTCATCTGAAGCTCCGATAGCTTCACCCCCCTTAACTTCAGTTTCTGCACTGTTAGCTCTTGGTTTATTTTTGGCCTTTTCCTTGGTTCTCCTTGAGATAAGGATACAAGGTCCATCACTTACTCTTAAGATGTCCCTTCTTCTTGCATTGCTCGCAGATCCATACTTCTCTATCTCCAGCACCATAGACCACCAACAAATAACTGCCTTTACCACCAAACAAATTCTTCAAACTATCCCACAGCTCTTTAACTCCTTGACAGGATGAGAAAGCTTCAAGCACAGATATGTCTAAATATTCATGGAGAATGAAGAGCACCATCTGATCTTCACAGAATCCACTCTCAAGATCAGCAACAACCACCTCTTTTCTCCTTCTTTGGACTCAACCATAGGCGCCTTAAAGCCTTCAACATGACTCCAAAGCTTCCTGTCACATAACATGTCTGTTCCATTCTTTGCCCACAACCATTAGTTCTCTGCTCATGTAAGCTCAACAAACAACATACTCTCCTTGTTTCCTTCCATTTCAACCTGCACAAGAAAATCTCAAACAAACAACACAACCAGACTCTCAATGTTCAACACAACCCCAACAGACCCAGATGTCAACCCACTAACTCATATTTGGTGAAGAACACACAGAAAGATCAAGTCTTCCTGATGAAAGAAGAAGGAGATGATGATAGAAAGATGAAAGCTTGAATCTTTTGGTTTGAACAAGCAAGAAAAGTAAGAACACAAGATTGAAGCTTGAAAAGTAACAGATGAAAACCAGCTAGAGTTAAGCTTAGAAAGAACAAATAATGAAGACATTATGAATTTTTAGCCAAGAAACGAATATTTTAAACATGAATGTAAAGATGTACGAACAGAACTCTGGGTTTGAGTAAAACCACGTAACCAGGGATGATCCTGGGATAAGAGGATGATTTAAGGTAGAATAAGAAGAGATTAGGCACCAGATTTAGGAACCTGGCTCTGATATAATGAAAAATTTCGAGTATATGCAAGGGAATCCTAAGACAAGAGAGGATGATTTAAGGTAGAATGAGAAGATATTAGACACCAGATTTAGAAACCTGGCTCTGTTACCATGAAAGATTTTGAGTATATGCAGTGGATTAAGAATGTTTAGATGAGATTAAGAGAAATTTGAGAGAGATTAGTATAGTGACAAGAAGAATAAGAAAGAAAGAGATATTTTTCATTCAATATTTTTTACAATGACAAATACAAGCTATATAAAGAGAAAAAGCAAAACGAATATCTGAAAGTGATCTTAAGCATATGCCAAATAAAACAATAAAGCATGAATCAACTTTGCTTTATGTACAACAACTATGAACAAGATAAGTTCATATTTTTAATAAGCTAGATAAGAGATTCAAACGGTCACAATGGAAAGAAGGATCTAGAGACTCTCATAAATGTAGGCTTGACTCTTTGGTAACTTGTGAACAAAGGTAAGCTGCCTTGTGGGGACTGAGAGTGTACGGCTTGTACATATAGAACCCAGATTGATCCTTAAGAAAGATGGAACTCCTTTAGGTTAGCACAATGTAGGTGACACTCACTCCTCCTGATTAACATGATTGATGCTTGGTTGATGAACTCCACCAAAATCACTCGCATTTTCCATGGGGTTGAAGTCGATTCCAAAGCTGCCAATGCATCAGCTGGAGCATCTTCTCCGCAAGGGATTCGCTTCAGCTCGAATTCTCACAACTGTTTTACTAGGCCCTTGATGAGGTTGAGGTAAGCTTCTGTCCGATTATCACATCGTAGATTTCACTAAACTAGTTCACGACCAGTAGGGAATTACAATACGCATGGAGGTTTTCGATCTTAAGACCGAGGGCAAGTCGTAACCCCGCGATCATATCTTTGCATTCAGCCTCGTTATTAGAGCCTTTAAAGAATAGTCGGAGATATTGTTCAATGATTTTCTCCGGTGGGTGATGTTACTCACAATCCGACTCCCGAGCCTGTTTGGATGATGATCCAGCTACATGGAACATATAAACTGAGTTAGTAGTCGGTTCTTGATAACTGCGGCTGGAGGCTCGACCATAGAGTCTGCCATCATCTTGGATTTTATGCATCTTACACTCTATCATTTGATATCGTACTCACTCAATTCCACCGTCCAATTTGCTAGTCGTCCAGATTGGCTTCGACTATGCAAAATTGTTTTGAGGAGGAACGTATTAAGCACGAAGATCGTGCGTGACTGGAAATATTGCTGTAACTTTTTGGAAGACATTACTACAGCCAGTGTTCTATTCTCCATCAGTGGATACCGAGACTCCACGTTCGTCAATGGTTTTTGTCACTACCCTCCTCCCTTATGAGGAATATAGGGTCTCCTTTACCAGGTTCTTGCTATGATAGGAGGGCTTGACAAGTACTTCATCATCTCCTTGAACGCTTGCTCGCTTTGCTCCGTCCACTCAAACTTTTAATTCTCCCAGAGGGGTATCGTAGAAAGGCAGACATTTGTCTCTCGATCTCGAAATGAATAGCACCGTAACTCGCCCGATGAATCTATGGACTCCTTGTTTCATCTTTTGCGAAGCAATCACTATCAAGGTGTTGCTCTACTTTGGGTTTGCTTCTATCCCTCGATGCGTCATGAGATAAGCATAAATTCTTCAGAGGCTACTTCAATCTTGCACTTTATCGGGTCAGCTCCACATGGTACCAGTTGAGTTGGTTAAAATATTTTTGTAAATGCTTTTTGTGATCTTTCTTCACAGGAGTTCGCCACCAAGTTATCGATGTGCACCGCCAATGTTTTTTCAAGCTGTTTGACGAACATCTTATTGACAAGTGTCTAGTATGTCGCTCCAACATTTTTAAAGCAGAATGACATTGTGAGAACCAGAATTCACCTCAATGTATTTCCGTAATGTTAATGTGAGGAACCAAAAATCTTGGAATGAAATCGAAAAAAGAGAAATCGAAAAACGAAAGCAAGGGCAAAGAGAAGAAGAATTTTTATTGCTAAGTATCAATTCGTATTGATAACTTGTTTGCTTGTATTTACAAAGGTATAAATCGATCTTTATTTATACAAGACAGCTTAAGTCCTAAAACAGCTAAACTTTTCATTTCATATTTCTTTTCGATTTTCTTTAAATCTTTGTGAAAACTTCTGAAATCCTCGTTCAGGCGGTGTATCTTGAGGCGTCTATTCTTGTAGGTTTGGTCAAGTTTCATCCTATGTCCTTCGGTTATCGGTTTTCTTCGGTTTGTTTTAAGTTAACGTCTTATCGTTTTCAATAGATTCAAATGTTACGACGTTTTAGTAAAATATCGAGAAGTTTAAGAAAACATCAATAAATTTCTGGATTGATCGAGAATGCAAAGAACAAAACATGAACTACTCCATTTCTTCTCCAGAAATGATGCCGAGCTGACCATACAGCTCGGTGTTTGGTCGTGTTGTCTGTCCGTCTCGGCCCATTTGGACGGGAAGATGGACATGGACGCACGGCTCGGCCTAATTGGAAGGAAGATGCATGTGGATGTGTGGACGTCCGGCTCTGCAAATTGGAAATGGACATGGACATCTGGCTCGGCCCAATTGAACGGAAAGATTTACTCAGATAAAAAAAATTATGAGGGAATATTCATGAAGATCATGAAAAGAAAATCTTGAGAGATTGAAAAATATTTGAGGAATGGGTACTTAAGGACTTACAGTGATAAGTGTTATGGTTAACACTTTAAGCCGTAAGAAAGTGATTTTTATATTCTATGAGCTTGCGAGAAAAAACCGAGTAAACAGGTGAGTGTTGAGGTGGTTCTGTTCAATCAGAGGTAGCTTAGACCTAGGATAGGTTAAGCCGTAAGAAAGTGATTTTTATATTATACGAGCTTGCGAGAAAAATCGAGTAAACAGTTGAGTGTTGAGGTGGTTCTGTTCAATCAGAGGTAGCTTAGACCTATGATTTATCTAGTAGTAATCTAGTGATCTAGAGTTGTGTAAAACCAGAACAAGTATAATCATGTTGATTAACTTATAATACATCTAGTTTTGAGTTTATTTTTCCTGTGTTCTCTGTTATATTGGATATCCTGTTTTTACAAATTCAGTGTGCAAACTCAGTTATGCAATTATGTTATGGTTTCATTTAGTTTACTTATTTTTAAGTCTTTCGGTCACAAAAGAAAATAGAAAATACATATATATCTGATGATAACAGATATAAATAAGAGAAAAAAACCAATATCTATCATCAGAATTAGAAACGAGAGATAACAGATTTTTTGAATGTGAAGTAGCGAAGACGAGGAAAGAGGAGATTAAAAGATGCATATGTATCCATATAGAAAGAGAGATGGGCATGTATCTAGGTCTACCTGAAAAGATCCGCTGGTCAAAACGACAGATTTTTTCTTTCATTAGGGACAGACTGAATGGACGAATAAACTCCTGGAATGCGAAATTCTTAACTAAGGGAGGAAAGGAAGTCCTTATAGAGCCAGTTGCTCAAGATCTACCAACATAATTATGTCATGATTCCTCATTCCCCAAGAAATTCTAGATAAACTAAAAGAACAATAGCCAAATTCTGGTGGAGTACTAAGCAAAACAACCAAGGCCTGCATTGGATTTCCTGGGATAAATTCTGCATCCCCATGGAGAAAGGCGGACTAGGCTTTCAGGAGCTCAAAAAATTTAATCTTGGATTACTTGTGAAGCAACTATGGCGCCTGCTTTACTATCCGAATTCTCTCGTATCACACATCTTCAAGGTAGATACTATCATTTCTCAAAATCTGATGAATGTGAGTACATCGAATTCCCCATCATATGGATGGAGGAGATGTTGGCAGCACTGAGCCTCCTGAGAGAAGGACTCCAGATCAACCATTGGGTCATGATAAAATACGAGAGTGTGGTTTGATCCTTGAATCCCTATGATTCCCCCTAGACCAGCTAAGGATTGTGGGGGTATTAGAGATCCAAACCTATATGTGGTTTCTCTTATTGACGAACAAACAAGAGAATGGCAAAATGATATCCTACAATCTTTTTGTGATCCTGAAGATATCTGATAATACGGAGTATACGACCTAGCTGTTTTGTGAAGCCAGACGGATATCTGTGGGTACATACAAAGTCTTGATTATATACTGTCAAATCGGGCTATAAAATTAAAGGAAGAGGCTGGAGACAAGAAAGTTCTTGAACCAAGTATAACTCCTTTAATAAGCAAGATGTGGGATCTAAAAGCTCCGAGGAAGATTAAGCATTTCCTATGAAAAGCACTAATGGGATGCGTAGCGGCTTGAAGTAGATTGGCTGACTGACATTGTTGGAATGATAGATCGTGTCCACGGTGTGGCTATGCTGAGGAGGACATAAAACAACTGCTGACCGACATAGCAAACATGGGCTCTCTCAGACATCCCAACAGCTCCGGGGGTTTTCCCGAGTAATTCCCTTTATGGGAATTTTGACTTTCTGCTATATGAGGCTTAAAAAGAAAGTGTGTCAGATAAAATCATTGCAAGGTTTCGATGGATCTTTTGGTATATATGAAAAGCACGGAATGACAAAGTGTTGAAAGATAAAGTTATTACATCCCTAGATACCCTCCGTACAGCAGCACATGAGGCGGAGATTCGGACTGTTATCCAAGTGGTAAACGAAACTAGTGAGGAATCGCAAGTACTACCCCCACATAAGCAACCAGAGCGTATTGAGTTGCACTTTCCAAGATGTCAAATGGATGCATCTTGGACACTCAACCAACAATTCTTCAGGAGGCGTATGATATTGGAGTTGGATACATTCTCATGACTATATGGCGCACTGGGGGACTACCAAGTATCCTCGCCTCTTTAAGCTGATTTCAAAACCTTGTTATGGGCAATGGAAAACTCGCTGAAGTAGGGATTATCATCGATGATTTTTGAATCATATTGGCTGCAGTTTATTAAACTGATTGATGAAGGAGAAGAATGGCCATCGTTGGCTTCAGAATGAGAATTATTCGCCCACTTTCGTTCAAAATTTGTTACTTTCTCTTTGCTTTATTTACCTCGTATTTATAATGTATGTGCCGACCTACTTGCTAAAGCAGCTCAAAAACAAAGTTCTAAATTTTCTGATGTAAACACTGGGATCCTACCTTGGTTAACTTCTCAAACTATCCGTTTTGGATAGATTTAATAAATTATGGAGTTTTTGTTATTAAAAAGAAACTGATTTTTTAATCTGATTTGCTTAACATCTACCATTATAGTTTACTGTTACTTTTTAATCTGTCATATATAAATAACGTTGTTATTTTGAAAATAAAGATATAATATTAGCATTTTGAAAATAAAAGATCATTTCTCATTTTTTTAAGGATTATGTTTTATCATTAATGTTTTGGTAAACACTATTTTAGACCATTATTATTTGTTTTCTGGGTATATCTATATGCATTATTGAACAACCAGGTCAAATAAAATAAATAATTGTTCTTTAAATTAGGTTCATCCATATTAGGACAAGGACCCCCACAACAACAACACCCGTATCATCTAAAGAGACTTTAGGGTTGTTATGCAGTGGAGAACATCTGAAAAAGTGAAGTCAATCCTGTACAATTAGACGCAATCATTTATTTAAATATAAGCATGGGAAAACCAATTGAAAAGGAAAGATAGGTAACAATCATACACACACTCGATTTTTCTTTTTTTTTTCTTTTTTTTTTTTCCAGAACATCACTCTTGATTATTCTTCCACTTTCATCTCATCTCTCTATCCAAAGCAAGTTTCCCTTGTCAATTTTATTTCTGTAAATAATAAAGCTTCTGTTTTGATTAATCATTTGACATAAATAAAAAAGTGAGAACACACTTAAAAATACAATTCAATTCCTTAATCCTTTTATTAGATTACCTTCTCAAAAAGTTCTTATAAAGAACTCTAAGAATACTCAATAATCAAATATCTCAAAAACCTTACAATGTTATCCATTTCTCTCTTTATAAAATATAAACCTCTCACTCTAAGTGCACAATCTCTAAAGACTCTAACAATGCCTATTTAGACACATAACATCATTAGTTTTCTTAATTCTATGTTACTTGTATTTTTCATGAAAAGCTCCTTCATCCCTTCTTCAAAGATTTCTTCAAATGACACAAGTCTTTCCATGATGAAAGCACGACCTTCAAAGAAGGCATATCTCTTATTTGCATGTGAATTCTGAAACCGAATTCTATCAACAAAATCCTCAGTAGAGTCAGAGGCGCGATACGATCGGTTTGTAGGAGACACAGATCTCGGCCTCCTCTTACTTGAATCTGCAGATCCATCACATTGGTTTTCAGGAGACACAGATCTTGACCTACTCTCACTGGAATTGGCAGAGTCATTCCCGTGAGAAGAAGAGAAGACGAGTTCTTCTCACTTGTTGAACCACCATGGTGAGAGAAGATTTCTTCCTACTCGTAGAACTGCTTTCGTAAGCTGAAATCCTCTCTTTACTTGCTGAAATACCATTCTGAGAAGAAGATTTCTTCCTGCTGTCGTGAGATGAACTCCTCTCTTTACTTCCACCACCCCATTTTTCAATCTTGATCATCTCAGGAAGCGGTTTCAGTTTTTGTCAAACTAATTTGAGTAAATTAGTCTTCCCCATATTTGTTCTTTTTCTTTTAGTAAGAAACAATGGTGAGAAGTTAACACGACAACCTATTCTTAGAGAAGAGATACGAGTATCTCGAGAATGACACACAACACTTCCTCGTTTTTTCCGTCAAAAAAAGACTTCATATTAAAATCCACCACCCTTCGAGTTATTAATAATCCGTACTCTCAAAGTCCCGAATGAGTTACATAGCCCACTGGCTTTCTTCCTTGCTTACGAGACCCCATACACACTATCCTGAGTTCGATTCCCCTTAGCTACGAAGTTTTCTTTTTTTTCTTTAAAAAAAAAAAAAGTGAACCCTTATACCTCTGTGACTCCAATAGCCTATCGAGGACTTACAAATCTGTTAAAATCCAATGGCTCGGTAAACAGATCAGCCAACTGATTATCTGTCCCAACATGTCCAATTTAAACTTCTCTGTTCTGAACCAACTCTCTAATGAAGTGATGTCGGATATTGATATGCTTTGTCCTGGAGTGTTGAACAGGATTCTTGGAGATGTCAATAGAACTCTTGTTGTCACAATGAACCAAAAGAATTCCTGAGTTCAAACTATAGTCTTCAGGCATCTGTCTTATCCACAATAACTAAGTACAACAACTTCCCATGGCTATATATTCTGCTTCAGCTGTGGAATAGAGAAACACAGTTCTGTTTTCTGCTGTGCCACGAGATTAGATTATATCCCAAAAAGAAACAGCCTCCACTAGTACTCTTCCTGTCATTAACACATCCAGCCCAGTCTGCATTACAGAAGCCTGCGAGATTACAGTTTGTTTCTCGTGAAAAGAATAATCCAAAATTCATAGTTCCCTTGACATATTTGATAATGCTCTTGACAGCATGAAGATGAGACAACTTAGGTTTAGCCTGATATCTTGCAAAGAGTCCTACACTAAGAGACAGATCCGGCCTACTTGCAGTAAGATAAAGCAAGCTACCTACCATTCCTCTGTAAAGTTTTTCATCCACATCTTCCCCATCTGAATCTCTGGACAACTTTGTTGTAGTACTCATAAGCGTACAAGCAGTCTTTGGTGATTCTAATACAAACCTTTTAACCAGATTTCTATCATATGTACTATGTGAAACAGAGATTCCTTCATCTGTTTGCTATATCTGTAACCCAAGAAAGTATTTCAATTCTCCAACCAGACTCATCTCGAACTCATTTGTCATGTTCATAACAAACTCATCAACTAGCTTCTGAGATGTACTCCCGAATATAATGTCATCAACATATATCTGAACAATCATCAGCTGTTCTTCAAGCTCAAGAATGACTAGATTCTTGTCCACACTGCCTCTGAAAAAAGCCTTTCTCCATAAGAAATCCTGTAAGTCACTCGTACCAGGCTTTTGGTGCCTGTTTTAACCCATACAACGGTTTGTGCAATCTGTACAGATAGTCAGGATGATCGGAATATTCAAACCCCTTCAGTTGTTCCACTTAGACTTCTTCTTGTAAAACTCCATTCAAGAAGGCACTTTTTACATCCATTTGATGAAGCTTGAATCCTAGTTTACAGGCCATTCCCAACAGAAACCGGATAGATTCTAGTCGTGCTACAGGAGCAAAGGTTTCATCAAAATCAATACCTTCTTCCTGTGAGTAGCCCTGTGCTACAAGTCGGGCTTTGGTCCTTACAACCACACCTTCTTCATCAATTTTATTTTTGAAGATCCATTTAGTTCCGACTATATTGGCACTGACAGGTCTTTTAACCAATTCCCATACCTGATTTCTTACAAATTGCTCCAATTCTTCGTCCATGGCCAGAATCCAGAAGTTTGTCAACCAAGGCTTCTTTGTAGGACTTAGGTTCAATTGAGGACACAAAACATGCAGAGTGAACCATCTCCCTGAAATTTATCTGCACCCCTCGTGTGACCCTATCATTCATATTCCCAATGATGTCAGAGGATGAATGATTTTGATGGACCTGAAGTTCTCCTTTTGTAACAGACACTTCTTCTTTTGTTTGATCTGTGTCTTGATCTTCCTTCTTCTGAGACAAAATAGAATCATTTTCACCCTTTGTGTTTTCCATCTTAACAGACAGGTACTCATCGAAAAAAACATTAACTGATTCAATAATCATCTTGGACCTTTTGTTGTACACCCTAAATTATGTGTTGTTACCTGAGTACCCCAGAAAGATCCCTTCATCACTTTTAGAATCAAATTTCCCCAGCTGATCTTTATCATTTAGAATGTAGCAGAGACATCCAAATAGATGAAAGTAGCTCACGGAAGGAGTCTTCCCTTTCCATAATTCTTATGGTGTTTTGTTAGTGCCCTTTGTGACATACACTCTTTTGATGATATAACAGGCTGTATTTACTGCTTCAGCCCAAGAACGTGTAGGAACACTTGTTCCATGCATCATAGCACGAGCCATCTCCTGAAGGGTTCTGTTCTTTCTTTCCACTACCCCATTTTGTTGTGGAGTTCTTGGTGCAGAGAACTTATGCTCAATTCCTTTGTTTCCACAGAACATACTCATAGCTTCATTCTGAAATTCTCCACCATGGTCACTTCTGATCTTCTTAATGCTGGTCCTTCTTTCATTCATGAGTTATAGAGCCCAGATTCGAAAGCTTTCCATTGTCTCTGATTTTTCTCTGAGAAATCATCAACCAGCACGAACACATATCTTTTCCCAGCAATGCTTTCCACCTGCATTGGCCCCATAAGATCCATGTGTATGATCAAGATCATGCTTTGATTGAATCTCATGGATCTTCTTGTGCTGTATTTTGACTCGTTTACCCATCTTACATAGTCCACATACCAGCTGATTATCTTCCTTAAGCTTAGGAACTCCTCTGATGATTTCCTTGTTGACCAGAGTGGCTGAGTTCCTGACATTCATGTGCCTTAATTTTTGATGCCACAAGTGCAGGTTATCCCTTGTGTTTATACATTTTTCTGTAAAAGCTCTCCACGTGTAACAATTCTTCCCTGATCTTACACCATGTAAGATGATGTTTGCATGGGTGTCTACGACTTGACAATCAGTTTGGATGAAGATAACTTTGAGACCCATGTCGCACAGCTGACCAACACTAATGAGATTAGTTGTTAGTCCTTCAACAAAGTAGACATTTGCCAGTTGTGGTTGATCTGGCCCCTTTGTATCACCTTTACCACGTATCCCTCCTTTTGCTCCATCTGCAAAAGTGACATTCCCCTTTGAAATACGCTCAAACTCGAATAGAATGTTTTTGTTGCCAGTCATATGCCTTGAACAACCACTGTCAAAGTACCATTCTGTTTCATCTACTCCTTCTGAAATTCTAAGGGCTTTAATGTAATAAGCTTCCTCGGTTTCGTGCTGTTCTAGGAGGAAAGTCAGTTCCTCTTCTTCATCAGAATCAATTTCGGACATAACACTCATGAATTCCCAAAGTTCATCATGTTCTTCATCTGTATCACATACAACAGCATTACACACAAAACCAGAAGTCTGCGGCCTGTAGTCTCTTCTGCCATATAGATCTTGATTACTAATCCATATCTGATTTTTCCACCCATTCCAAAAGCATCTCCTTTGTCTCCACAATTGACCAATACGATTCAGGAATCTGTAACACTGGGATTTGTAATGACCATATTTACCACAGTAGAAACATCCAGTATTTCCCTGGTAAGTTTTAATCTGAGAGGTTTTGTGCTCACTGCTTCTGTACGTTATTTCATCTTCAAGTTTTCCTCCACTTACAAAGGTAGTTGTGCCAGAAGTTTTTAAACCTTGAAACCCAAGTCCTCCATCATGGTTTCCTGTTCTTCCTGCTGGGAGAATTTTATCAAGATCCTTTGTTCCAGAGTTTATCATCCATATCTGTCTGAGTTTTTCATCCAGCTCTGTTTTTCTTTTCTTCTGCAATCTCTGTTTCAAACCTTTCTATCAGATTTCTGAGAACAGCATTCTCTCTGATTAGAATTGTATTTTCTTTTGCGACTTTAATCAGAGTGTCACATATTTTTTGGTACTCAGGTTTCAGTTCATCTCCACTCTCATCGTCTGTTAAGTCATCTTCTTTGGTTTTGATGTCCCTCCTTGTTGAAACATCACATCCATTCTCTAGATTATCACTTTCTCCAATAAAGGCAACGAAATTACTCAGATCTTCACTGCTTTCATCATCATCTGACTCACTTTCCTCCATTCCTATGTAGGATTGCTCTTTCTTTGTTCTGGAATCAATCTCACATTCATTCTGCGTGAGACCAAATCCCTTGCATTTGAAGCATTGGATTCCTCTTCGTTTAACAGTTGGACATTCTGTTTTGAAGTGACCATAGCCTTTACACTCAAAACATTGGACATCTGATTTCAAATTCTCCTTTAGGTTTCGAAGCAGATATAACCTTCCTGTTATTCTGATATTTTCTAAACCCTTTTGTGAATTTCTTCACCAGCATAGCCACAGTTTCTTCAAGATTGCTTGGTTTACTGTTTGCAGCAAACACAACTCCTTTGAACTTTTTAGGTTCCTCTGCAGCCAACTCCATCTCATATGCTTCCATCATACCAACAGACTCTTCAAATTTCAGAGTATCTGTGTTAAGTGAGACTCTCATGGAAGTTTTTTAAGCAGCAAACTTAAGTGGAAGACATCCGAGGAATTTTTTCACCAGTTTTTTTCTTTGTATTTCTTTCCCAACACATCAGCTTCGTTGGCTATAGCACAAATCATAGCACTGAATTCTTCAAATGTCTCATGTTCATCCATTCTGAGGTTTTCAAACTTGGAGGCAAGAACATCCTGACGACTCCTCTTGACACTATCAGTTCCTTTGAAGACAGTTTGTAGAGTCTCCCATGCTATTTTTGCAGATTTGACATTCTGAATTAATTCAAACTCCTTGTTTTCCAAATAATCAAAAATCATACTTAGTGCTTTGGAATTCCACTTAGCCAATACTTTATCTTCATCTGTCCATTCCTTTTTTGGTTTAGGAATAGCTTCACCTTCTTTGTTAGTCTTAGTTTGTGGCTCCCAACCTTCTTCAGCTGCAGTCCAAGCATCCTCATCAATACTTTTGATTGCTGCCATCATATTTGATTTCCACCTTCCGTATGTTGCTTTACTTAACACAGTGTTTTTGACTAAGACCACTTCTCTTGTGTTCTCCATCTCCGCAAGATCTCACCTGTATTTTGTTAAGTGACTTGCTCGGATACCAATTGAAAAAGTGAGAACACACTTAAAAACACAATTCAATTTCTTAATCCTTTTTATTAGATTACCTTCTCAAAAAGCTCTTATAAGAAACTCTCAAGAACACTCAATAATCTAATCTCTCAAAAACCTTACAAGATTATCTCTTTCTCTCTTTAGAAAATATGAATTTCTCTCTCTAAGTGCACAATATCTAAAGACTCTAACGATGCCTTTTTATACACAGAGCATCATTAGTTTTCCAAATCCTATGTTACATATATTTTTCATTTTACGTAACAAATTCATTTTTCCTTATTTCTTCTGCACTTCTTTTCCTTTTTTTTTAATTAGAAGTTGCACTTTTCTTTTCTTCTCTAAGTCGTGACCCCTTCGTGGTTTATGCCACATTAACAATAAATAGAGGTATATTCCCAGAATTCTGATTAGGGGCTTAGCGGGTATTGTTTTCTACAACATTTTTCCATGATCATTTAGTGTGGATCTGCGGCTACTATATATAGAAATATTTTAGTATGATTAAAGAACAAACAATTTAGTTAGGCCAAAATTACCAAACATATATACTTATTATAAACTTAGGGAAGTATATAAACAATTGTTTCGATCATTCGGTACTATGGGTTATAATACCTGCGATTTTCAAATATTTTTTTCATTTAAAAATACCGTAAAGTTAGATAGAAATAAAGATAAATCTGCCCAGTACACAAACATGACGTCTATATATTTTAATAACAAAATTTCAAAATTTCAAAATTCTATATCCTTTAAACTAGTTAATATTAAATATTTAATGTAATATTTCTTTTGAATATAATTTCATACGAGTTTATATGAATATATATTTTTGAATCTCTTTAATGTGGAGATACCGAGAAAGTTGGAGAATATAATCAATGGAATTTCTTGAGCTTTATTGAAGAATTACTGAGTTTGATCCCGTTATAAGAGAGCACTAGGATAATATATGCGTTATTGTAAATGATTAATCATTATTTTTAATATATTTTAAAATTAATTTAAAGTTTTAAATTATATTTTTAGTTTTATTTTTTTAAAAAATTTTGTAATTTTTTTTTCATTTTTCAATTTTATCTTCAATTTTTCGCTCATTATATTAAATTTTTTCTTTTGATAAATGTATAGTTACAAAAAATTTTAGTTTTGAAAGAAATTAAAGATCACTAAAATATTAATTTACGAAAACAACTTTATTTAGTTTTTAATAATATATTTTATAATAGATTTTGTAAACAAATTAAATGTTTATGGGTACTAATTTATGGGTAGAAAATTAAATGTATATGTACACTAGATTAATTTAATGCACATGATTAACCTTTAATAGCATATGGATTGTTGTTACCTCGTATTAACCTGATTTTCTTCATTTAATGTTGTTGGTAACATAGATGTCAAGTTATT
>KE155360.1:9712-20599 GCA_000411075.1 Sisymbrium irio
TATTATGATCAGTTACAATGGAGTACTAATAAATCTTCCTCAACCCTCGTGCTCTTCTGGGTCTGAAACATGGTCAGCTCTCCAAGCTTCAATAGTTTCAGTTCTTTGGCATCGTATAATATTGCACAACGACTCACTCCTCCGTGAGCCGTCCCGGAAAAGATCTACTGAATCGGATCCAATGTAACTTGCATCTTTCTACTCCTTGTCACAGCACAAAAATAAAAAGCATCTCAATTATAAGCATAGATATTGTAGAACGTCATCAGGATTCTAGAACCAATTAAAGCATGCAAATTTGATGATAAAGTTACTTTTCTTTTTAACTTTTGATTTTCTAAAAGCATTGTGAATTTTTTATGGCCATTGAGATAAGGGAGTCTAGCCAGTGTATAGAGCACGTGATACTGGTTTCAAACGAACTTAATTTGTGGATGGAAACAGTAGAGCACCTAGTATTAAAGCAAGTCTAGTTTCATCACAATTTCATCAATACAAAAGCTTTTATTCTCATAGTGTTTTTCTCTAAATATATACTGCGATCAAACAAGTAACTAATTAAAAGATGCAAGGCAAAACTGTGATTTTAGGTGTGCTCATAATGAGTCTAGTCATTCTGCAAATTCAAGTTGAAGGAAAGAGTTGTTGCATTAGCACTACTGCTAGAAATATCTATAATAGCTGCCGTGCGTTGGGAGGATCCCGGGACAGATGTGGATCACTTAGTGGATGCAAAGTTAACCAGGATAAATGCGTACCCCCCTACATTAAGGGCGCTCTCGAAAAATCAGGTAAGTTGCGAGGGTTTTTTTTTTTTTATATTATACTTGCTAATGTTATTTGTTTTACAAATCGATCATGATTTCATTTTTGATACAAGTCACTTATGTTTTCATTCTCTGCCTCAAGGTGATGCTGTCAATGAATACTGCAATTTGGGGTGTGCATCCTCCGTGTGCAGCGCCTTAACCACTCTTGAAAACTCTGGTAAAGCAAACTCTCCAAGCACGCTACTATCGTTATTTTGCTTCTATCCGAGTAATATACAGACAATGGAGATCGACTAAATATCCATTATATTTTTTTCTTGATGGCTAGAAGCAAGTGAAATCATGAATGGTGCGACTGCAAAATGTACCGAGGCATGTTCTGCTCTCTGCGCCAAAGGCTCCATAGCCGCAGTTGAAGTTGCTTAACAAGAACATCGATCCACGAAGATTCCCCATCTAAGTTTATGTTCCCTGTTTTCAATAATTGTCGTTCATGTGACGAAAAATAAAAAATAAATGCTAGACTATGTTGCTAGCGTATAATAGTTCCGGTTTGTGTATGTGTCCTAGAAGGTTGTCGATCCTAGATTGTCTATGCCTTCTTCTTGCTCTTATCTGAATAAAGAATTATGAGTCATTTAAGTTTCTTATCGACTGTTTTTAGATTATTATTCCACAGTACTTTTTTCTTAAAAATGCTGCTTAGCAATCGTGATAACAATATGAATGTCATCTCAAATTCTGATTACAAAAAAAAATTCCAACCATATCCTATGAACTATTCGGAAGTCATTGATGGGTCGTTAGTAATAGATCCCATGAACCGATGGAATAATGTTTCCTTGTTTGATTGAATTGAAACCCTAAAGATTTTTGAAATTGTGGTATCTGATTTGTGGCATTTGTTGAAATTTTTGAACTAAAACCCTAAAGCTTTGACGGATTCATAGACTGTTAAACAAGAAGAAGAACGAGACAAACGGTTTCGTGGATGATTAATTTCGAGCTCCATAAAATTCACTAATGGCGATGAACCTATACAAGCTCGATCTGACCTGTCTTGTTCTCCCATCTCACTCAGCCCTAACTCTACCCAGTAAAACTTCAAAAACCAGACAATAAAGAATTATGTTTCTTTGTAACCACTATTTCATACTTTATTGGATAATTCACTAGCAATTTCACGATTCATAACTAACTTCCTCTTTCTCTCCGTTCTAATATAAGGAATTAAATACTTGAATACAGATCACCTGCAGTTTCGATATGTTTTTATGTTTGATTTTATTGTGATATGCCAAAGTATTTTTTAAAATTTGATATAATTTATTTTATTATTATATAAACCCAATGTTTAATTCTGAATATTTCACATTTTATTGTTTAGATTCGCCGAACCTTATGTCTATATTGCATTTGCGGGTAAAAGAACTTTTTTCCAATGAATCGAATTGTTCCATTATTACTAACAAAATAGAACAAATATTCCGAGGGAGAGATTGAGCTTCAAAAATATTGAATGGTCTTATCAATACACAAATGTGAATTTAATTGTTTAAATTCGAATATTTCACAATATTTTTTTATTTTTTAAATCAGAATTTATAAAATATTATTTAGATGTTCAACTATGATTTAGAATTAAACTTGGCAAACATTTTTCGAAAATTGGTATTTGATATTATTTGTATGATTATTTAAAAAAAAATTAATATGATAGATGTAAATAATAAATTAACTTTATCATTGATTAAAATTTAATATTTCAGTTTTGCCTTTTGAAACAATTTTGATATTTCACTTGTTATCCCTTATATTTATTGTTGTTTTGATTACAATTTACCATTTCAGTTATGAATTTTGAAAATAATTGATATTTTACATTAAAATTTTTAAATACATATTATTAAAAAACAACTAAATATCAAAAAGAATTCCGTACGAGAAAGCACCTATTAAATAACATCACTTAAACGTCCATTTGGTGCCAAAACACTCACAACCACAACAGAGTTGGTTAAAACGAAGAAACGCAGTTAAAACACGTTGTAAGCAACTTAATGGATCCTTGTGTCGTCATCTTTCGTTTCTTCCTCCTCTATCTTCACAGATCGGTACAGGTGTTGCTTGAAAGAGGTCTGTTGGCTGGCTGTCCATGTAGTTTTTGGTAGCGAGGAAGCTTGAGATAAGGTGGTCCTAGCCATAGACGATATAGATATTGAGTTGATTCGTATCGCCGGATGAAATTAATCCAATAAAATTATCTAAATTCAATTTGAAATACGAATTTAAAATTGACAGATTTTATGACACTTTTTCTGGGTCTGAAACATGGTAAGCTCTCCAAGCTTCAACAGGTTCAGTTCTTTGGCATCGTATAATATTGTACAAGGACTCACTCCTCGGTGAGCTGTCTGGGACAATATCTGCTGAATTGGTTCCAATGGTTGTAGCATCCCGATTTTTAGTATTTAGAAATTTATGTGGAAAAGTTAAAAGAATCGATGTAGCTATCTATGTCGCCAAAATACACTTATATTTTTGATTACATATCTAGAAAAAAAACTTTATATTTACGCGTACTTAATTTGTAATAGTTAAAGGATAGATGACCTACTAGAAAGTCATTATGAGTAATGCCAAAATACTGAGAATGGTAATGTAATGATTGCAGAATCAGAATATCATGACTTTCGAATCTCCTTCTCAACGCATCGACCATTAGATAAGGGTTGGCCGGCCTTTAGACCTGAGGTTCACTGGTAGGAGTAGTTGGGGCGTTATAAGTGGTATCTGATCTGGTTAGCCAATCCAGTGCTGATCTAAGAAGCATTTTGGGACGAGTATAGGTTTGCAATGTGCACTGCTAAGAGCGGTTGAGGCGTTATAAGTGATAATAGAGTTGTTTAACGAATTGATTTGGTTACCAATATCAATAAAGTTTACTTACATTTTCGGTTACACATTAAAAAAAAAAAAAATTTAAACGTGTTTAAGCTGGATTAATCAAATGATAGGTAACCTACCGGAAGTATTTTGCGGTATCGTATAAGTGAGACCAAAACACAGAAAACGGTCGTGTAATAACTACATGTCAGTACTTTCGAACCATCTGCTTAACGAATCGACCGTTGGACACCAAACCAGCCCATAAAACCAATAGAAAAACATGGAGAATCATGGACGGTTAGGGCATTATACTAACTTGCATCTTTCTACTCCTTGTCAAGGCACAAAAATAAAGAGCTTCATAAGCAGAGATATTGTAGAACGTCATCAGGATTCTAGAACCAATTAAAACATGCAAATTTGATGATAAAGTTTGATTTCTTTTTAAAGTTTGATTTTCTAAAACAATTGTGATGGCCATTGAGATAAGGAGGTCTAGCCAGTGTATAGAGCACGTGATACTGGTTTCAAACGAACTTAATTTGTGGATGAAAACAGTAGCGCACCTAGTATTTAAGCAAGTCTAGTTTCTTCACCATTTCATCAATACAAAAGCTTTTATTCTCATAGTGTTTTTCTATAAATATATATTGCGATCAAACAAGTAAGTAATTAAAAGATGCAAGGCAAAACTGTGATTTTAGGTGTGCTCATAATGAATCTGGTCATTCTGCAAATTCAAGTTGAAGGAAAGAGTTGCTGCCCTAACACGACTGCTAGAAATATCTATAATAGCTGCCGTGCGTTGGGAGGATCCCGGGACAGGTGTGGATCACTTAGTGGATGCAAAGTTAACCAGGATAAATGTGTACCCCCCTACATTAAGGGCGCTCTCGAAAACTCAGGTAAATTGCGAGGGTTTTTTTTATTATACTTGCTAATGTTATTTGTTTTACAAAATCGATCATGGTTTCATTTATGATACAAGTTACTTATGTTTTCATTTTCTGCCTCAAGGTGATGCTGTCAATGAATACTGTAATTTGGGGTGTGCATCCTCCGTGTGCAGCGCCTTAACCACTCTTGAAAACTCTGGTAAAGCAAACTCTCCAAGCACGCTACTATCATTATTTTGCTTCTATCGGAGTAATATACAGACAATGGAGATCGACTAAAAATCCATCATATTTTTTCTTAATGACTAGACGCAAGTGAAATCATGAATGGTGCGGTTGCAAAATGTACCGAGGCATGTTCTGCTCTCTGCACCAAAGGCTCTATAGCCGCAGTTAAAGTTGCTTAAACAAGAACATCGATCCACGAAGATTCCACATCTAAGTTTATGTTCCCTGTTTTCAATAATTGTCAATCATGTGACGAAAAATAAAAATAAATGCTAGACTATGTTGCTAGCTTATAATAGTTACGGTTTATGTATGTGTCCTAGAAGGTTGTCGATCCTAGATTGTCTATGCCTTCTTCCTATTATCTGAATAAAGAATTATGAGTCATTTATGTTTCTTATCGACTGTTTTTAGATTATTATTCCACAGTACTTTTTTCTTAAAAATGCGGCTTAGCAATCGTGATAACAATATGAATGTCATCTCAAATTCTGANCAAACTCTCCAAGCACGCTACTATCATTATTTTGCTTCTATCGGAGTAATATACAGACAATGGAGATCGACTAAAAATCCATCATATTTTTTCTTAATGACTAGACGCAAGTGAAATCATGAATGGTGCGGTTGCAAAATGTACCGAGGCATGTTCTGCTCTCTGCACCAAAGGCTCCATAGCCGCAGTTGAAGTTGCTTAAACAAGAACATCGATCCACGAAGATTCCGCATCTAAGTTTATGTTCCCTGTTTTCAATAATTGCCAATCATGTGACGAAAAATAAAAATAAATGCTAGACTATGTTGCTAGCTTATAATAGTTACGGTTTATGTATGTGTCCTAGAAGGTTGTCGATCCTAGATTGTCTATGCCTTCTTCCTATTATCTGAATAAAGAATTGTGAGTCATTTAAGTTTCTTATCGACTGTTTTTAGATTATTATTCCACAGTACTTTTTTCTTAAAAATGCGGCTTAGCAATCGTGATAACAATATGAATGTCATCTCAAATTCTGATTATAAAAAAAGTTCCAACCATATCCTATGAACTATTCGGAAGTCATTGATGGGTCGTTAGTAATAGATCCCATGGAATAATGTTTCCTTGTTTGATTGAACTGAAACCCTAAAGATTTCTGACATTGTGGTATCTGATTTGTGGCATTTGTTGAAATTTGAACTGAAACCCTAAAGCTTTGACGGATTGACTGCTTAAAGTGAACAAGAAGAAGGACGAGACAAAAGGTTCGTTAGATGATTAATTTTGAGCTCCATAAAATTCACTAATGGCGATGAACATATACAAACTCCATTTGATCTTTCTTAATTCTCCCATCTCACTCAGCCCTAACTCTACCCAGTAAAACTTCAAAAAGCAGACAATAAATAATTATGTTCCTTTTTAACCACTATGTTATACTTATTGTATAATTCACTAGCAATTTCACAATTCATAACTAACTTCCTCTTTCTCTCTATTCTCCTGTTTCGCCTTCTATCCCTGACCGTCTCTCCTGTTGTTGTCTTCCCTTTTTCTCTCTCACGCCAATGAAAAATTTAATATTCGTTTTTCATTTTTTTATATTTAATTTATATAGTGTTAATTAGTAATTAGGAGATTAAAATTTGGTGGTTAGATACTATGATGTCTGGAATCAGAAGAGGATACGTGGAAGGGGAAGCGTTAGGAAGCATATGTAATATATATAATTAAAATTTATTAAGAGACTTAATATATCAATTTTATAAAATTCATAATTAAATATCATATGATTAAACATCAAATAGTAATAATTTATTTGTTTTCAACAAGAATTATCTATCTTTAGTATTATATAATGTAAAAAAATCAATGAACTTAATTTTTCAAGAAATTATTAAATAATTAGTCAAATTATTCAATTTCTAATATCTCATGTAAATCCATACAATTTTAAATAGTTTTTTCAATTAAACAAGAAGACGATTTAATGCACAAATGTAAAATATATATAGTTTTAATATTTCACATATGATTTTAAATATTTTACTTTATTTATAGTTCTTATATTTTCTATGAAATAAAAATTTAGGATAACACTCTTTTTAGTTACAAAAAATTGTTTTTAAAATGAAAAGATAAGCTTCAGAAATGGAAATGCAGCTTCCAAAATAGAAAAGCAAGCTTCCTAAATAGAAGTTAATGTTTGGAAGCGTTATGGAAGCGAGCTTCAGAAACTTCCAAAAGATTCCGACTCCAGTTTCGAAGCGGAAAGCGGACCTCCATCGAAATTTCCTTGTTTCCTAGGCTAGATAATATAATTACAAAATGTAATTTAGTAAATTAGCAATATAGAAGATTCACTAGCAATTTCAAAATTCATAAATAACTTCCTTTTGCTCTCCGTTCTAATATAAGCAATTAAATACTTAAATACAAATCGATTTAATCCGTTGAGTCGATATGCATCTATTTTTGTTTTTATTGTGATATGTCAAAATATTGTTTAAAATTTGATAGAAATTATTTTAGTATTACATAAAATCATTGTTTCATTCTGAATCTTGCACATTCTATTATTTAGATTCAAATTTTTTCACAATTTAATTGTTTAAATTCGAATTTTGCATATTTTATTTGTTTAGATTAAATCAGAATTTTAAATCATTATTTAGATGATCAGTATGATTTAGAACTAATCTTGTCATTTTTTGAAAATTAATATTTGATATTATTTTGTATGAGTGTTTACAAAAAAATTGTTAATCTGATATATTTAAATAATGAATTAATTCTAGCATTCATTAAAATTTACTATTTTAGTTATTGGTTTTGAAACAAATTTGAGATTTGACTGTTTATCCGTTATATTTATTGTTGGTTTGATAACAATTTGCTATTTTATTTATAAGTTTTGAAACAAATTGATATTTTACATTAAACATTTCAAATACATATTATTAAAAGAAAAACTAAATATCCAATAAAATTCCGTACGAGGAAGCACCTACTAAAAAACAACACTTAAACGTTCATCTGGTGCCAAAACACTCACAACCACAAGAGAGTTGGTTAAAACGAAGAAACATAATTAAAACACGTTGTGCGAAACTAAATGGATCCTTGTGTCGTCATCTTTCGTTTCTTCCTCCTCAATCTTCACAGATCGGTACAGGTGTTGCTTGAAAGAAGTCTGTTGGCTGGCGGTCGATGTAGTTTTTGGTAGCGAGGGAGCTTGAGATAAGGTGGTCCAGCCATGGACGATATAGAGATTGAGTTGAAACATATTGCCGGATGGAACTAATCCAATAAAATAATCTGAATTCAATTTGAAATACGAATTTAAAATTGACAGATTTTATGACATTAAAATAGTATCGATCCTTATTATGATCAGTTACAATGGAGTACTAATAAATCTTCCTCAACCCTCGTGCTCTTCTGGGTCTGAAACATGGTCAGCTCTCCAAGCTTCAATAGTTTCAGTTCTTTGGCATCGTATAATATTGTACAAGGACTCACTCCTCGATGAGCAGTCTGGGACAATATATGCTGAATTGGTTCCAATGGTAATTGTAACATCTAGATTTTTAGTATATAAAAATTTTTGTGGAGAAGTTAAAAGAATCGATGTAATTATTTATGTCGCCAAAGTGCACTTACATTTTCGGTTACATATCCAAGAGAAAAAACTCTATAGTTAAGCGTACTTAATCTACAATAGTTAAATGATGGGTGACCTACTGAAAAGTCATTATGAATAATGCCAAAATTTGGAGAATGGTAATGTGATGATTGCAGAATTAGAATATCATGACTTTCGAACCTCCTTCTCAACGCATCGACCATCAGATAGGGGTTCGCCAACCTTTAGACCTAATGAGAGGACATAGGACTCAGAAGTAGGAGCAATTGGGGCGTTATAAGTGGTATCAGAGCTGGTTAACCTATCCAGTGCTGACCTAAGAAGCATTTTGGGACGAGTATGGGTTTGCAATTTGCACTGCTAAGAGCAGTTGTGGCGTTATAAGCGGTAATACAGTTGTTTAAAGAATTGATTTGGTTACTAGTGTCAACAAAGTTTACTTACATTTTCGGCTGCACATCTAAAAAACAAATCAAATTTAAACGTGTTTAAGTAGGACTAGTCAAATGATAGGTGACATACCAAGAGTTATTCGCGGTATCATATAACTGAGACTAAAACACATAAAATGGTTCTGGTTAACGTATCGACCGTTGGTCACCTAAGCAGCCCATAAACCCAATAAAAAAATATGGAGAATCATGGACGGTGAGGGCATTATATTAACTTGCATCTTTCTACTCCTTGTCAAGGCACAAAAGTAAAGAGCTTCATAAGCAGTGATATTGTAGAACGTCATCAGGATTCTAGAACCAATTAAAACATGCAAATTTGATGATAAGTTTGATTTCTTTTTAAAGTTTGATTTTCTAAAAGCATTGTGATGGCGATTGAGATAAGGGGGTCTAGCCAGTGTATAGAGCACGTGATACTGGTTTCAAACGAATTTAATTTGTGGATGGAAACAGTAGAGCACCTAGTATTTAAGCAAGTCTAGTTTCATCACCATTTCATCAATACAAAAGCTTTTATTCTCATATTGTTTTTCTCTAAATATATATTGTGATCAAACAAGTAAGTAATTAAAAGATGCAAGGCAAAAATGTGAATTTAGGTGTGCTCATAATGAGTCTGGTCATTCTGCAAATTCAAGTTGAAGGAAAGAATTGCTGCCCTAACACGTGATATGTTGCATTTTTAGTGTTTTTAAACCTTTGTTTATTTTTATTTTTATATCTATCCATAGAAATTTTGGAGAACTTAGGGGTAAAAATGTGGAATCAAGTAATGAAGACTAAGAAGAGATAAAGAGATGAAAAAGAAGAAAATAAATTATGATTCGGAAACAATCCGAAGTATTTAAAAGATCGACCCGTCTGAAGATCTTCCATTGCGATTTAGCTTCCGCGCTCTTCATGAAGTTATAAGCAATGGAGTTAGCTTTCCAATGGTGGTAATGTCAAGTCAATCCGAGCTATGGTTCGAGGGTTATGATTTATTTACTGGGGATGTATCATTCTGACGGAATTCTTCACTTTCTCCAACCATCTTCACATTCACCAACCATATCCATATTCACCAAATATTCCAATATCACCAACTATCTTCATATTCACCAAACATCTCCATGATATCCATGTATTGTATTTTATTTGTAAGCTTCACTTAGTTATGAACCTATATAAGCTTACCTAAGTTTCATTTGTAAAACATATTAATTTTTGGAAAATATAAACTTCACAAGAAACACTAAAGCGTTGACAGAAACAAAACTCCACGGTTTGATGGTGGAGAGTTAAATCCTGTGCCACATACTAAATGTTCAAGCCTACACACATACAAAACATATCAATAATCAGAAGTAAACCTTGCAACAAGTGAGAATTCACACTAAGCCTCACTTGTTGTGATCCCAATGCACAGACAACAACAGCACGAAACATTCCGGAAACGACTAGCACAACTATCTTTCAATGCAACTCTCAGATTTCGAAGCTCGCGAGAAACGGGAATCTCCAAGAAGCCGAAGCTATTTTCAGATCGATGAAGTCTTCATACGGCAATGAACTAGGACCTGATCATTATGCATGTATGGTTGATCTCCTTGGAAGAAGTGGAAAGCTGGATGAAGCATATCACGTGATCTGTTCAATGCCGTTTGAGCCTCATTCGGGAGTTTGGGGCAGCCTGCTTGGTGCAATCAAGACTTGTTTACGTGTCGACCTTGCAGAGCTTGCTGCTAAGAAACTAACTGAGCTTGAGCCTGATAGCGCAACACCTTATGTGGTACTGTCCCAGCTATATTCACTTGTTGGGAAAAACAAAGATGGTGACCGGATAAGGAATATCAAGAAATCGAGAAGACTAAAGAAGGATCCTGGGTCTAGTTGGATCATATTAAAGGGTGGTGTACACAATTTCCTCGCAGGAGATGAATCTCATTTGAATCTAGAAGAGATAACGTTCACACTGAAGATGATTGAAAAGGAAATGGAATTGATTTCTGTCAGCCATGGAAGTAGCGTTCAGTGAAGCTACGTG
>KE155374.1:15534-25842 GCA_000411075.1 Sisymbrium irio
TTTTTCCTGAATTTTTCAGCCTCTTTCTGTGGAGCTTGGACCTGGAATATTGGGAAATATCTTCGATGGAATTCAGGTTCAGTTGCATGAAGTTTTTAATTAGGACTTTTGTGATTCGTTTTTTAACATTACAAATTGCAGTCTGTTGGTTCTCACCATTTTTTGGTTTCATTTTTTTTTTCAAATATCACAGAGGCCTTTGAAGACTATTGCGAAAAGATCTGGTGATGTGTACATCCCTCGTGGTGTGTCTGTTCCAGCTCTTGACAAGGACTGTCCTTGGGAGTTCCAGCCGAATAAATTTGGTAATGTGTTTTATTTCATATATCTCTTGATGGAAGTGTTAATATGGTCTTCATTCTGTAACCAACTGAATTTGACTTGGTTGCAGTCGAGGGAGACACAATAACTGGTGGTGACTTGTATGCTGTAAGTTTATTGGCCTCCTCCTTGATCTAATCTTGCCAGCGAATATATTTTACACAGTTACCGTGGAATTTCCCTTGTTTTCACTGGAAATAGTTTTTTTATCTGATAGTCAAACATAACTTTGGAATGCAGACCGTCTTCGAGAACACCCTGATGACCCACCATGTTGGGCTTCCTCCTGATGCCATGGGGAAGATCACTTACATTGCTCCAGCTGGTCAATATTCGCTTAAGGTTTGAGTTTAGCTTTCTCTCAAACGATATAAATAAATACATTCTAAGTCTTTCTTTTCCTTCAATCTGTGAGTTAATATACGGCGTTTTTCACATTCCAGGATACAGTGCTAGAGCTTGAATTCCAGGGGGTGAAGAAATCGTACACCATGCTTCAGGTTTGAATTTTATCTTTAATCTTTCTACTAGCAAGCGCAAACGTTAAGCTATTCGGTTCGCTTTATAATATTGGGTTGGTTTTTAATATGTCAGAGCTGGCCTGTACGTACGCCTAGGCCAGTTGCATCCAAACTTGCTGCCGATACTCCTCTACTTACGGGGCAGGTGATTACTCCATCAATTCGAATACGGTGGTCATAGTCATTCGAAGGCGTTTGTTACTGATAGTTTTCTTTTCTCTGCTGTCAGCGTGTCCTTGATGCCCTTTTCCCCTCGGTTCTTGGTGGAACTTGTGCCATTCCCGGTGCTTTTGGCTGTGGTAAAACTGTTATCAGTCAGGCACTTTCCAAGGTAGGCTATGACTCTTGGTTTTTGTTCCACTTAGTTACTGGATATTTCGAATTTCCCGAGCTAATTTGTTCTTATATACATAGTACTCCAACTCCGATGCTGTCGTTTACGTTGGTTGTGGAGAGAGAGGAAATGAAATGGCTGAGGTATGCCTCTTTTCATTCTGAATGTGCATTTTGGTCGCACACACAAAAAAAAATGGTCTCATGGTTTCTCACAAATTAGGTTCTTATGGACTTCCCACAATTGACAATGACGTTGCCTGATGGTCGTGAGGAATCTGTCATGAAACGTACTACACTGGTTGCCAACACCTCTAACATGCCTGTGGCTGCTCGTGAAGCCTCAATTTACACAGGTAATTTTCAGGCATGTAGGTCTAATAGTTTTTGAAGATGTCCATTTCCCATCTTCTAATGACATACTGCACTTACAAACCTTTTTTTATTACGACCCTCATTTTCTTTTTGGTAATGTGAACTCCAGGAATCACTATTGCTGAATATTTTAGAGATATGGGATACAATGTTAGTATGATGGCAGACTCAACCTCCCGTTGGGCAGAAGCATTGAGAGAAATTTCAGGACGACTGGTAATCTTTTGCTTCTCACTTTTGCTGTATTGATTTTCGTGATGTCATGCTACTCCTTTTCTCAGTTTATTGACATCTATTTTGCTTTCTTTTCTAGGCTGAAATGCCTGCCGACAGTGGATACCCTGCTTATCTAGCAGCACGTTTAGCATCTTTCTATGAACGTGCTGGTAAAGTAAAATGTCTCGGTGGGCCAGAACGTGATGGAAGTGTCACAATTGTTGGTGCTGTTTCACCTCCTGGTGGAGACTTTTCAGATCCTGTGACTTCTGCAACCCTTAGTATTGTGCAGGTGATTATAAGATAATTAGCTATGTTAAGCGAGATGAACCAGATATGGTGCTCAGTTTTTAATCTTCCGTAGATTCGTATACATAAGCATTTTTCTCCTACATTGAAGTGCTTACTCTTCCATTTTGATTGTCTTTTTATCTGCAGGTCTTCTGGGGTTTGGACAAAAAGCTTGCCCAGAGAAAGCATTTTCCTTCTGTTAATTGGTTGATTTCCTACTCAAAGTATTCTACGGTATGCTTAAATATTCCCGGTCTTCTTCAAACCTGTCTTTGGATACTATCTCGAAGTTCTTGTGTATATAAAAAGGTTATTGGTTTTCTCAGGCATTGGAAACTTTCTATGAGAAGTTCGATCCAGATTTCATAACCATCAGGACAAAGGCCAGAGAGGTGTTGCAGAGGGAAGATGATCTTAATGAAATCGTCCAGGTACGTGTCACTTATCCTCAGAAAACTACCTAATGCTGTGACTGATGAATTCTGGTCACTAATGTTTTTTAAAGGAACTTATTTGACGCGTGCATTACACTTTTGTGTGCAGCTTGTGGGAAAAGATGCGCTAGCCGAAGGTGACAAAATCACCTTGGAAACAGCCAAGCTATTGAGGGAAGACTACCTTGCTCAAAACGCGTTCACACCGTAAGATTTGTCGCCCTTCGTTTTGTTTTTAGTTCTCTGTCAACCGGTTATTTACTCTTGAACTCTTTGGATGAATCTTTGACAGATATGACAAATATTGCCCTTTCTACAAGTCAGTGTGGATGATGCGTAACATTATCCATTTCTACAACTTAGCCAATCAGGTAATAAGATGCTTTGTTAAGTTGTTTTTTTTGGGGAAAATTGTTTAGTCTAGAAAGGAAGTAAGTGGCTGGATACTCGATAAGATCCCATAAATTGTAATTCGGTCTCAATTGTTGTTGGTGATACACCCAGGCGGTTGAAAGAGCAGCTGGGATGGATGGTCAAAAGATTACTTACACTCTCATCAAGCATCGTTTGGGAGATCTTTTCTACCGTTTAGTGTAAGCAAACTACGTTTTCCCCTAAACCTCCACCCCCTCAATTTCTACAAGAATCATCATTATATAGCTCCAGTGAAATGTATCTGAAACTGAAGTTGTCAATAATGGAAATAACAGGTCTCAGAAGTTCGAAGATCCAGCGGAAGGTGAGGATGTGCTTGTGGGTAAATTCAAGAAACTGTACGAGGATCTCACTGCTGGATTCCGTGCCTTGGAGGATGAAACTCGGTAAAACTGTCAAGAGTCTCCATAAGTCCTCCGAATTGGGTTGTTTGGAGAAAGAGTATCATCTTCTCTTGTGTTTTTGAGCCAACAACTATCATAGTGGTCGGTATTTTATTTATCGGTTTGTTCGATCGATCGAGTTTAGCTCTGTGAACGTCATTACGATTCTCCTGCTGTGCTGTGCTGTGTAATATGTTTGATTCGTTGTTCTTTTGATTATGTTTTCATTTGATGGGTAATAAGGTACAGCCAAAGTGAGTCATCTATTTGATTTGATGTACCTCTCAATTCAATAAGTTATTATTATGTTCAAATGTACTGAAAAACCTATTGGGGATACTTGTACTTTCTCATAATATATCATCATTTTGTATTCTTTTTCCATCTTTTGCGCTGTTGTCAAAATAGTCGTTTTGCCCGTTTGGTTTAAATATACCTTCGTAATGTCGGTACTTTTAACATTACTGTACACTATTGGCAGATTCTTAATGGACTCACTAAGCCTATGTGAATAAAGCCCAAGAGGCCCATATCGAGTCACTCCGATCTCTTCGTCTTCGGCCATAGGACTCGCGCCGGAAGTGATTCGCCGTGTAGTTATTTGGTCTTCTTACAGAACCTCCATGTGGAAGAACAAGTCGAGAGCTAGCTTCATCAGCTTCCGTCAGGCTTACCTGGCAGCAGTGACGCGGCAGTACTCGAGAGTTGCTCCGCCGCAACCGGCGGTTATCCGAGTGTCAAACAACATAGCACACCTGGGACCTCCGAAGAAAGGACCGTTGCCACGTCAGCTTATGTCATTGCCGCCTTTCCCCGGCCATCCGTTACCTGGTAAAAACGCCGTTAATAACGGAGTTGACGGAGACGTCGACGTCGAAGTTGGACACGTCACGGCCATTAGCTGGGTGAAGTACTATTTCGAAGAAATCCAAGATAAGGCTATCCAAACTCATTTCACAAAGGGCCTTGTGAGTGTCTCTGGTATTCAGACTATTCTTGAATGTATTTAACACTCAGCACATTTCTCTTTCGTTGAGAGGAGCAAACTGCATTTGGATTGTAACCATTTTTTTGTTTTGATTTATTTTTCTGTGGCAGGTTGAGATTGAGTTTCGAGGTCACAGAGTTGCTTCAAGTGAGAAAGAAGATGGAGTGAGAGCCTTGAGAAAGGTATAAACTCGATTCTTCTTGTTGTAGGTGTGATCAGATTTCTTGTTCTTAGGATTGGGTTTAGTGATAATAATAGTGGTAGAGAATTGTACTCAGGTTAAGCATAACGAGGTAATGAAAATAGGAGATAAAATCTGGTTGCCGGTGTCAATCGCTGAAACCAGGATTTCTAAGAGGTTTGATACTATACCAAGTGGAACCTTGTATCCCAACGCAGACGAAATCGCATATCTTCAAAGGCTTGTCAGGTTCAAGGTAAACATATCTTAGTTACTCACTGCGAGAGCTCTTCTGGATTCATGCATGTTCTTACACAGATTGGTCTGTTTTGGTTTAAGCTTTTTTGTTTCTGTAATGCAGGATTCTGCTATTATAGTTCTTAATAAGCCACCTAAGCTTCCTGTGAAGGTAATATAGTTTTATTTTTGCTCTTGCGGAATGATATCATTCTTGGAAGTAAGCTGTTACCTTTCTCTTGCTGATCAATTATTTATCATTGTTTGTTTCAGGGAAATGTGCCGATACATAACAGTATGGATGCTCTTGCAGCTGCAGCTTTGTCTTATGGTAACGATGAAGGTCCTAGATTGGTAATCTCACGTACTTTGGGTACTGCCGTTTATTTGGTGATATTGATTTTGGTTTTGAGACCTTATTTGAGTTTCTATGGTCAGGTGCATCGTCTTGATAGGGAAACTAGTGGCCTCTTAGTAATGGGTCGAACCAAAGAAAGTGTAGATCATCTTCACTCGGTGTTCAGTGATTTCAAGGGGAGAAACTCAAGATGCAAGGTACGAATACCTATGAGAAATTGTGAACCAACACACAAGGCCTAACAAGGAAAGGTTGAGCATAACATTGTTAAGTGACTAGTAAAATATTGCACAATTCTAGGCTTGGAACAATGCCTGTGAAGCGATGTATCAGCAATATTGGGCATTGGTGATTGGTTCTCCAAAAGAAAAGAAAGGAATAATATCAGCTCCTCTTTCAAAGGTATCTCTCTCATTTTACTTCTGATACTGGACCTGGAAATAATTCAAACACCATCTGCTTAGGTGCTTCTGGATGATGGAAAAACAGACAGAGTGATTTTGGCTCGAGGCTCAGGCTTTGAAGCTTCACAGGAAGCAGTAACAGAGTATAGGGTGTTAGGACCTATGATCAACGGATGTTCATGGTTAGAACTTCGTCCTATTACTAGTAGAAAGCATCAGGTACTTTTGCTATCCTTATACCAGTTTTTGTGAACGATTTTGTGTTTATTTCCCTCTTAATGTAAGTTGTCTTTCTTCAAACAGCTACGTGTACACTGTGCTGAAGCTCTTGGTACTCCAATAGTAGGTGATTATAAGTACGGTTGGTTCATCCACAAGAAATGGAAACAGATGCCTCAGGTTGATATCGAGCCGACCACTGGGAAACCGTATAAATTGCGCAGACCAGAAGGTCTTGATATCCAAAAGGGAAGCGTCTTATCTAAAGTTCCGTTGTTGCATCTGCATTGCCGGGAAATGGTACTTCCAAACATTGCCAAGTTTCTCCATGTCTTGAACCAACAGGAAACAGATCAGCTTCGCCCGGGAATCATAAGCAAGCCGGATCTCTTGCGGTTTGTAGCTTCAATGCCTAGCCATATGAAGATCAGTTGGAACGTAATGTCTTCATATTTGGTGTAGCCCTTCTGGTTCCTTTTATATACGATGACAATTCCTGTATTTTTCGGTGAACAGCTTCATATTTAGGATATTTGTGTTGTACAGTGTTATTCACCCATCTTTCTCGAGGTAAATTTCACAGATGAATATTCTCTTGTCACAAGACTCACTCACAACTTTGGCTGTAAAGTTAGTTTGCAAAAAGGACAAGCTCATGTGCGTAACTATATACAACATTAGCCACTAATCACAGTTTGGAATATTTATCCACAAAGGCCTTCGCTTTGTCTGGTGCGAAAAAGCGTGCCTACACATAAACAGTTTAGAGTTTGTGTCATATAACTATAACTTTTTACGCATTTGGATGTTGTATTGGGAAGAAAAAGGTTTAATGAGTTCTTATAATTCACCTGGATGAACATTCTCTCCGCATCTCCTCTGCTTCCATTTTCTTTCAATAGAATTCCCTGCAACACCAGTTCATGTGGAATTTATGGGCACGTGTATTGAGTAATTTGACTTTTTCAGGCGGAGGTGAGTTACCTTAGCCAAGTAACCTCGGAAATCTTCAGGATGATCAGTGATAAGCCGGTCATAAACAGCAATAGCGTCGCTGATATGCCCCCAGTCTGAATAAGCTTTTCCAAGCAGCAACTCAACCTGAGCAAATATTGCCCCAACGTTTAAAATAAGTTGAAGTCACAAAATTAAATCTAGTATAGATCATAATGATTGTGGTAACTAGTTTCTTCGGAAGTAACATACAAAACAGATAAGCCTTATAGAATACTCTGAGGTGTCTATTACATCAAGGCACAGATCAAGTGAAAATGGTTCCAGCGGTGGTTTGACTGGTTTGGTTATGATTAGAACAATCTGTTAAAGAGTACATTACCGAGAAACCGGCTTACTTGAATTGGGTCGATATCTGGTTCAGTTTCAGCGCTAACACTGTCTGTTGTGCTTATTTTCCTTGTATTCAAACGATCGCGGGTGGCCAGAAGAAATTTGACAGCCTGTGAATCATGAAAAGGTGAAAAGAAATGGATCGATTGAGCAGTTGAGACTACTTAAGATTACGTTTCTAAAACAAATGGTAACATAGGTCTGGTAAACAGATTTACCTCGTCTGGTTTCTTAGCAGCTAAATACGCGTTCATGAGGCCTCGTGTGACTTCAAGATCGATGCCTTTAGAAACCTTGGGTCATATAAAAAAAAGTTAGAATATCACTATTAAGGAAGGCAAAAATGATCGCCATTAAACTTACACTAACATACACATAGTAGTAGCGTCTACACTAGGCATAAGTTCATCAAATCTTTGGTCCCCGCAAGAAAAGCTAAAAACAAAGTAATCACAAGCTAGAAACCCTATTCAATATCCTTCTCCATATTATCTGAAGTAACATACAGATTTGAAAATATTTACCTTTTCAGAAATTCTGTACGCAGCGATACTGCCGTCATAGTTCTGAAGTTCATAATTTACTTCTCCAAGCAATCGAAAGACATCAGGGTCGGTTGGTCTCTCCTACAGAGAAAGAATCCCACTTTGTGCAAACTATTAGCTAAGTCTCATATCAGCATGTTCTTATGCAAAGAATGACTTGACATAAGATACAATAAAAGCATGGGAGAAACAAACCTTCGCCAATTTCTCGAGAAGCGCAGCAGCCCGTGAATACTCTCCTAGTTCAGTCAGAGTCACAGCTGCGCCCTGCACAGCCCCCCAGCTTTAAGAAATTTTGTACCGTTACAAATAATTAAGGAGAGGGAACCCTGTCTATCTTCAGCTTACTGTTAGTAAACTCAGCGAATAAGTTAATGGGAAAGAGAAAATTTCATGCAATTTAAGGTCGGTGGAGATAAGATTCATTTGAGAAGAACATAATGAAACTTAAAACAAAAGCAACTTAAATTTTTTCATAATCATTGGTAACCGGAGTATTAGTTTAAGTTCTTTTCACTATATTATTGGCAGCCTACAGGTAGATGAAAAATGTCAAAGAAGAAGACATCAAGCGTATGCAAAGCATGAACATTGTCTCTACTCACCTCCAGAGCAGCTTGATCATTAGGAGTGCCATTGAGAGTTGTTTCAAACTCTTTGAGCCTTTGCTGCCAAAACAAAAGTTTTCAAGATGTTCACGGCATCTCTTGCTTCATTCAATTTACCAACGAAAATGAGCCAAAATTTCATGAAAAGAAAAGAAACCAACCCTTAAATTACCTGAAGCGTCGCTTTCTCTTCTTCTGATATTTTATTTTTAACCACCGCGGTGTTCTCGGTTGGACTATCACTGAAAAGTGAAAAACAACATTGTAAGAAAACATGACTTCGTGAATCACGGAAACTAAGCTAACTGATCCTCAAAACATACGTTGTTACCATTACATATATCACACACACTGAAATGCATGGTAGAAAAATAACAAACAGTGACACGGCTACTGTAAAAAATGATCACATCAACGTATCTTACAAGTCATGGAACAGAAAGCCTCTAAACCATAACCCACCTTCCTGTTGGAAGAAAGTCTCCTAGAGCAAAGACTAAACCAAAGACAACAACAGCTATGCCAACTCCAACCTGTCATGGCAACGAGATTTTTGTATGACATTATATGAGGCCTCAAGCGGTTTCAGGTAAAAGACAGCAGCACATTTGGAAGGTATTACTTGTGAGTACCTTGGTACCAAGACCAATTGTTTTCTGATCAGACTGGACTGGTGCATCATAGTCTATCGGACCGAATTCTTTAACTACTTCTGTCTTTTTCTGCTCAAGAGCTGACCTGGCTCATTAAAAAAGGTAGAGGTCAAAGAAAGAGATTACATACTAGTGAGAAGACTTGATAATGTCTAGGGGGTGAGGGGATGTGGTATGCAAGACATGTGACAAACGAATGAAGAACAAATAAAGCATCAAACTTTCATAGCAAAATCATGGAGTCGATTGCGAAAGTCAGGTTAATTATTATAATAAAGGTCCGGAAAAATTAGGCCATCGGAGATTTCAAGTTGTTTTCCTACGTAAGCTGCACGCCATCTATAATACTCTAAAGGCTATTTGCATGCTAGAGTCATAAGAGACACACACCTTCTAATGGTCTCAAGCCGTTCCTCAAAATCTAAATCGAAAGATCGACCAGGTTTTCCTTCAAACTGAGAATTCAGACCAGGTGCCTCTGCAAGCAAATGCAGGGTAATAATAATCACTGAGGTGTCGGAACGGGTAAAACTCAAAACGACGTCGTGATATGTTACAGACTACACTTACTTTTGGGTACAGAGACAGACGATTTCCTGCGGCAAAGAAGTGGATATGAAATGTAACAACACTGGAAAAACTGTAAATGCTTAAGTTAAGCAAGAGTTCCTAAAAAAATGTGTAACTATACCTTGATGCCGGTTCTTTATCTTCCTGTGGATGCCATTTCACATTTTGTCTCAGTACTTTGAATCAATATAAACCAGCTCCACAAAAAGAAAAAGAGAAATTATAGAATCACACCTTCTTAGAGCCAAAGCCACGCTTAGGGTTAGAATCCGAGCAACGAATTCGAAACAAGAGAAGCTTTGAGTTCAATGAAACGGCGTTGGTCGCCGCTAGTGTCATGAACATCCTTTTGTATATCCTAAACCCAAGGAGAGACTTTTGCTAAGGAATGAGAATTTTCGGAAAGCGCCAAATTTTCAAACAAGACGAATATTCGTTCGTCGGAGATTGACGATGAGAGGGAGAGCTCCGTGATCGGACCGGTGAGAGGTACTGAATATGAGTGGTGGTTCTTACTCTTGCAGATTTTCTCTATATGGGCCGGATATGCAAATGTAAGTTGGGCTAGGCCCATATATATCGGGGTAAATAAATTTTTAATAATTTCGACACTTGGAGCCATAATTAGTAACGTAAAAGAATGATCATGTGGCAGTGTCTTATTGGATAAGATGTGTCACTCCTCGTAAAATTACTATTCAACCACTGAGGAAGTGAAAACAATTAGGTTTACTTTATTTTTTGAAAAAAAAAAATATTCCGAAAGTTCTCTGAAAAGTCTTGGGATTAAGGGAGACAAAAGACAGAGAGGAGGGAGAGAGCGCTTCTTCGGCTAAGGACAAGCTTTCGCTAATGGCGGTTTCCTTCTTCTGATCATCCCCCACCGAGC
>KE155375.1:1823-15080 GCA_000411075.1 Sisymbrium irio
CTATCGCGTGCTTCGTCGCCGTCAACGCGGAATCAACGACCAATCCGTTACTGACGCGTGGCATGAACTCGCCTCTTACGGGTTCATCCCTAAGGCCCGGTTCAGCGAAAAAAACCCATTTTTCCTTTTTTTAAATTGTTCGGGCTTATGAACCCGAGCCCATGAACCTCTCTTAAACCGCTGATGCGGATGCTCTAAGTTGTCTTGTTTTGTCTCGAGTTAACCAACCCTTCTGCTTTTATTCCCCTTCTCGACAATCATCACGATCAAGATTCCAACAAAGGTTACGGTCCACCTCCTGATTTCCATCCTTGGGCAGATCAAGAACATGATCTCGTCCTTACGCACGCACAACCAGATCTCAGTAGCAATTTTGATGCGTCTCTCTCAGGTCTCAGCTAAAATAATTGATTCATGGGTGACCAACGTTCATCTCTTTTGCTTCTTCGTTTAATCATGGCTTTAATCTCACTCGGGTATCTTTTGTGTTTACTTCTTTAGTTCTGATTAATTTGTTACTTTCTTGGGTATCTTTTAATTTGATAATGAGAATTATTGAATCAAATAAAAAACTAATGAAAAGCCACAAGCAAAAAAAAATAAGAAATATAATAAGATTATATTTATTTCATTGAAGAGAAAACAAGAAAATATAAATTCTTTCATTTACTATAGGGAAACATAGATCAGCCCTCAAATCATCAGCATACTGGAAAGATAATCAGTTTCTCTCATTTTTTGCAACAACATTGAAAATTTGGTGCAGGTCCCATACATCCTCCATCTGAGTACCCTTTCTGCCCACAAGCTGCCTTGCATACGACTCCATAATCATGATAACAATCAAAGTTAAAGCAATAGTTATACCCGAAGCGGTTGTTGATGAACACTGCATAAACACAACCAAGTTACAGGAAAATGAATATATACGCACACATATATATATATACGCGGGCTCCACTAATTTAATTTTTAAAAATGGAAAATATTCTTCTTAAAATGATCAAAGATAGATGAACAATAACAAACATACCGTTGTTACTCTTTGATTCTTCCAAAACGTTGGCATTCGACTTCGACGACAATGCTAGTACTACAAGGAAGAAAATCGCAAAAGTTTTTCTGAAATTCATCATTTCGTTCTTTCTGTTAGTTTTGTTGTGAAAGAAAAGAAGTCTGAAGCGCTTTATTTATAGGAGGAAGAATTGTCAAGAAAAAAGTTTCAAATTTCTGAAATGGCATGTTTTGTTAAGACTTAAGAGATAGAGATATGTACAACAACAACAAAATTTAAAAATCTTAGAATATCTACACGTGTCCAAAAGAAAATCAAGAATCCTAGTCAAAAGAGATTTCCATTTACTAAAAGTATAGAAAGAGTTTATATTATTAAAACTGAAAAACATTTAAAAATAATCTTTAATCATGTATTATATTATTAAAAGTATCATGATAATTTAATAAATGTTAGAATTACATTAAAAATAATTTTTTCTAACCATTGCATATAACTAAACAAAGTAGACCACAATAAATATCTTACACCAAATGTGATCATGTAAATATTTATTACCATAAATAATAATATATTTATTACCATAATATATTACTATTATTTATTGATAGAATTGCTAATAATTATAACAAACAAACTTATTGATGACTAAATTGTAAAATTTATTTTACTTTAATCAAATTAATTATTTAAATCTCAGAATTAGATTAATAAATATAGTATTACAAATTCTTTAATTTTATAATAAAATTAAGATGTTAAAATTAGCTGAATCTGATAATATATCAATACTATTAAAAAATAAACATTCTTATTTAATTTATGAAAAAATAAAAAAATAAAGTATTATTTGTTTATTTTATTCAAATATATAATATATGGGTTGACATAGATAATTTTTTCGAGTGATATTCATTACATGTTATTTTAACAAATATAAAAAATGTTTAAACCAATGTGAAATGGATTAAAAAGATAAATTAACTTATTTTGATTATACAAATACTAAAATAAACTTAAAAATGTAAAATATATTTGATAAATAAATTCTCCTGTTTTATCTAAAAAAAATTATCAGAAAAATAAAAAAAAATTCAAATTTTTTTTATATTATATTAAAATTTTGCCAAAAATTAATGCAGATCAAAATCTAGTTACAATTATTACTAATGCAGGGTTTTAACTTTTACTGCAAAAGTTAATGTTGACGAGATATGATATGTGTATATTGATTTGATTTCCAATTCATCGTAAAAAAGTTTGAACTAGTAGCCCTTTTGTTTAAAAAGAAAAAAAAGAGTTTGAATTGATAGTTATATACGAATATGATACTATGAGAATATGTTACTCTCCACAATTCCATAAGAGTATCATCGTATAAGCACACTATGCATTGTATAAAACCACCATCTTTTAGTATCTTCATCTGCTTTATTATAAAATATTTGTTTTTGTTTGTTATCATCTGCTTTAAGCCTTTAAGATATAAACATCTCATCGATAAATGAAGAATCATATTCCTTTAACATGATTTGCTCTTTCCTTTCACAACTAAGCCACAACTACTTTGAAACCAAAAGGAAAAACTTGCAACTAGTGATTGGTAAACATAAAGATTAAAACTAAGATCAAAGTTCAAAGACGAGTAACAACAACAACAAAAAAACCGAGAAATAAACATAAAAGATTATTAGCATTGTCCTAATCAATAACACAGTTGCTAAATCTAGCCAAATATTTTTTTATTTTCTTAATACGAAACTTTATCTGAATAGATGGATGCGTCGAGCACTCACCGTCAAGCAGCCCCCACATGGTGGTGATGGTGGTGGTGGTGGTGATGATGATGCTTGTTGCTGCAATACTCCTTCGCATAACTCCTGCAACAGCTTTTACCAATGTGACGCTTCTCTCTTTCCTTGCATTTTGATCCACATGCCTCTAGAGTCTTCACTTTGCAACAAGCCTCTATCTTCTTCATTTGCAAGTCAGATAGGACCGGATCAATAGGACTTTTACAGCAGCTTTTCTTAAGACCTTTCACTATCTCTCGCTCGTTGCTACGACTCGCCAGCACATTTACCAAACTAGAAGACCCTTCTTGCTTCAAAGCAGGTCCACAACATGGAGATTTGGTAACAGGCTTCTCATGACAGGTTTGTGTAATCTCCTCCTTGTTCCCGCAGCATCCTGAGGCCAGAGTTATTTCCCCACAACTTACACCATCTTTTGTTTCCAGACAAGCCTCCTCAGTGCAGATTTGCTCCGCTTCCTCCTTGTTCCCGCAGCATCCTGAGGAGCAATCAGAACCGTCTATCTCTTCCTGAGATGCCAGAGTTATTTCTCCTGTTTGTCCTTCATTCTTTATCTCAAGATGAAATTCCTCTTTCACTTCTTCTCCATCTACGGCCAAAGTTATTTCCTCATTGCCCGAGTTGCAATCCACATTGTAAGCCACAATTGTAGCTTCAGCAGTATCGCAGGAGCCAGACTTGCAGTTTCCTTCATTCTCAGTCAGCCCTTTCTTCTCCACGTTAGATGGATCCTCAGTAGAAAGTAACAAACCCCTTTCCTTAGCCTTCTCTTTAGTGCCACAACAGCTTGATTTGCTGGTTTCACCAACCTTTTTCTGCAGACCTTTCTCCAAATCAATCAACTCTTCGCCCAAAATCTGCATCTCGACATTTTTCTCTCCTTTCTCCTTCACCTCACAACAACTCTTTGGCACTGTATCCTTCACCTTCTCTTCTTTCTTAGTACAACAACCTGAACCACCTTTCAGTTTCAGGTCATTTTTGACATGAGTAGACTTCTTGCATGAGCTCAAAGAAGCTATATCTCCATCTGGCTTCTTAGTCTTCTCACCGCAACAGCTATCTTTCACAAGCACTTTGACGTTGTCTTGCTGCTTATCACCACAACAACCAGAGTGACGATGGTCAGAACTGGATATACTTTTTGCTTTCAACTTCACCTTCTCTTGTTTTTTCTTATCACCACAACAGACTGAGTTGCATTGACCATTACCACCTTTCTTGGATAACAATCCTGCTTCTAAGTCCAGGACTTCATCCGCATCACCTTCAAGTTTCGTACCGTTCAACACGGATGTAGAAGCCCTGTAGCACTTTTTGTTCTTTTTGTCCTTCTCTCGCAGCAACAACATACTGTTCATAATCACGAGCAGACAAGTCCCCACGTCAACGAGTACTGCAGCCCAAATGAGAGGATGACCAACAAATGCCAAAATCAGGATTCCTACTTTGAAAATGATCGATATGAACACGTTTTGAACAACTTTGCGTCGAGCTCTTCTCGCTAGCTTTATCGCTTGTGGTATCCTTCTGATATCGTTTGACATGAGAATAATGTGACCAGTCTGAGTTGCAAGTGCAGAGCCAGAAATCCCCATGGAGATGCCAACATCAGCTGTAGCCAAAGCAGGTGCATCGTTCACACCATCTCCTACCATTGCGGTTGGTCCTTCTTTCTTAAACTCCTGGATGATTTTGGATTTGTCTTCTGGAAGAAGTTCTCCATGTACAACATCCAAAGCATTCCCCAGCTGTTTCATAAAATGAAAATAAGGTTTATGATCATGTATTAAGAGATTAATTAAACTCTCTTGTTTTTAGTCTCCTCACCTGTTCTTGAGCATGCATTGCTGATTCTTGATTATCTCCCGTAAGCATTGCTGTTTTGATTCCAAGATCTTTCAGTTCCTTCAGTGCTTGAGCTACACCGGATCTACATGCATCAGAGAGACTGAAAACTCCAGCTAGTTTTTCACCTACGTAGATGTATCCAACAGTCTTTCCTCCTTTGGTATCAACTTCTATCTCTGGAACTGTTAAGGAGGAACAGTCAAGTGAATCAGACTCAACAAAACCACAATACGTTCCAATAAGTTTTTTGTAGCAAACGTTTGAAGCTAATACCATTTGAACAACCAGCTCGTGAAGCGATCCTTTTGTTCCCAATGTAGACATTGTTCCCATCAATCTTCCCATAGATTCCTTCACCTGGAAAATTCTGGTAATCTTCAACCTCTTCAGGCCTAGGCTCAACAGAAACAGATTTTGCGTATTCCACAACTGTTGCTGCCATTGGATGACTTGATTTGCTTTCAACACTTGATACCCTGAAAACCATTGTATAACCAGAAATTCTTAGTCATAAGTTGTCTCATCAAACTAGTTGTTGTTCATAGCACAAGTTTGTTTATTACCAGTAAAGCAAGCTGCGTAGGCTTATGTCTCTAGAGAGTGACTTGAATTCTATGACAATGAACTCTCCTCTGGTGATAGTCCCGGTTTTGTCGAAAGCAGTGATCTTTAACTTTGAGAGAGTATCAAGATAATCAGCACTTTTGATCAGAAGCCCTGAAGTCGCTGCTTTAGTGAGCGCACAGAAAGTAGCAACTGGTGTAGAGAGGATAAGCCCACAGGGGCAAGCACTGACTAATATAACTAGTGCTAAGTGGAACCAATGGTTCAGGTTGTGAACTTTCATTACAGCCGGGACAATCGCAAAGCAAGCTGATACTATGATGATTGCTGAAACAAACAAGAAAAACAAAAGGCCTTATAAGATGCAGTTCAAGAACAGAAAACAACTTCTGGTTGTCTTTTCATACCTGGAGTGTAGAACTGCGAACATTTGTCTATTAGTCTCTGAGATTTAGTTTTACTGCTCTGTGCTTCTTCTACGAGCTTAGCCATCTTGGCAACCACGCAATCACTGGCTAAAGCAGTTGTTTTCACGCTTATGTAACCTGCAAAAAGACAGTGGAGAAAGATCAAAAGAGTGAAAGATACAAACGTCAAAGCTTGAAGCTTTTGTAATAAAGAGGGTTACATTACCATTCAGATTGATGGTTCCAGCCCAAACCGTAGCATCTCTCTGTTTAGGCACAGGAAACGCTTCCCCCGTTAAGGTTTTTTCGTCTACTTCACAGTTCCCATCAACCACAATTCCATCAATTGGTATGGTTTCACCGGCTTTAACTGCCACAATTGTGTCAATCTTAACCTCATCTACTTCAACTTCTTCTCCAGTCTCTGCTATTATTGCCTTCTGTGGAGCTAAGCTCATTAGAGACTGCATCACCGCACTCGCCTAAGATTTCAAATGCCATAACCATTAGTTAATAAAATCTCATAAATAACAACTTCATCTTTACCTCATCCGCAAGAAACTTCACTACTATTTGATAACATAATAGATGATTAGGTAACAAAGTAACAAACCTTGTAGCTGGCTCTTGTTTCGAGCCATTCGGCTATGGTGAATAAGAACACAACTGCTGCAGCCTCCATGAAATCTTGCATTGCAAGTGTTGCAGCCACTGTTTCATTAAATTGGATGATCATTGATTAGTAACAGAGTAGTGGGTATAGAAGGTTGACTGTTAACTACAAATCGTCATTTCACCCAACGAATAAACAAATTTAAGAGTTTTACAAAAACATTTAGTTGGAATTCAGAAAAGTTGGTTTATAACTTCATACTGCATGATTTTTCTATGTAGACAGGGTCTCCTAAACCGAAAGTTCAACTAAAAGTGACTCCATAATCAGTCAGTGGCCAAGTAAACTTAAATAAGAGTTCGAAACTTCGAAGTTCTGAATTAATTTCATCACTTTTGATGATCTTTTTCTTTCAACTATTTGTTGCTCCTTTTCATTTTCCTTTCACGAGTTCAAACTATAAAGTACTTTTTTCCATTTAGTGCCGTAGAAGATAAGCCAATCAAAAAAACACTTACACCTTTTTCTTATATCGCACGTAATTGCAACTTTTTAAAAATAAATAAAAATTTATAGAAAATGGATAGATAACAGATCAACAATGAAACCAATCCTTTACTTTCTTAGAAAATAAACCAAAAATAATAAACTTTGCCCAAAGACACAGACAACTCAAAGAAAATCGATGACGAAATGACCAGCTCTATGGTCGAGTCAGTCGTTTTAAGTACAAATTCTGTATCTAAGTTGTGTGCATAAAATAATCTTTTAAACTACATTTTCGAAAGAAGATTTTAGAATTCCATGAAAAATATTCGTAAAATTAAAATATTTAGTTTACGTACGCGTTTACACTTTGTTATGTAATTTTGGAAAATTAAAAACTATTTTTACTTTTTTGTCACATAATATTTTAGTTTAAAAGTAAGTTTTTATTTCATGTAAAATGCAAACCTATATGTTACTTATTACATCAAATAAGTCGAATCGTACTTGATGATCGAAAATGTATTTTTGTAAAGAGAAATGAGAAAATCGTATATTTTTTCTCCATATTTTCAATAGGCCTTAAATTCTCTTTCATCATCTACCACACCAACTTTTCGAGTTGGTCACATGTTCACTTTACCTATATGCAAAGAACATGTAGATATTTTTCTACGTCCTATTCTCAATTTTACATTACGTAAAATATAATGTTATCTGTTTAGTTCTGTAACTTATAACTTTATCTATACAACAGAAATATCAAATTACTACGGTTACAATACTGGTGTTCTGTTCTAGCTATAAGAAAACTAGGCATAAATTAATAATATTATACTATACGTTTTGATATCAAGAAAACATAACGGAAAACTTTTCTAAAAGGTTGCGTGGAGTGCTAGGTTTGCATGGCAGGAAAGCAGTTTATATTTTTTCTAAATAAAGTACCATAAAAGGGCTATAAATTCAGAGTAAAATAGACTCCCAAGGTTTAAGAAAATTATAGGTCTATCTATTAATAGAGTATATATATTTATATTAACTACGGCGATAGACTAACAAAATCACTAGGTTTCTATTTCGTTACCTAAAAAAAAAAATCACATGTATCTCAAAAGGAATTGTTATAGCTAAAAATTAATAAAAAAATGAGTAAGTAGAATTACCGGTTATAATGACTAGGATGTTGATGTCGACCCTGCACCTTCTTATGGAACGAACGGCTTTTGCAACAATAGGATAAATACCGGAGGCGACGGCTGCGACAGCGACCCAACGAAGAGGCGGGTATACATATTTTAAGAAGGAGACAAGGAGGAGTATGCCTGAAACCACCGCGAAGGGGCTTGGCCATTTATTCTTGAAGCTGGTTTTTCCGTCTACTTTCACGTTTGCTTCTAACCTAGCTTGGTTCAGTGCCTTAACTGCATCACAATTTTGTTTGAAACTAAATCATTAAACAAAAGTTCAAGCAAAAAAAAAAACTACATAATTAAACAACCAATATGTATGTAAGACTTTTTTTTTAATAAAAATACTATGTTACTGTTTGTGAGGGAAATAAATTATTATTTAATTCTAAGATATATGGAATACGTTTTCACATAAAAAAATTATAAAATATAGTTACGTAACGAGTATGATCCACTACCAATAAAATATTCTGCTACCAAGATTTGGTAAATATCTCGACAGGCCTTTTCTGAAAATTTTTGTTCTCCAACATGTTTTTGGAAAAGTAAATTTATTTATGATATCAGTTAGATAATTTTTTACACTATACACGTGACATGTGGTAATTACGTATAATATGCAGATTTTGGATTATCAGAAGATCATCACTTATTTTTTTTGTAACGGTTTGTTGTTTTTTATTGTTGGAAAAATAAACTATTGATTCTTTTTCTTTTTAACCCCTTTGGCTTCAACCTAGCCTCGTCATGTATCAAAAACATAAGCGTTTCCACATGCGAACTTGATTAAATGTTTTTTATCTGTTTTTAAAACTAAAAAATGGAACTTAGGTAAGCATTTTAAAAATTACTTTGGTGAAAAAAAAAAAATTTTGGTTTTGATATTTGTGGTAGATTTTGGTTTTAACTATAGTTTTCTAAAACAAAAATCCATGAAGGATTTAGCTAAATGTTGATGAATAATAAATATTTGCAATAAAAAATAGCCTAAACTAAAGGAAAGAGTTTTTTAAGGAGAAATCCAAACGATTAGGATTCTAGTTTTTCATTAGAATTGGTAAAAGTTTTAAAAAAAAAATATCTGAATCACCTAGTTTTTAGGATAACCAGTTTTCCTAAAATCTTGAATAGGAGACTAATTCCTTTTTTTTTTAACAAAAAAATAGGAGATTAATTCTTAATAAATGTTTTGGAAAAGCAGATTAAGCTTTTGCGATAGAATTGTTGAGTTTCCACTTGAAGTGACTTGTTGGATCACATAAAAAAGTAAATTAGTGGCCACAAAGTGACGTTTACGTATCAAACCACCCACGCGAAACCAGCTTTAGAAATAGAAAACGAAGTGATATTTTCGTGTTAAGTGATTATTTAATGCTTTTTAATTATATTTTTGATTGGTTAAAAATTAAAAAACTAATAATAACAATACTTTAAAAACAAAAAATAAAATGATTATTTTATGATTTACCAATTTGGAACGGAGTGATGAGGCTGCTGTCGTGGACAACGATCACTGTTCTCGACGGAACGATGACGGAAAATTCCTTAATGCCGTCGAGAGATTTGAGAATATTCTCGATCAGAGGAACCTCCGACGTACAACAGATTCCCAAAACATCGAAGTAACTCTTCTGCCACTTCTTCTTTGTCTTTTTATCTACTTCTTTGTTCTTGTCCTCGTTCTGTGACGCCATTTCTGTATCAAAACTATTTATCATTTTGCGAATCTTTAAAACGAAATTTTTTTAAAAAGGAAAAAAGAACAAATCACATCGCAAAAGGAGATTGTTTATGGGGTTATGGCTACTTTTCACTTTTTTTGAGGAGGAAAAAAAGAAGAAAGCAATAAACTTTTTGCCAGGACGCATAATTGCATATAACGTGTTGATCAAAAATGTTAATTCAATAGCACTATTGTTATTTCTTTAAAAAGGAAAAAAAAAAAAGAGAAATCGTGTATGGGGCTTGTGTTTTCTCTTTAGTTTTGTAGAAAAGGTGAAAAATGAAAATAGAGATTAGACGAACAAAAATGAAACTCTTTCATGTTACTAAAAATATTCCATTCAAACTAATCATATATATCAATTGTGATGAAATCGAAATGATGATAAAAAAAAAAAAGAGAAAGAATATTACCTGAGAGAGTGTGTGAGCTCGGACTAGAGAGAAGTTTTGAGGTGAAGAGAGATCTAGAAATGGTAGTTGCTTATATATAGGCAGATACGCAAGAATGTTAGATGAAAGCTGATTGGTTGGTTTACTTTTATATTCTTTCGATTTATGATTTATTATTTAAAAAATAATACAGGATAAATCTGGTCAGATTCATAGTGGATTCTATAACTTGTTTTTAGGATTAGTTCTAACAGTATCGAAGGTTATATTTTTTTTTCTCCGAAATTACCAACAACAACTTTCAAAACCTCGAAATTTCTTTTGTATATTCGATTATGTATTTCAGTTACCCATAAGATTTTTCAAATCTTTCAAATTTAAAAAATTTAAAGTATTCTTAAATCTTATTTGAAAATGTGATAAACCAAATATTTCCCCCCCCAGATTTTAATCATTTCTTAGTTTGTTACTATTAAAGCACTTAAAACACTCTAAAATATATAGTAAAATTTATATTAAACCATCAATAAATTTAATTTTTATTTTGTAAAATTTATATTAAACCATTAATAAATTTAATTTTTATTTTATTTTTAAATCTTACAAAAACCATACATCCTCAAAATTCACCTGGAATTCATCTAATCTAAAAATCTCCAAAATCTTCTAAATCTCTAATCTAATAAAACAACGTAGATAATTAATACTTACTCAATATCTTAAAAAAATTCTTAAACCTAGTTAGATTCATGGAATTTTTGGATTTTTATTTGCAAAATTTGTGCATGGTATCTGGGAATGAAATCTATTTATGGTATTTATAAAAATTTTAACATATAGTTTTTGTAAGGGATCTATAGTTATTTGTATTCAATTTTTTTATTCGTTCCTAATTGACAGGCCAGTTCCATTTTTAATGTAATTTATTTTTATTTTTAGTAATTTCTAAATGCTGAAGTATTAAAATTTTATTTCTAGTTAAATTAATTATTAACATTCTTTAACAATAGGATTGATAAGTCATTTTATAATATACATGATTTCTTAAAATTTGGATCAGTAACATCTTATCTTTTTAAGATTTGAAGTCAGACTAAGTCATATTAAAACCAAACATTCTTACTAAAAACAAACATTCTTAGTCAAAAGACCACGTTTCTGTGCAACTTTCTTAGTCAATAGGATTGATTCAATAGGATTGATAAGTTATTTTTACAATATACATAATTTTTCAAAATTTGGATCAGCAACATTTTTTATTTTAAAATTTTGAAGTTAGCTAAGTCATAGTAAAACCATTCTTAGTCAAAAGATCAACTTTCTGTTCATGTAATTTTCCGATACCGTCTAGGAGATGATCAGTTAGAGTTTTATGGAAACAATTACATATTGTTTTTTTGGGCCTTTAAAACTGGTATGTTTGTCACTATTTAATAACTTTAACACATACTTACAAAAGAAATTAAAGTATTGAAATTATAAAACACTATTTAATAACTTTAACAAATACTTACAAAAGAAATTAAAGTATTGAAATTATAAAACATTATAAGTTTGAAAATAGGGCGAAGATAAAACTTGTCCGAGACGTCACTAGCTTAGACATATTATTATATAGCATGTCTATATCTAACAATTGGAATTGATCCAAGGGGGATTTAATCTCGTGAGTGAGAAACATAGAATCAAAGTTACTAAATTTTAGTGGAAAACACCAAAAGTGGAATGTCACAAATGGAATCCATGTGTGATTCCTCATCTCAATGCTTTCTTTATTTTGTTTTTGGTACAATTTTCTTAAGTTTATTTCTAAAATTATAATTTACTACACATTCCTTTAACGCAACGCACCAATTGTCGTCTACTCGTAGCTTGTCTTTTTAATACGTACCTATATATATTTTATGTACATATATATCTTTAAATTTGTTCTTATAAAATTTCACGTTTTCGCATAATATAGCTTGACCTAAAAAAAGAGAGGATAATCAGGTAGATTAAAAGGCGTATACAGACTATAAAGCCCAAAAAATTAGACTAAGAAAATGACACAAAGTTATAGACATGCATTTTATGATATTATTGATATGATGTACGGAAAACATCGAAACTACGTCATCAAAGCGAATCCACGCTCTTGAGAATGCATCATAGGGCAGGACTGAAATAAAGCTTGAAATCATTATTGAATAACCTAGTTTTCTCTTCTTTTCATTATTATGTACTCTATTCATTTAATGGGAATGTGGGATATCAGAACGCTCTAAGATATGCAACATTTTGTGTCCAACAAAGTTATGCGAGAGATCGTTCAATACTTCAATTCTAAATACATGTCGGTGTGTAGAAAAATTAAAGAACTGATGTGATTTTATATAATAAAGTAAAGTTCCACAAAAAGAAGTTATGAAGATGTGATATTTTTCTTCCCAATATTTAACACTCTTTTTTTTTTTTTTTAAATCCTCCAAAATTTTATACTTTTTAATTTTTCTCTTTTTTTCAATTTTACACTTAATTATTTAAAATTATGTTAATTTAAAATTTAAAATTTACTATACAAATATTTAAAACTCTTTCTTTTACATTATGTATCCTCAAAATTTAATATTTTTAAAATATTCTCTTTATTTTTAATTATTAACTTAATGAGTTAAAATTTATCTTAATTTCTAAATTTAAATAAATTGTATATTTTGTCTTTTATTTTTTGTATCTATTCAATACTCTTAGATTTTGTCTTTTAATTCATATCAATTCAGCATTTTGAATATAGGATTAATTCAAATTTTAATTCATAGGAAAAATATAAATTCATTAAAGATAATCATTAAAAGGTTGTCATGTGCCTTCAAAAGTATTTACATTTTCTATCTTTTATCTCTCTATTTTATTGTCACTAATTTAATGACTTGCAATTTATGTTAATTTCAAAGTTACAATTTAATATCTATTATTTTTTGTGTTTTGTGTTTTATTCTATATTTACATTTATTTATATTTCTAGAGTTTTACTATCATTTTATTAAATTCATGAAATATATTTGTAATATTTTTGAAATAGAATAGGTAAAAATATGAGATATTATTAATTCTTAGTGATTAAATTCACACAGCATAAATAATACAAATCTAGAAACATATTTTTAATATTGTGAGATATAATAGCTAAAAATGTGAGATGTTATTTATTTTTAAT
>KE155375.1:15352-45089 GCA_000411075.1 Sisymbrium irio
ATAGGTAAAAATATGAGATATTATTAATTCTTAGTGATTAAATTCACACAGCATAAATAATACAAATCTAGAAACATATTTTTAATATTGTGAGATATAATAGCTAAAAATGTGAGATGTTATTTATTTTTAATAAAATATTTATATTTATAAAGATAGTTAAATATATAAAAATAAAAAATAATTAAAATGATAATAAAACTTTCAATTATGGTAATTATATAAAATATTAAATCCACGCAACGCGTGGAACTGTTTCTAGTTATCTATATTGAAGTACCACTTTATTAAAAATATATACCTATCATACAAACACTTCAAATTCAGTAGGATGAGCTATCTAATATAAATAAAGTTTAATGCTATATATAAATATGGAAAAAAGAATTATGGTTACTGCAAGTTGCAAAACCTAATTAACAATTTTACAAAATAAGGAATTTATAGACTTTGTACACACACAAAAAGGAGTTCATAGACTTTGTGCACACACAAAAATAAAATTCATAGACTATGAATGTGTAGGGAACTAACAGCGGCAACCAAAATGTTAACAAGAGTTTTATACATGTATCTTATATAATAAAATAGATGTTTTCAAATGAAATTTTGAGAATGAGTTATGTATTATCTAAAAATTTAATGTTTTTTATTTTTTTATTTTTATTTTAATTCAATGACTTAAAATATTTATTATTTTCTAAAAGAAAACATAAAATATTATTTTGAGTAATCAAATTAAAAATTCATTCAAAAGAAAAAAAAATCCATAAAATATATTTTATATTTTAAAATATTAAAGTTAAATATACTAAAGTTTCTCTAGTTGTCATGTACGCTCTAAAATTTCTAAATATTTTTTACTTTTTTATTTCTCTTATTTTTTTATAAATTTAATGATTTTTAATTTATGTAAATTTGAAATTTACAATTTAATATATATATATATTGTATTTTTGTTTTATTTTATGTTTTATATTTATTTAATACTCTTACAATTTTATTGAATTCATGAATATATTTTTAGTGGTTTTAAAATATTATAATTAAGAATCATGATGACATTTATTATTTTTAAAATATTTGTCTTTATAAAAAATATTTATTTTATTAATAATAAAAATATAAATGTGGAAATAAAAATATAAATAAAAATAATAAAATTTTCAATTATAATAACTGCACAAAGAAAATTCAAAAAAAAAATACTATAAATTTATATATTAAATTATAAAAAATTAATATCTATACAACGCGTGAAGATATTTCCAATATATATATCATAACAATTAAAACTTAGAAAAATGATAGCAATTAACAGAATCTCTAAATGATTTTCAAGACCGCTAGTGTCACTCTAGCCTATCAATGATTCATAAATGCCAAATTCTCTAGAGAGATTTTTTTAACCAATCCTCGAAATCATGTCAACCAGAAATAAGTTGTTTCAAACATAAGTAGAATTCAGTTTATTTACTTCACCTATAGGCTACAACAACTCGTAACTAGAATCATAATGTTACTATATATATATAAGACTTTTATGTTAAGATTAAATGGCTGGTCTGCTTTATTTAGATTATCTTCTTCTTTTATTCCCTTTCATTTTTGTGACAAAAATGGCTTATAGATAGCTTGTAGTTATTGTTGAAAACTTATGTGAGCAACATTTGATAAGTAGCTCTACACTAACAAGTAGGAATTATTCGTTAGTTTATTCCATTCATATACCTAGAAATTATTCGTAATTTATTTATTCAATTCATATACGTAGAAATAATATTTGTTAGTTTATTCAATTAATATTCCTAGAAGTTATTCGTATTTTATTTATTTTTATATACGTATAAATAATATTTCAATGACTTTGATATATGTAGACAAGATCAATGTATAGTTATCTACTATATACTAAAAAAAGTAACTAGGATATTTTTGCCGAAGTATCAATTTCTTATTTCTCAATATTTTTAATTTTTCATTAATTTAAATTCTTTAACCAACACTAATTAATACTATTTTACTATATACAATCTCTTTACAATATCTCGAAGAGAATCAATTGTTAGATCCATTTAGAAAATTAAAATAAATTAATCTATTATATTAAATGAAAAAAATTAGAGACCATTTTGTTAAGATCTTTATTTTTTAGTTATTTATTTATTTTATTATTTATCTCTGTTACTAAATACAATTAATACTTAATTAAATTAAATTCTCAAATGATTTTAAAAATATGTATTACCTAATTATGAAGATTTTAGATTTAATATATTAAATCTAAACTATTCCTATTAATTTGGTTAAAAAAAATCTATCATAAAATTAATTATTAAAAAATAACATTCTGTTGTAAATTAAGTTTTAATGATCTTAATATTCATACCATGCAATTGTTTTTTATAAAAATGATAAACTAAAAGTTGAAGATAAATTAAAAAATGGTAAAAAAAAATTTATACAAAATATAAATTTAAAATATAATTAAAAATAATAATTAATTCTGTGTAATTATCCTAGTATCCTTTAATCTGCAAGTCTTCAATATGTAAAACTTTCAAATCTTACAAAAGAAAATTATAAATTATAAATCACTACAAAGTTAATATGTTTTGTAGAGACTAACACATGATATTTATCCTACAACTATTATTATATATATATATATATATATAAAGTTAAAGTGAAGTCTCTTCTCATGCTGTCATTTCAGCAACTGATTCTCTAAAATTTTGACAACTCACCATATCGACCCATCAATATGACCCACTTAGTGACCCGGTTTGTCCATTTTAATTTCTTAGTATATAGACTGACTATATATTATAGTTTTAGTTTAAAGTCAATGATTTATATTAAACTACATATATAAAGATGAAGTGGAGTCTCTTCTCATGCTGCCACCTCAGCAACTGACTCTCTAAAATTTTGACAACTCACCATATCGACCCATCAATATGATCCACTTAGTGACCCGGTTTGTCCATTTTAATTTTTTAGTATATAGACTGACTATATATTATATAGTTTTAGTTTAAAGTCAATGATTTATATTAAACTACATATATAAAGTTGAAGTGGAGTCTCTTCTCATGATGCCACCTCAGCAACTGACTCTCTAAAATTTTGACAACTCATAATATCCACCCATCAATATGACCCACTTAGTGACCCGATTTGTCCATTTTAATTTCTTAGTATATAGACTATATATTATAGTTTTAGTTTAAAGTCAATGATTTATATTAAATCTATATTAAATGTAAAAATATTTATCTAAAAAGAAATACAAAAGGACTTTTCTCATATCATATATATTTAAAACTAAAAACAAACATAATGTATTAAAAACCGATAGACTTACTTATTTTCAATTATATTATATAATATATATCATAGATTATAGTTTTAAAGTTAGTGTTTTCTATTGAATATATATTCAGTAAATATATGTTATTTTAATAGTAAATAAAATTATATTAATTAATATTCCCTCCGTTTTTTAAAGGTTGATGTTTTACTTTTATTTTTTATTTTTCAAAGATTGATGTTTTGGGTATTAATTAATACATTTTACTTTAAAAATAAAACACAAAATCAAATGGAAAATTCTGAATGGTAAAAATTTATTGGAAAATCAATAAAACATTAAATTAATTAAAAATAAAATAAAAAAGTATTAGATAAAAATAAGTATTAAATGTTTCTTAATATGTGTGAAATATCCAAACATCAATCTATAAAAACTAGAGGGAGTAGTAAATAATATATATTTCAAAAGATTAACATGTTTAAAAGATTAATATGTCATAAGTAAATTGTGTTGGTATATCAAATCCAGAAAGAATAAATAAACAAAAATAAAAGTAATTACCGCACAACAAAAAATTTGAAGAACAAAGCGGAGATATCAAAACTATAAAAAAAACTTAAAAAAACATGATTGTAAAAATGTTAGTAAAATGAAAGGTACTTGAATGGATTAATACAATGTCACATTAATATAGGAACAAAAAAAACCGAAAGTTTGAAAAGGAAAATAAAGAAATACTTCATAAAATACTAAAAACATAAACAAAAGTATGAAATCGTAGGAGAAGTTAACCTATAAATTTTTATAGTATTTAACGAAAACATAATAAGAACGAGCATTTAAAAAAATAAAAAATGTAATATTATTGTTTCACTAAAATTTCTAAACTTAAATAAAATAGATCGAGATGAAATAGATAATAAAATTTTATCTAAAGTTAATTATTTGTTTACTGACCCGCCCGTAAGACGGGCTAACCTTTAGTATATATATAAACAAGTCTGCAACGTCCGAGTTTTTTCAAGATCGAATCTGAAATATATTGATTGTATATATACTCTATTTTAACATCGTAGTACCTTTTAAAAGCTGAGGATTTTAATGGCCAGATGAAATTAACTGGTATGGGTCTCACTGACTAAAAGTCAAACATATAAGAATACCGATAGCCGAATATGTTTACAATTAAGGCCCATACACTTATCCTCAATTTAGTATAGTATAAAGAGTTGGAGTTTGAGAACTTTGAGGCTTGATCATTTTTAGTATAACTCACTAGAAAGGATGTATACCAAATTGCTCATAGAATAAAAGGCATAAAACGGGTTCACAAGAAGCTCATAAACAGTCCCACAACAAATGGGAAAAAACGGGCATAATCGAGAAAGTACCACAAAGCTCTATATCAAATGAGGTACAAAGTGATCAAGGTTGAGAGAAATTGACAATACTAAGTCACTAACTACACCATGGCAATATCTTTATCCTTTTTAAACACGTCTTTTAGCCACGACAGATCTCCAGTCATGACATATATAGAAAGTTTATATATTATCTGAAATCACACTTTTATCATGACATGACATAAAACGTTAATGTATCCCATCCAACTTGGTCATGTGTAAGATTCAATAACACAGCAATGTGACCTGTAAACACCAGAGTCATTCGAGAGATTTGTACTGCTACAAAGGTCACATCCTCCTTACATAAGCTCCTCATACTTTCCAGAGTCCACTCTCAACTTTTAACTTTTGCATTAAAACATGTGGTGATAGTCTACTATGACATTAAATAGAATCTAACTTGTCATGCATGTACAACCCAAGCTGTTCGGAGATAGTTTTCCTTTTTGACAAAGAAAAGCCAAGATATTCAGTCTCTTTTAGGTTCTAGTACTTCTGCTAAACCACCTGCATTCCCCTTATGCTAAGCTAAATTCCATTACCGAACATCATTATAAGATTTAATTACCAACATCTTCATTCTTAGTTTATGTTTTTCCGTCAAACAAACTTGTGTTTTGATTTTTACATAGGATCCAGAGTATCCATGGAAATAACAAAGCGAGCTTCCTCTAACACATCTTTCCGGGTCATGAGATCCAATAGATTATATGCATTCTCTTAAACACAAGGGCAGGAACTATTTACCGGAGAGGGTTAAATAAAGCCCAAACTTGTTTTAGCATAGGGTATTTAAAGAGAATTTGGTTAATTGATTCATTAATTGCTGCAGATTTAAAAAATATTTCAACTCAACGTTTGGAGCTAAGAGAAAAGTTAGAAAAAGGATGAGATAAAGAACTTCTCCAATATATGAAGTTTTAATTATTGTTGATGTGCCAGCAATTAGGATCCTCTTTTCTAGAGTGTCGAAGTATGTCCAAATCTTTAAGGAGAGTAGTTGCGCCAGGCGCTTATTGTGTTCGTCACAAGTTTCCGGTACTTGCTAGGCCAAATCGAACGCCTTCTTCTTTGCGAACTGATTTGTTGTGTTTTGTGTAAAGGCTTTGATTTTGTAAACTTGTAATTGTAAGAATATATGCAAATTTTTTTTTTTTAAAAAGAATATATGCAAATTATATGGATGGATTGACACATATATAGTTGGAAATATTTCGGGAACGTTCTAACCAATAACTTGCTCGAGCATTGACTTCCCAAATTATACTAGTGTATGATAATGATAAAATCCACCAACAACTATGTTTCTATAGTGAGTGCATTTAGAGATAAATAATCTTACATCGTCTTTTCAATACGATAATTGATGTCATATAAGTTTTTTCTGTAACCTTAGCATATAATTTTTGCTAGATAATACATATTCTTATTTATTTTCCAAAATTTTAAAATATCACTTTATAATACGAAAATTAGTAAATTAGTTCAAGTAACATACATCCACTATCATCTCAAACGATTATGAGGCGGTGGAAGAATCTTCCAAAGTGTAAGAAGAATTAAAAGTTATTTGTAGTAAAATATCAAATAAAGCTGTTTAGTGATAAAAAGTAATTTAAAATAAAATAAAGCTGTTTTATTTTCTGTTACATATGTAAAAAAGCATAATAAATTAGGCAACACTATAAATAATGTGACAAAAAACAGGTATAGCTAGTGGGGGCAATGGGAAAGAAGATTTGATTGATTTGGAAACTTGGAATTGTAATAAGGAAACGATAAGAGGTTGTACTTATATTCGTTCTACCACCTGATACACTAAAATAATAGTTCCTGAAACTTGGGAACTTTTTCTCAATATAGTAACTTGGGAACTTTTCCCTTAGAGTTATTAGTGTAGCTAAATAACATTTCATATTCCGATCGACGGTAATCACCAATATATTGTCTTTCATTAATGATTTTAATAGATTTTATTTGGTAAAACCCTTCTATCCAACATCTATGAAATTTTTCTATATATTGCAAAATAATTTAGCAAAAGTATGTGATGGAAATAAGTCTGTTATTATGGGATAAATAACTAGTCTACTTTTGATTTCCGATTTAAGTTTCAGTTAGTAAACAAATCATTTTTACAATGAGAATTATTTCGTAGTTGATTTTAGTATAGTTATTAAATCTAAGCATCTAACCAATGGATGGCTAAGATCTCTTGATCGGTCTTAATTAACTTTTCAATTTCGTCTATAAACTAATATACGAATATGATGTAAAAATATTGTTGGATATGTTATCGTGATGCATTATATTAACAAACACACATTTGATATTAAAAATATTAGTAATGGATACCTATCTTTTAATTATATATAATTTATTAGAAAAGTTGATAAAGTCGACTATGAAAGTGCAATGCAACTAAATTCCAACTAGGTGGTCAATCATAATTGAATACTTAATTCGCTAATTAATATGGTAATCGTATCTTTATCGAAGAGAAGCATTTGGTTTAACGATCGAGAATATAAAATATTCTTACCTTTGTGATATACGATAGAATTGATGCAGAATAGTAAACCAACTCGCTTTAACATGTAAGATTCACCTTCATCCTGATCATGAGTGATCGATCACCAATTAATTAAATCGAAAACCTGAAAACTTATCGATTGGATACATCTAAAATTCTACCATGATGCTTTACACGTGTATTAAGATTTTAGAATCAATTGTCTTGGTCGTCCATCATAAATTTAATAACCTCTATACTTTGGAATTTGGACGCATGCATATCCACGTTGATAACATACGCGAAGTACTGCGAAAACATACTTAACCTGTTAACAGAACAATAACTTGATATTATATTTTCTATTTCAAGCTAGCAAGTCTTTCAAAGTCTTCTGTATCACTTGGAACAATGTTGAAGCCACAAATTACGTACAACGGTACAAGAACCATAGATAATCAAACCAACCACTCTATCCTAATGTGTTAAAATATATTTTTATGAAAGTAATAAAGAAATCATACATATACAGACATAAACAGTTAAATGTAGAAAACTTCCGAATTAAGTGCAAAATATTGGCCTCTGAAATTAAAAAGAGGGGAAGGGGGAGGGGGGCAAAGCCAACAGACAAGTGTCTTATCATGATATGTACACAGTGAAAAACACAATGAGGTTATATAGTGGACATAAAATTTATTAACATGAGCGTATGTTATATAGTATAATATAGTGATAGAATTTTATATATACACGTCACCAGTGACCTAAATGGCAACGGAGTTGTAATGGAATTTGTGGAATCAACCACTAATTTAGGAAAAAAATGAAGCAAAGTTACATTATCTGGAGATAATATGTCCGTTTCATTGGTGGAATTGGTGACTTTTTCAAAGATATTCTATTGGTGGATTTTTCTTTTATATGTATGCATGTGATAAAGAAAAATTTAGCCATTCTTTTAGTTGCTTGGTTGGAAGTATTGCTGAATTATTTTCTCATATGATAACAGTCACCTGGCTACAAATTTTTTTCATCAAACACTTTTTACGTATATAGTGTCCAAGTTTTACTTATATATCATTCTTCAACGTAATAGCTCTTTGTTTTAATATTCAGAAGTCTATATGCACAGAAAAAATAGGCATCGTTTTGAAAAGATTCTAAGTTTTACTGTCAGCAATAAAGGGTCCACGATATAATTTCCTGTTTGTCAGTCAGGAATGTTCAGAGGACAACTTATGTGGTTCCTGGTTCAACGCAAGTTCTTTCTAGGTCACGTGCTTGCGTACAACTTTGATCAAATGATCAATCGAGGAACCAATGGCAAGTTTTCGCTAGGCTTATGTGGTAACGTACTGAACCTCATTTTTCATTTTGTTGGTTAAGTTGTAGTCTCGTAGACGTCTTTGTCTCCTTACCATTTAGGTCACATGTGTTATGTTGTGTATATCTTTCGGAACGAAACAAAAAAAAATCCTTTACCTCAAATTTAAAAAACCAAACCAATCTTCGGTTTGTTCCGATTCATTCGTAGAGAATATTGAAATTGACCCAAATCAATTTTTGTGTTTGATAATTATTTACTTTTTTCATCATCCAACAATTTCCAAGGTTAATTCATTCAATCACATAAACCTTGGAGGCTTTTGGACCATAAACATCATCTAAAAATGAATTAACCTTGGAAATTGTTGGCCCAATAAAACAGATTGGGACTGAATTAAGCTCTATGAGTTTAAGTAATGGGCTAAATCTATAATTACCCAAGTCATGACAATAAAGTCCATTGGGTTAGATGTCAATCTAAACGTGAGCCCATTACAAAAAAAAGGACTGGGACTAAACTACTTCTAAACCTAATGGTGTTTTGGTGATTAAGTGAAATAGTGAGGGACATGAAGAGAAATCTCAGGTATCGAGGCACTTCATGATATCTTTTAGAATGTGGGTCCAAATCCTGCCTTTTACTTTACAGGCCGGTCCTTTCTTTTTATCGCTTTTCCTAAATTCTTCCAACGTATTTTCCCACTGCAGATGCTAATCAAGTTACGAAAATACCCCCATTCTTTTCGATAACACTCATATGAATGAATCCTCCTTCACTCGCAAACACATTTCGTCCTCGTTGGTGGGTCCATAAATCTGCAATGAGTACATATTTTGATCGATGACATATACATAACGTGTAAAATGACAAAAGGAAACAAACATGAAATGAAACAAACAACATAACTCATCATCAATTCAATTGGGTCTGAAATATAAATGAAGTGGTAGAAGAATACAAAATAAACATAGTACAAAAGAAGAAGAAAATATCGAGTGGCAAATGGCAATATCGGTAATAAACGTGAAAAGCGAGGACGAAAAACAAAAGAGTAAGTCGTATTTCGTGTCCGGTCTATTCTTAGCCAATAATATTCGTAAGCTTTAATTAGTTTAGTTTAGCTCTTCCACCTCCATTTCCATTCACTTTATGTTATACTACTATATAGTATTTATGTTTCTTTTCTTTTCTGCTTCTGTCGTCTTCTCCTTCTTGACTTCACTACTCTCTATCTCTCTCTCTCCTTCGAAATCCGACAGTAGTTTTGACCGTTGCTTTCTCCAACGTCTCTACTCCACAGTAATCCTCACGCTCCTCCACCTTCTTTTGACCCATAACACAACCCTATTAGGTTTTTTTTTTTGTCTTCTCTCTCTTTTTCTGGGTTTTGTTCATTGCTTTCTTTTCTTTTTTAAAGCATTTTCACTAGAACAAATCCAAGATTTTCCACTGTTTCTCATCTGGGGTTCTGTCTGTTTTCAGTAAATTTCACTTCTTTTTTTTGTAATAAACGAAAAAATACATCACTGCATGGGTTTTAGATTTTTTCTTGAAGAGGGTTTAAAGAAAGTGAAGAGCTTTGTTTTCTTGTAAATTAAGCAAAGAATCTTTCTTCTTCAGACATTTGTGAATAATGTCCATCTTTCTTCTTCATCTTTAGATTTTGAAGCTTTTAGAAAAATGGGATGTTCTCATTCGAAACTAGACGATGAAGAATCAGTTCAGATCTGTAAAGACAGGAAACGTTTCATCAAACAAGCTATAGAACATAGAACTAAGTTTGCTTCTGGTCACATTGCTTATATTCAGTCACTTAGAAAAGTCTCTGATGCTCTTCATGACTTTATCCAAGGAGACAACTACAAGCCTCATGAGTTTGTTCCTAGTCACGACTCATTCGTTACTCCTGTTAAGAGAAGACCACCGAGCAGTCGTCGTAGCAGCAGCAGGAGTGGTGGTGGTGAGTTCATTACCATTTCTCCTTCTTCTATGCCTCCACATCCTGCTAAAATGATTCAAGATAAGCCAAGATCGAAGGTGAGAGCTAACTACTTGATGGCTAATAGAACCAGACCTGTTCGTGTCGAGCAGAGGTCTCCTGAGACGTTTCGTGTTGAGTCATTCTCACCTCCGAGTCACCAGTATGCAGAAGCTGATGGTTTCTTTGGGATGAATATGAATATGAATATGAACACTTCTGCAGCTTCTTCTTCTTCGTTTTGGAATCCATTGAGCTCTCCTGAGCAAAGGTTAAGCAGCAGTCATAACATTCCACCTCCTTCACCGCAGAATTCTCAGTGGGACTTCTTCTGGAATCCGTTTTCTTCGTTGGATTATTATGGATATAGTTATGATAGAGGAAGTGTTGATAATAGGAGTGGTATGGATGATGATATTAAAGGACTGAGACGTGTTCGTGAGGAAGAAGGGATTCCAGACTTGGAAGAAGATGATGAACCTGATCAACCTCAACCTGTGAGGTTTCAGAATCATAATCCCAAAGCAGCAGAAGAAAGTAGAGGTAAAGTTGATAAGAGTTGTTGCAAAGAGGAAGTTAAAGTTGAAGATGTTGATGAGAATGAGGATGATGATGATGATGAAGATGAGGATGATGATGATGATAATGATGATGATGATGGGGAGTTTACAGATAGTGGGTGTGAAAGTGAGAACGAGGGAGATGAGAAATGCGTTGGAAAGCAAGCACAGCGAACCGTTGAGGTGCCGCCTAGAGTTGAAACTACAGCGAATGTTGTTGGTGTTGGGAAAGTTGAAGAGATGAAGAATGTTGTTAATGTTGCGAAAAGAGATACGCCAGGTTTCACGGTGTATGTGAACCGGAGACCAACGAGTATGGCAGAGGTAATCAAAGATCTTGAAGATCAGTTCACAACCATTTGTGACGCTGCTAAGGAAGTCTCGGGGCTTTTGGAAGCTAGTAGAGCTCAATACGCACCATCCTCTAATGAACATAGTGGTAAGTTCATTGAAACGTTTCAATGTCTCTATGTTTGTGACTGACTTAGATTCTGAATGTTGAAGGAAGTTTGTCTTTTGTGTGTTTTGTAGCCATGAAAAAGCTGAATCCAGTAGCATTGTTCCGCTCGGGTTCATCAAGATCATCCTCTTCAAGATTCTTGATCACTGCTTCTGGTGGTTCGAAAGAGAGCGGGTCTGAAAGTAGATACGATGTTTCAGATGAATCTTGCATGATTTCAGGTAGCCACCAAACAACATTGGACAGACTTTTTGCGTGGGAGAAGAAACTCTACGATGAAGTTAAGGTAAGTAACAAAGAAATCTAAGCAAGTAGTGACTCTGGAAGTCTCAGGTTTTTCTCTGTTGTGTTGTTTATAAATGAACAGCCTCTCTGGTGTTGTAACAGTCTGGAGAACGTGTTCGAAGAGCATATGAGAAGAAATGTCTGCAGTTGAGGAATCAAGACGTTAAAGGAGATGATCCATTTGCGGTTGATAAAACAAGGGCTACGATCAGAGACCTAGACACACAGATAAAGGTCTCTATACACTCCATTGAATCTATCTCCAAAAGGATCGAGACTCTACGTGACCAAGAACTGTTGCCTCAGCTTCTCGAGCTTGTTCAAGGGTAAACACCAACAACAACTTCTTCCTCTTTGGTGTCTCTTTATAAACCCTCCTCTAAGACTGACAAAATGGTAAACTCGTGATCATAACAGATTAACAAAGATGTGGCAAGTGATGGCAGAGAGTCATCAGATACAGAAACGAACACTAGACGAAGCAAAAATGTTACTTGCAGGGACACCGGTTTCAAAGCGTCACAAGAAGAGACATCAACAACCTCCAATAATGCCAGAGGTCATCAACTCACAAAGATTAGCTCAATCTGCTTTGAATCTTGAAGCTCATCTTCGAAACTGGAGAGCATGTTTCGACTTCTGGATCACATCTCAAAGATCCTACATGACAGCATTGTCTGGTTGGCTTCTCAGGTGTTTCAGATGTGATCCTGACCCTGAGAAAGTTAGACTATCCTCATGTCCTCACCCAATATACAGAGTCTGCATCCAATGGTCGAAGTTACTCGACAGCTTGAACGAGAAACCGGTTTTAGACAAACTCGAGTTCTTTGCCTCCGGGATGGGTTCAATCTATGCAAGACAGGTTAGGGAAGATCCTAACTGGAGTGGAAGCGGGTCAAGAAGATATTCCGGGTCAGAAAGCTTGGAACTTGTCTTGGCTGAAAGAGTAGAAGAAGATGTTGTGATGACTGCAGAGAAACTTGCAGAGGTTGCTGTTAAAGTTCTCTGTCATGGAATGTCTGTTGCAGTTGGTTCACTCGCTGAGTTTGCTATCAACTCGGCTGATGAACACTCTAAGCTTGTTAACCAACCAGAGGACACTGCTGACGCCACGTCAGGGGAACGTCCGGATGTACATTTCAATTCCTAACTGTTATTTGATTTTTGTTGGTTTTTAGAGAGTTTAGAAATTAGGCTAGGTTTTTGGCTATCATCTTTTGCTATCAGAAGATAGTTTTTAGATGGATGAGATTTGTACTATTAGTAAGACAAATAGAGTTAGTTCAGTTGATTTTGAGGATGAACAACAAAGAGTCTTCCAGTTTGGGGTTCTGCTAATACATTGTCTTAAAACCAATGAAATTTATATAAAAAAACAACAGAAACACCTTCAGAACGAAAAATCATATACTGTGACTAATCTCACATCTGTATCCTCTCTTCAACCAAAAAAAAATCAAGAAAAAGCAGAGAGATTATTCTGTCTACGAAGAAGAGAGAAAAGAGTTACTGGTCCATATAACAAGAGAAGCTTTAGTTTTACTAATCTTCATCTTCATACTCCAGTTCATCGGAACTAACTCCTCCCATCACGGATAAGTAAATAACGACGGCTAGAAACTGAGCAGCTAGAAAGAATTTTGCTCTTTTCTTGAATTTTTTCTCCTCTTCAGTCTTTTCTGCCTTTGGTTTGCTCTTTGGCTTCGAACCTGATGAGATTCATTTGCTTAACAGGGTTAGACATATCCGATTTGGTCGCATATGTGACAGATGCATGATAAAAATTTGTAAGAGTAAATGATATGGAAGTCGTGGTAAGGTTTGGATGTGTCTTACCCTTTCTTGAAAATGAGGAAGGGAACGAATGAAGTGGTGGCGAAGAAGATGAAGAGGAGGCTTCGACGAACTCTGACTTGAGTTTCTCAGCATATCTGACAAGATTACTATGTTCCATAAGTTTGCACCGAAGCACTGACGTTTCCTGATGATCATGCACCATAACCAAACTACTTTAACTTCAACTGTTTTAAGGAGGTCTAGATTCTACCCGATAAACCAATAAGCTGAATTCGTAAAGCTGCTTACCGGTAACACTTGGATTGTAAAAAGTATGTGCGAGAGAAAGAAAGCATCCAAACTCGATGGCCTGTTGGAAAGTGCACAAGAGGGAAAAAACATTGTGAAACTTATACAAAAAAAAAGGCTTAAAAGATACAAATATAGTTCGGACAATGTGAAAGCAGTAGTACCTGTCTTCAAAGAGAAACTTCTGCTCGCCTATCCTAGTCGACAAAGCTTCATATGCATCACTTGCCCTCTTGTATATCTGTTAATTTAATAACCTTTCAAGTCAAGTAGCATGTTGTAGTATCTTGTATATTCATACAAACACACAAACAGTTTGAGAAAACGCTACCTGTTTTTCTCTTTGCTCTGCGTTTTCTTTGGTGATACCTAAACGGTTCTTGGCCATATACGTCTGCTTATAAAACAGAACCTTGCTAATCACCCAAGGAAGATCAGAATAGTAAATCTTCGATGCAGTGATTCCTTCAGTACCAACCCATATCTCATACGTAAGCGCTTCTTCTAGCCATGATAAAATAAGAGCCTTCAACGAGAGATAATCCGGTAGAGACTGAAGCTGAGAGTCAAGATTAACAATCCCATCTTTCTTCAGTTTCTCAATCACACCGGAATCTTCATTGTTGTAAGCAACATATGTACCCGTTTCAAAGTACGGCAGCTCATCTATATTAACAAACACAACACTTCATATTTAGACAACATTCAACAAAGTACATTAACGAATCTAATTGTCCTAAAAACCTTATTTAAAAATCTATTTAACCAACGAACCGAGAATTAACTTAAACCGGTTTAGGATTTCGAATCTCAATTACACAACAAGGCCTTAGAGTAAACCAATGCAAACAAACACATCGAGTTTTCCAAACCTAAAAGTACGCAGCGGAGAATCAAAAGACAAAAGAGACAAAAACCTGAATCAGGGAAGGTTGAATTGAAGGCAAGTTGAAAAGGAAGCTGGGCTAGTTTCAGGTATATGTAAGCGGGAAGGCAATTAGGACAAGCTGTTGGGAGATCGAAGCAAGGTTTCCTCGTGACCAAAGTGAAATCAGATGTGTCTTGATCGCCTTCCATTGTCGAGTGAGAGAGAAGTCTCTGGTTTTTGGGGGAGATTGGTCGTGTAAGAAGACTGGGCGAGAAAATAAGATCCAGTCGGGTTTGGATTCGGGTCTGGCTTAGTCGGTCTCGGTCAGGTTTAAAAATTAGGGTTTATTATTCCACTATCCAGTTTGGGCTTGCTAAGGCCCATGTATTACCCAATAACACGACAACGAATGACATTAGCCGTCACATACCTTTTGTATTAATCATTTAAAAAACATGAGACATCAGCCATATATATTAGATTCTTAACATTTTTGGTCAACCAAACATGTTTTAAAAAATAATTGTAATATTAGGAGGTGTTATTCATTTATTAATTTAACAATCTGTATAAAATTTATAAATTTAAGTAAAATATTCTAATTTCCAAATTTAATAAGTAAATTTTAACAAATATACAAGATTTTTCTTCGTATTTTAGTTTTTGAATTTTTAACAAAAAAAAAGTTAATAACACATAAAATTAACATAAATTTAATTTAAATTTTAAAACTAAAAAGTCAATGAAACTAGATTTTATTCAGATTTTCAAATCCATTAAAATATATAAATCAATAACCTCCATTTTAGTCTATTACGTTAATTTACTATGTGAATGTGATTGAGAATGTACACTTTGGTTAAACAGACATGTTTTAAAAAAAGGATTGGAATATTAGTCGACTGTGTGAATGTGATTGAGGGAAAAAAAAAAAAAGACAATAAGCATGATCGATCATACTGACCAACAAAATTAAACCCACTTCCATTGAATAAGCTGTTTACAAGGAAACAAACCAAATCACGAGAGATACATTTTAGTTTAAAAGTGGCATAAAATTATGATGAACTCATGCGATTCAATAAGTTATATAACTAGTACTTTACGACTAAATTCAAAAAGGGAATCGGTTTATGATATGGCTCCCATCATCCTACTAAACACTTACACAGTAGTACCGGCTGAACCAACATGGACCGGTAGGTTTCCATTAGCCGAATGGGATCAAGTTGGAACAATAACTCACGTTCCCACAGTTTACTTCTACGACAAGCCATCTGAATCGTTCCAAGGCAATGTAGTCGAAACCCTAAGAAACTCGTTGAGCCGTGTTCTTTATCATTTCTACCCTATGGCCGGCCGTCTTCGGTGGCTCCCTCGGGGCCGGTTAGAGCTCGACTGTAACGCTGCAGGAGTGACACTCACTGAAGCTGAATCCGAGGCGGTGCTTTCGGATTTCAACGATTTCTCTCCGACACCGGAATTTGATAAACTTATGCCACAAGTAAACTACAAAACCCCTATCGAAACGATTCCTCTTTTTTTAGCTCAGGTCACCAAATTCAAATGCGGCGGAATAAGCCTCTGTGTCAACATTTCACACGCCATCGTTGATGGACAAAGCGCGCTTCACTTCTTGTCGGAATGGGGAAGAATTGCACGCAAAGAACCTCTACAAACCATTCCATTTCTCGACCGCAAAATCCTTTGGGCTGGTGAACCACTTCCGCGGTTTGCCTCGCCGCCTCAGTTCAGCCGCAACGAGTTTGAACAGCCGCCATTTCTGATCGGAAAAACGGACAATGTAGAAGAAAGAAAGAAGAAAACGATTGTGGCGATGCTAAAACTGAGCAAATCTCAGCTTGAGAAGCTTAGAACCAGAGTGAATACAAGCGAGTTCGCTGATCCAGCGAGAGGGTTTACAAGGTACGAGACGGTCGCGGGACACGTGTGGAGGTGCGCGTGTAAAGCACGTGGGCACTCGCCAGAGCAACCCACGGCTCTGGGAATCTGTGTAGATACTCGTAGTCGGATGCAGCCAGCTCTGCCACGTGGCTACTTTGGCAATGCCACTACTGATGTAGTTGCACTAAGCACCTCAGGTTTGTTTCTTCAAACTTTACATTTGGTTTTGTCTACGTTTTTCAGTTTGGCTGAGATTTGCGCTTATATACCGTTTCATAATATTTTAATACATTATCATTTTTTACACCTCCGTTAATGAAAATCGGTACTAAACAATATAGTTTAATTTCTTACCATCTTAACTAATCTAATCGCATGAGCCATTTAAAACAAAGTCATCAATCGGACATATATAGGCTAGCTGTAGAAATTAAATGCTTCTTGAACATTTATCGTAGGAATTCATTTAGATGGACGATCTCTTGGTTGCTTCTCATGCACGTAAAGTCAAACCAATCTTATTTTTTCCCGATTCGGGGAATTTAAGGTAGGTTAATATAAATAAATATAAATGTCTTGATACCAGTGGTTCGTATCTAAGGGATCCTACAATGCAAATTCTATATTTCGATAATTTTCTTGTGCATGTAGGTGAACTGATATCGAATGAGTTGGGTTTCGCGGCGGGAAAAATCAGTAAAGCCATAAAGAAAGTGACAAACGAATACGTGATGACTGGGTTAGAGTATCTAAAGAACCACGAGGATCTGAAGAAGTTTCAAGATCTACATGCCTTGGGAAGCACGGAGGGTCCATTCTATGGAAACCCTAATCTTGGACTTGTGAGCTGGTTGACTTTGCCAATGTACGGCCTTGATTTCGGGTGGGGCAAGGAGGTCTACATGGGACCAGGCACGCATGAGCTTGACGGGGACTCCCTGCTATTGCCGGATAGAAATGAAGACGGCTCTCTGATTCTCGCCACGTGCCAACAGGTGGCTCACATGGAGGCCTTCAAGAGACATTTTTATGAAGATATATAGGGTTATATATACACACGAGTATTCATATATTTATGCATTTTCATTTTCATTTGAATAATGATACGAGTAGGGATTCTACTACTGTCGTGGTTCTTGAATTGTAATAATAAATTTACACATATTTATATACCTATAATCAAACTTTATTTTGTTGTGATTACTATAAACAAAAGTTGGTAAGAATTTAGAGATGATCATTATTGTCCATCAGTCCATAGCAACATTTGATATGATATCTTGCAATGCATTTGACTTAGAACGGGTTGTTTGCCAGATCAGTAGCGGTGTAAGACTATCATTGTAGCAATCCATCAAAAGAATTAATGATGGAAAACATGTTTGTGTGTTTGCTACAACTGATACAAAAAAGTATATTGCTACAATTTAGAAAGATCAACTATAGTTTGATGCATGTATAATGTATTTGAGAAAAGAAATGATTTCTTTGTAGGCCTTGCTAGCAATTATTATTCATTAAAGGCTTCAACTCGAGTATAGTTTGAACAGAATGGCAGAAAAATGAAAATATTAATAATAATATAATAATTACGTTGGTTATTAGTTAACTATATTTTTTGCATAGTTAGTTAAGATGGTTTCGTGCACGTTCTAAAGTATTTTAGATTATTTTATTTTTAAAAAATTTTAAACCTTAAGTCAGCTGTATGACTATGATTTGCAGATTATTTTTTATAGCCAAGAACAATTCAATGACGGACATGCTCATAAACTAACGTCCACAAGTTGAAACAATTTTTACTACTTAGTTGAAACAAAGTCTCTTTAAATAAAATAGTTTAATTAATTAAAAAAATATACAAATTTTCCACAAAAAGAAACATTAATATTTCTTAGTATAGTCCCTATAGTATTCCAAGCAAGGCAAGACTGTAAGGAAAAGCATTGATTCCGGCAAACGCAGCCTTTGCAACCATCATGTTGGCCTGCTCAGTGCTGTGGACATTGTCCCAGTACACGTACCGGTTTCGAAATGCACAAACAGGTTTATTCGCCGCACATAGTTCTTCCCCTGATTCTACGGTACAACAACTCTTTTGTGTTACCGTAAACCCTACAAAAATGTAAAGAATAAGCATGATTATTATTATTATTATTTTGTTAAAGTATACGTCTGATCAAATTATAGGACATGAAACCAATATCAGAATTTTTGATTTTACTGCAATTGTACTACGATGCAAAAATGTATCTAAGTTATCAAATCTTTATAAATTTGTGACAAAATGAAGATTTTTCTTTTTTCTTTTTACTTTTACCTCGTAAATAACCACGAAAACAAAATTTGATTCTAATATATATATATATATACAACAATTTTTTTAGTAACACGATTAATTAGGAAAATTTCATGAAAAATTTATAAGTATTCCCTCTTTTCTTTTTTAGACTAGTGTTTTAAGATTTCACAATTTAATAACAAAATGACCATTTAATCATCTAATTAATAATACTAATTAATTTTTTATCATAAATTACAGAAAAGAAAGAAAATGCAGTATTAATTAGACAGTTTTAATCAAAAATGCATTGAAAAGGGAGAAACTCAATTTTCTTTTACATTCATCTTTTAAAAGAGGAGCGAGGAAATAGTAATCGTTTTGGAAAAGCTTTTCCTACAGGATTAGTAAGCGTCTAGCAAAAATTTATCAACTTTTCCAAAAATGCTTTTTATATATAATACCTTAATAGAAGTCAGTTATTTTAGGCGTTTTAGCATTACTATATCGGCAAAACGATTTTCATTTTAGGTGAAAAATGTTGAGTTCAATATATATATAGTTTTACTTACCTAAGCCAGCATACTTAAGAGGAGTTTGGGCGCTGTAAAGATCGACGAAAGTAAACTTAGCGTCGGTGAAGTTTGTATTGAACTCTCTGACCAGAGCTTTGAGGTTGTTGTTGAAAGGTTCAACCGCTTTGTTCACTTCGGTGGCGCAGCCTGTACCACCACCATGAGAGGCGATCATCCGCGGCGTGCACCCGAGCTTACTGACCCCAAACAGCGCCACCTTCCGTGCTCCTTGGACATACAATAACTATACAAAAAATGTCTGTAAATTATTCTGTTTAAAGATACACAATTAATGAGGAATAAACTTTATAGAAGTCGTCCAATCTTTTTTTTGGTACTCAAGTCGTCGTCCAATCTTCTGCATCATTTTTTTATTTGTTGTAAAACTAATAAACTACGTATAATGTCAAAAAGTTATGTATAGTCATAATTGAAATTCTATTATTCCTTTAATACTTTTTTTTAGAAAAAAACCTTGGCATATATATACATATACCTTCAAGTAAGAGCGATAACGTTGAATGAGGGAATCAGCGTATTGATCGTATGTGAACTTGCTTTTGGTAGTGTACTTGTCACCTATCATGAAATAGTTGTTGAGATAGTCATTGCTTCCAATATTAATTGTGTATAAACATTTCTTCAGCTTCTCCGGTGGTACATTCGCCGTCATAATCATTGTTTGGTGATTCTTTATTTGCTTTTCAAAAGTGATTCTATCACCCTATCATAAAAAATATCATAATGCATAAGTTATTAATTAATTTAAGTCTTTTAAACAATAGCATTGCCAAATAAGTCCTTTGAAAAAAAACATTGCCAAATAAATGAGTCATAATTTAGGGTCCCAGCCAGAAAACAAAACAAGGGAAATGAAAGCCAAATGATTACTTCCATTGAAAGAAAACAAATACTCCTAATTTATTATTTTTAGTCACCTATCACGTTTATTTATATAATTTGAAATCTGATTCCTTGTGATTCATGTTGCCTATTAAAAGCCTAATAATACTTTTTAAGGTGATGATCAGTCACATGGCTAGTTAGAAACTTAAAAATCTTTGGGGTGCACAAAAATATACGTTTGCTGGAACCGGAAAGAAAACTCGTCGTTTTTTCATTCTCTAAGAGATTTATAGTTATATGATAATTTTTGTCCTTACGTTCATATTCCCTAATTACATTTTCTGGTTAACCACCGAAGGGTTTCAGACATTTGTCTACATTGGCCCAGGAATCAGAACATTTAAATACTCTTTTTAAATTTTACCCATATATTAACATCAGAATTCGGGGCACAAAGTCCTAGTATTTACTACTTCAGTTTCATATAGTGATATAAACAAAAAATATGGCTTATAGCTATGAGCAAAATTATCACCGCCTTGAATCACACAGACTATTACCAAACATGGTTGTACGTTTAGGAAATTTACTTAACCATATAGTATTAATAAAAATGAATTACCCAAGGAAAAGGAATCAAATAAGTTAATCTCTCTTGGTCTTAATTAAGTACGTTCTTACCATATGGTAGCTAGTTTCTTCGAGAATTCCGGCACTACCTGAAGCATAGTTTATACCGGTGTGAGCTTGTTCAGGCGATGCTCCGGTGAAGGGTGGAATGTAATCACTGAATCTCAATAATTCAGCTGAAAAAAACATAATTCAAACTCATATTAGACAAGAAGACATATATATTAATTTTGAATGATTCACACAAGAAATCATTCACAAGTTATATTTATATCTATTTCTTTGGAAAACTGCTCGACAAGCTTTAAGAAAGTAAAATAGTCACCTAATTAGCATTTATGGCTAGTACATTTATACCACAATTTAGTTCTATTTTTTTCATCGAACACATTAATTCTAAACTTCAAGTTACACAACAAAAGACCTTAGACCATGATCAAACGAGAGTCTTCAGTAGTTTCTTGACATATTAGAATTAAAATTTAAATCAAAAACCTATTAAAAAGCTAGATATGTTTCTTATTTTAGACTTTTAAGAGTTGTTTTTTATAAAAGGCGGTAAAATATGATTGGATGAAAATATGTTGGGAAAAAAAAAGTTTTTTGTTTCTCTTTCTTTCAATCTAAGATTTGGTTCTCCTTTGAAACCTTATAAACCTAAAATCTTTTAATTTCAAATTTATAATAAAAAAATATAACTTAAGAATTTTTAGTAAAGTTCTCAAATGATCATGTTCTTATGCTCCTATTCTTAACACTTTACTTATGGTAGTTTATATAGCGATTTTATCGACAACTTATGGCAAAGAAATAAACCAAGCCAGGGACTAACCTATAAAGTCGGGAATATTACGGCCATTGCTGAATCTGCCGGTAGGACCTCTAGCAAAATCAATACCATAAGGTGAATAGTTAACTTTGGCCGAGGTATTCAAGTCATTGTTGTTACCGTTGTCGAAGACTGAGTCTCCGAAAACGAAATAGCAAGGCACTCGTCCCCAAGCCCCCTCAGCCATTGCAAACGCCGTTGCCGCAAAAACCCACAACAATACCTTGAAATTTCCCTCGGCCATTTTTGAAAATCAGTTACCAGAAATCAGAAAATGGCAACGTTGAAGAAAAGAGAAAAGTCTATATATAGGCAGACATAGGGAGAGACGTGACAGAATTAAAATTCTATTTTAAGTCTATTCGAGAAAAGATAATGATTTAAATAAGGGATGTGAATTCATTTTTTTTAAAGCTACCTTTAATAGTCAATTTGCATTTGAGTTCTTTTTTTTTTGTTGAAAATATCAACTTGTACGTGCATGAGTTGTAATGAGAAAAATACAAGTCATCTTAACCAGAAAAACCCTTGGTGTTTCTGAAGAATATTTAACAGCACTTTTCAATCTGAGTCTGATATGTATATATATATTTCTGTTCGTGGTGTTTTATTTTATTTAATTGTAGAAATTGATCACATCTTAACAGAAAAAAAAGAGTAGTTTGCAAAGTCGACGCATTGGCCATTTGGCTATGTTAGTTGACTATTTGTGATAACTTCTACAATGAGCTGTGTTGATTAATTGTTTAAATTTCACACACGTCATGAATCCCATAAAACTAGGGATTTCGTTACATCGACTTCTCTACATGCAATATAACAGCAAAATCAAATAATGGATATGAACTATTGGAGCTGGTAGGCTCAGCAAAAACCACAAACACTTGATAATGATTAAGACGTGAAGGCAGAATAGTCATCTCAGCTGAAGAATGAAAGGTATAAGTGGAAGTTGATGGATTTTTCTAAATTGTAAGAGAGTTTATTTCATTACATATCTACAAGTGTGATTAAAAGGTCCAATAGAAAAAAGTGTAATCAAAGGGGTGGTGGTCTAATCGTAATAAAACAATTTGTTCATTTGTTTTGGGGTTAAACCTCTTTAACAAGGAGAGTTATTCTTAATTTAGATCAAAATATTTGATTTTTGATATTACAAGAAGATTTCGATGTTTAATTTTCTAAAAAACTTTACAAGTGTAGTCGACCGGAGAATATTGTCTTTATCAAATTTTATTTTGGATTAGTTGACTTTAGGAAGCCCAGATTTGGTTAATATATTTGTATTGTTCTTTTTTCATCATTTTTGGCACTCTATTTCACGTTCTCAAGCTCAAATTCGTTTGCGACATAGTGTGAGATTTGCAATTCAAGCGAGTTGATTCTAGGCCAAATTCGATCATCTTTTTTAGCAGATATCTTCACTGGGGTTCATTGGCAATCTGGCACATAAATGGACTACTTTCATTCTATGAGTACGAGTATATTCTAAGTTGAAACTCATCACTAATACTGATTACAATGAAACATAACAGGCTATAAACAACTGCAACCCGAAAGATAGTGTATTACATCAAATCAATGAAAGGAAAAACAAAAATTTAAATTTAAATTTATGTTTAATAGTTTTGGAATTTAAAAATTACTAGCGCACCACGCGCACAAATTAGTTACCCTGATTAATAATTTGAAAATAATAGAGCATTTTCATAGTTTTAAAATAAATTTTATGGTAGAATATAGATTATATTGGTAAAATTTGTATTTTATTGAATGTGAATTTTATCGGTAGCAGAAAAAGTTAATAAAAATATATTTTTTAAAATAATTATTTCTATGTATTCATTTAAATAATGTATTTTATCTTATTTTGCCTATTTTTGTATTTTAAAATATTGTTTTAAAATTAACTATATAAAATAGAAAGGGTATATTGGAACAAAACTTGAGTAATTCAACCCAATTTAACATTCTTCATAATACATATCTAAACTCAGAGTATAGATAATGGAAGCAAACTATCCTAGCTAGCTAAATGATGCGTTTCCATTAAATGTTATTCATATATACGATCAGTCCAAAAGTTATTGTTAGACTTCTTAAATATATTATATCGGCCTTCAATTTGAATCTAGGTAAAATGATATAATTCTCACCAATGCAGCAAACTAAACATTTTTACTATACTCTACGGTTCAAATGGATTTATTGACCGAAATACTATTTATGTTACCTAGCTTTCCAGTGAAACAGAGCCTCACGAAATTTGTTGTTTTCAGTATATATACATTTACTTTCCCTTGTTAATTAAGAACGTAACTAACAAAATTAAAATTACATTCGTTATCTTTTCATGTACAAGCTAGCCTTTATTGCTTCACAAGCTGGGCAATGGTGTACGGATTGGCTAGAGGTCCATTAAACGAGCTTTTAGCCGCCATCATATTAGTGGCTTCGGAGCTGTGAATATCATCCCAAAAGATATATTCGGTCCGGTTTGCACAAACCGGTTGGTTTGGTGCGCAAAGTTCTTCTCCTGGGGATACTGTACAACAACTCTTGTTTCCAACCTTAAATCCTACAACATTATGAGATGCAAAGTATATTCAACTTTTTATTTGCAATATAAAAAATATAGCATTTTTGTTGGAGTTTCATGTCAAATTTATAAAGAACCTAGTAAAACATTTCATTAGGAACAAAAAAAAGATAAGTTAATTTGAGCATTAATATATGTTTTAGACGCTTTTTTGTATCTAAGAAGTTTCGTTATTACTGACAAATCAAATTTTGTTTTGCTATCACTATGATCGATTGACACACCACTCAAACCAGAAATTTTATCAGAGTGTTGGCACTAGGAAAGCACTCGTATTGTTTATAAAACCTCCAGTGTAATAGGAATCCTACAAGTTGAACTAACAAAAATATATATTCTAAATTTTAGGCAATACTATTCTTCTGTATATATATGATTGCAAATGTAATAAGGCTTGAGTTCAATATAGTTTACCTAAAAGTCCGTAAGCTAAGGGATCTCCACCAGAGAAGAGATCGACGTAGGTAAACTTAGCACCTTGGACCTTGTTATTGAAATCTTTTACAAGGTCCTCTAGGTTTTTATTGAAGATTGCCACTGCGGCGTTCACTTCCTTCGCGCAACCTTTACCGCCACCATGGGACACCATCATCCTTGGTGTACAACCGATCTGACTGATCGAGAAAAGTGCCACTTTCCTCGCTCCTAGACGGTGCAAAGTCTACCCAAAAAAAGAAAAAAAATACTACATCTATTCACAACTTGACGTAGCTGAAATGTATGGGATAAATGCAATTTTGTTGGTATAGTTTGAGATTCTCCGAATAAAAACCACATGTCTTAGATTTTTCGAAAAAAAAGAAATCATAGCCTAATTGAAATATGTTAACTATAACCAATGTGCTCTACTATACCTTCAAGTGAGTACGATAGAGTAAGATGAGCGAATATGGATATTGAAATAGGTTAACTAAAACCCCTAGCTAGCCTAATTGAAATATGTTAATTAAATATTAATTAGTTAATTGTTCCACTATACCTTCAAGTGAGTACGATAGAGTAAGATGAGAGAGTATGCATATTGACCAGGCTTAAAGCGGCGACTCGTGTTGTATGGTTTTGACATGAAATAGTTATTGAGGTAATCGTTGCTTCCGATGTTGATTACGTAGAGACATCGTTCCAGGCTTTGTGCTGCCACGTTCGCTTTCTTTATTGCCGTCTTGTGGTTTAGTATTTGCTTTCCTAGACTGATTCGATCACCCTACATATCGTGAGAGATCAATATTTTAGATTCAAGATGTCATTTTTTATTTAACGTTAATTATAGTAGTTTTCATTTAGAAAAGCTTTTTTATTTTTGTTGTTGTTATTGTTGTCATCATCTGGATTCATATAATTTTGTTAAACTATAATAATGAATATTCGTGTGAAAACAACTGATTAACCATAAGAAATTTTATGGGATTGTCGTTTTTTTTTGTTTCATTTATATATAAGGGTATCATTATTTACTTAGTTTTTACTTCTTACCAAATGTTCACTAGTTTCTTCCCGAAGTCCACCTCCACCAGAAGCATAGTTTATCCCGGTGTGTGCTTGTTCCGGTGATGCTCCGCTGAATGGCGGAATGAAATCCTTTAAACCCGATAGTTCACCTGAACAGAATAATATCAAATATATACGCATTATATATATCACAAAGAAGGTAATTCTAGGCGTAGGAATAAATATATCTAAGTTTTTTTACTTTATATATAAAATATTATGCCGAAGAATACAACAGGCGAGTACTCAATGTGAGATCATGTATAATATATAAACTAACCGATAATATCTGGGATAGTACGGCCATTGGTAAACCGGCCGGTCGGGCCTTTGGGAAAGTCAATACCATAAGGTGCATAGTTAACTTTTGCCTTAGATTGCAAGTTATTGTTGTTGCCACTATCGAAAACAGAATCTCCGAATATGAAGTAGCACGGTGCCTCTTGTTGCCCGTAAACCACCGTTGCAGCAGCAAACACGGTGGCAGCAATAACCCACAATGCCTTAGATAATATTTCTTCAACCATATTTTTGTAAAATCAGACCACGGATATCTAGAAAAACGAAATTATTTATTGAAGAGAGAAAGTAAGATCTTTCTAAATATAGTTATAGAAGAGAAGCCGGAAGGTAAACGTTATATTTGAAACTGATTCTGTGAACAATATCAAAAGGTTATTTAAAAGGAAGGGGTCATGAGTAAATTAAGCGAAACTACCAAAAACAAACAAAATTGGGGAAGAATCTTTAAGTTTAGACTGTAGTCAACTTGGTGGTGATAGTGGATTATATATGCTTATGCTACTAATAATGTGTTTTCAGTTATTGCAAATATTTTTTTTAAATACATAGTTAAATGTAATAGTATGTCCATATTAAATTAATCCCCAATTAATTGATGATGACGTAAATTCGACAATTAGTAGCTTTCAGTATCAAAATAAAAATTTTAGAACGACACTCGTAAAACGGCAAGATTAATATTTGTCTTTCACCAAACACAAATGATGATCTAATAACATTCAACTCGATCGTTGCGATCCAACATTAGCATTCCATTATAAATATTTACAGAATCTCATTTTTAAGTCATATAAGTGGTAGAATCAAGTTGTGTTCGTGACTCGTGAGAAGAAACTAAACTATTCAAGCTTTCAATAAAAAAGAAACTAAACTATTTTACATTGTGTCATACATCTATAAATAAGTAATAATTAACTTTAAAAATTTTGGTGAAAAAAGCATGTTGTAAAAATTCATATGATATATTTTGGCAGCAGAACAAATTTAACAAACAAAATAACTCTAGAAATGCAGTGAATAAAAAAGGATCACACCATGAGTACGTAAACAAAAAAATTTAAAATGTGTTAAACTTAAAATCATGACGAACATAAAAATTAAGAAAATTCAAATATAATTTAAAAATTTTAAATATAGTACACATGTGATGTGATGCTAATGTTGTGTTCATCTTTGAATATATATAGAGTTATGATATGAACTCCTATGCATTAAAGTGCCAAATCACCATATGTTCACCTTTTTTCCTTTTGAATCAGATCATACTAAGACTTAGAGAATCTCTAACACAATTTGAGAAACGCAAAATTTTATTTTATTCATAACGCATAACCATATTATGTACATAGAATGTTAGAAAGCTACAAATCAAAATTTATCCATACAACGGAGAAAGAAACTCTCCAATACAACTGCCGTTTTAAACATATTCATATATATATATTGACTATATGATAATATAAGATAAGCTAGAACATGTATATATATGTTCAAATTAACAATAGGCGATACACTTCTCCGTACAATCAAATGAGCATCCTCCGCTCTTGCTGCTGCTTTTGTAACCTTCCTTGTCAACGTTGGTAGATTTGTAGCACTCGGCAGGGCACGTCAGCTTCTTACCGTAACAAGGCCCTTGCGCGGTGCATGTCTGTGTCGGATTCATCAAATCTCCATTTTCGGGAAACCCCGGAAACCCATTAAACCCGGATTTGGATCCGAACATCCCACCGAATCCACCATCCCAGAGTTGACGACTTGCTTGAGATGAAGAGACAAATATGATTAGGAGAAGAAAAGGTAAAATGATAGCTTTTGTAGACATTTTCTTGCTGTTGTTGTTGTTGTTGTTGTGTGTGAATATGGATTTGTTGTTTTGAGATTGATGAGGATGATGATTCATTTACACACATATATATAGAGTATAAACTGACTAGATATTTGACCAATCGTTTTTTTAGGCTATTTGATCGAAGAGGCAATGAGAATATTTAGGCAGGCTACAATTTTTTTAGGAAAGTGTCTAATTTCAGATTTTAGGATACTTGATAATTGGTGGGAGGAGTTTATGCAATTACGATGTTTTTTAAAAAATATTGCAAACATGTACGTATGCCAGGAATAGAAACTTGCTTTTTTTTTGTGCACAAAAAACTTGCTTAATTCATAGATTATCCGAGTTACGATGTATAAAAAAGACTTGAAACTTATACAAATGAAACCTTTAAAACTTACTCTCCTCGTATTTACGTTTTAGAATTTTAAAAAAATTTTAATTAGTGTAAAAACTTGGAAAACGTCAACAACTATATATAAACGGAGAGAGTATAAATAAAGTTTTTGATGAGACAAAAACACAAAGGGATGAGAACACAGCAAACTAACGTTATTTTGAGGTGGCTCCACCCAAGCGATGCACCTAGACAAATCGGTTCTTGGAAGGTGATACGAGCTTTTCCCATCAGTCCATCACCAAGGGACAAGTACATGTCATATATACTCCTCAAAATTATTAGTAAATGATAGATATATTATGTTCCTCTCCTCGGCCGAGAGTCTATATCTTATAAAAGAGGCGGTGCAACTTGCAAATACTGTTCAGCCTCCAAGATCTCTCTTCTCTTCCCATACATTTTGCTTCAAGTTTAGTTTAAACACTGTTGGTTTGTTGTTGCGGCGTGGGAGTAATTGATTGTTTGCAGGTTTGAAATTTCATTTTCGTTCCTTCTTAGAATTTTAAAATTACGAAATGAATGTAAGCAAAAAATATGGGCTATTAGAGGCGTAAACTCAAAACGAATATTTGATCCGTTTGTGCATATAAGCCCACTTGAAGTTCATGGAAAAAGAAAACAATTCTCGATTGTACTAAGTATCTTCGTGAAATCTCAAATATTTTTCTGCCGACTTATCGAGTTCCCTCCCTTCGTTTTTCTTTTCATCAAAGATTTCAAAGTATCAAAAAATTAAAAAAGGAATCTCTACTAATAAAAGGAACTAATAGAAACTCTAGAGAGTGTACACATCAGAGAAAAAAACTATTCCAAAACAATGCCACATGCCAAGCTATTAAAAAATAAAATTTCTCTAAAATCGTGTAATTTGTTTCGGATCCTAAAACCTTTTAAGCCAAGCCCATATTTTATAGTACGAAAGCCGGCCCTTTCGAATAAACCACATAGATTGATTTTCATCTTCCAAACGGACCGACGCTTCCGATTCTACACTCCATTGTGTAGATGATTCATCTCTAAGAATAACTTTCTCTTTGGAGTCTACGAACCCGTCGGTGGCTAGGGTTTGTTCTTGGCTTTCTTCAAAGATATGTTTTGAGGGAACCAAAGAGATGCATGCAAAGGAGGAATAGAAGATTAGAAGATCGAGAAAGAACCCATAACCGAGAAGAATTAGACGGCAGAGAGGAGCAAGACTGTTCTTCTCACGTAGCAGTAAGGTAATCCGAAACATCTTTTATTAA
>KE155375.1:53659-92202 GCA_000411075.1 Sisymbrium irio
AACTAATTCTCATATGGAGAGGCAAATTATAAACAAGAGAAAACGAGTTTTTTCTCTCCAATCAAACAAGAACCCAAAGGCAGTCTTCGCGAGAAGATACGCGAGACACTTGGTTCCAGCACTCAAGAAGATCAACATGAACAAACCCTCTTCTCAAATCAACCACAAAAGTTTCAAACAAACCGTGAAACATGAAGTAGATATGGCTTTGGCTATGTCCGCTCAAGAATTCGCTTGGAGCCGTTTCTTGCAACACAAGCTATTATCTTCCCCTGATGAAGATTCTACTTATTCTTCCAAGTTTATAGAAAGAGCTAGCCATAAACAAGATGGCGAAGAAGAAGAAGAAGTAGAGATCAAGAAGAGATTGAAGAAATTGCAAAAACTTTTGCCAGGTGGAGAAGAGATGAATATGGAGGAAGTGTTGAGTGAGATCGGAAGCTACATTGTATGTCTTGAATTGCAGATGATTGTCCTAAAATCCCTTGTTCAAGATTACACTTTTTGAATATTATATAATTAATTGTTTCACATGAGTTGTCCTTGAATCGACAAAGAAAGTTAGCTATTTTTGTCTTAATCCTCACGAGAATGAACTAAAACCAGAATCGGGTTTTTCTTTTGAACTTAAATCGGGGTTTTTTCTACTTACATATATTACGATTATTGTTAAAGAAAACTTGAACATATGTTTCCTTGATGCTAAACTATTTCTTCTTTTCTTTAATTTGATCCTCAAACAAAGGTCAGATACTTTAATATGTGTTTTGTTAAAAAAAAAATCGTTAATGGGGTTTTCTTTCTTCATTTAAATATATTGAGCGCTTATGATATATATAGATTATGCTATATAATTAATGTAGTTAAGTTAAATATGTGAAATAGTGAAAGTGTGATCAATGAGAATTTATACATATATTTTTTCATATATATACATACTGATTTGAAATTGTTGTTGATTGTGATGCATCCAGAAAACAGCATGTGGTTACCCAAATCCTTTGTTTTGTCTTGATTTCCTTTTCCTCAAGAAAGTTCATAATTTACTTTAACGCCGACAGACTTTCAGTAGTCTTTGTATTGTTGTATTTCTGGGTTCACTCGGATTTCAGCTTTTTATTTATTTTTGAGTTATAATTTTTTGTTTTGTTTCATATTTACTCATCATCATCATAATCTACACTGCTACACAGTCTATGAGTTTGTCTGGAATATTTCTACTTTTTTGAATCTTTTAATTTTCTTCTCTTGTTTTTTTTCTTGTTGTAATTAAAACAAAAAACTTAGAAAAATAGACATCCTTGGTAAATCACAGTGCAGCACTACTACACGAATAAAATAAAGGCTAACAGCATCTTTAACAGAACTCTATTTTTAGAGTAAAATCATTTTCAATAGCAATCTATATTTCACTCTAACATAGATAGTTCTTTATTTTAGAGTTATATTTTTATTTTATACTCAAATAAATAATATATTTTAATTTAAACTCAAGAAGATTATAATAACAATAATGAATTTTAGAGTAAAAACTAGAGTTTATAATTGGAGAGTGTCTAACAATACCTTTTAATGAATATACAAAAATGACTCTTCTTATCAAAGGCTTTAAAAAGTGAGGAAAAACAATTCGATATATAATAATAGAGGTTCCTATAATAGAGGTTCCTATCAGATTACAGAGAGCAAGTGATATGAAATGATTCGAAGTCATCATCCATATCTTCGCACGTGTCTTGATTCTTGAAGTCATTCTTGACTTATCCAACCAAACCCACTACAATCCTAATGTATGTCACAAGATTTGACATCTTTGATCTTTGTAACATAAGCAGATATACAGAAGCATATATATGTCGATGTTTTAATTTTAATTTTATAATGAGACTGATTCAAATATTAGACAAACAAACAAACAAAAACGGAGAGGGAGTAAATAAGCTCACATTTAGGCCATTAAAAAAAAAGGTGTAGCCGAAGTGACAAACCACTAAGGCAAAAGCCATGTTTCTTCAAAGGCAAATTTGCATAGCTCGAGTAGAAGTTTAGGAACAAATGACTAACAATAAAACGAGTTTTTGGAAGAGTTATGGCAATACACAAAGTTCTCTTCCCTCTACTGTAACGATCTTAAAAAAGATTTGTGAAGTAAAGACAAAAGAGCAGTCATGATGGGGTTGGTTTTGGTAATGTGTGTGTTGTGCAACTGCACCTACACAGTGTAGTGATGTCCGGCTGTATCAATGTCCAAGCCCTTAAGCTTTGCGACTGATTCAACATGTCCCTTCAGTGTGTGAAGCTCCCTAAGCCTGTCACAAGAAAGCATTCACCAATCAGAACTAAGCAAACTCCAGTTTCTTACTTAGAAATCGATTTAATCAAGTGAATTTACCTAGCGATCTCTGCTCTTCTCTTGGCTTGCTCGGCGATCTCAGACAGCTCTCTGTAACCTCCTTTCTCTGGGAAGATGTTGACCTCTTCTTTTGGCTGCAGACCGTGCAGTGTCCTCTGAGCTTGTGCCCACTGAGCTTCTCTTTCTCCAATACCGTAATCCTTCTTGGTCGTGAAAGCGGTCTGTTGAAAGTAACAGCAGAAGCAATTAGCATAAGATTTACCATCAGGACGTAAAAAAGTCAGAGATAGTTACTTAGTTGTGTGTACGTACCCTGTTGTCAAACAAGCTGACCCAAGCCTTTCCACTCAAGATGTATCGAATGGCAAACTTCAGAAGGTCTTGTGGGAAGTACGTTACAATACTGTACACCCAAATCACACCAGCCCATCCCCACCCGATACCCTTCACCTTTGCAAATGTCCAGTCGGCATACACTGCAATCAAAGTCGCAACCTGCACTTGGGAGAAGAGTTGGATAAGTTCATTTTCTGTAAAGTGACTACCTAATAGAATTCATGAAGATACGAGTATCGATGTTCTTACCAGTTGTGCAATGACGAATGCAATCATCAAAAGCGCCCCAGGACGTTCAACGAATGACCAGCTCCTTGACCTCGTTACGAAGATAAGCGCTTGACTGATGATACTAACTTGTAGGTACACAGCACCCATTAGCTCATCGTTGTTGTCCCTGATTGACCTCACACCAAATTTGTCCTGCAAATCAAAGGTGAATTTTAGTTTCCAAGGCAAAATTTATATATATAATCCCTTAAGCACCTTCACCCAAAAAGAAAAAGGAACTAATGAGGATTACCGAGAAAAAGTCAGTCTTGTGAATCGCCCAGAAGAAAACAACACTCATAACAGCTTGGTAGCCTCCCAACACAATTCCGGTGGCGAAAATTTCTTTGAGCTTCCAGCTATCAGGTGTGGGAGATGGCTTGACTCTATCCTTTGAGATTGTCATGATAGTACCTAAAAGATAGCAGCAGAAAATACCATAAGATATCGCAGATAAAGTATTAAGTGGATATATAGGAAAGAAAAGTCATTCGCTCACCGTCATTAAGGATGGCAATAATCAGAACCATAAACGCTGAGAAGTCAAATTCCCATATCAGAGCAATAAGCATGAAACCAAACTGCAGAAATTGTAACGCAGTATGATCAGTACACAAAAGAAAAAGGAAAAATTACGCTAAAACAAGTGATAGAATCTATACGGGGGTGTCTACTTACCACAATACGGATTGTGATTGAGACTGCATAAATCTGTCATAAGCAGGAAAAAAGAGCGATTAGATTTTGGTGGAAACGAACAAGTAGTGGGCGTTATATAAGAATAATATTAAGAGAATGCGCACGGTATAGTTCTTCATTCTCTGGAAGATAGCTCTGCTAGTGAGCACTGCACTGATGATAACACTCAATCCGGGTTCGGTGAGAACAATATCTGAAGCACCGCGAGCAGCGTCTGTAGCATCGGCCACAGCAATACCAATGTCAGCTTTCTTCAATGCAGGGGCATCGTTGACACCATCACCAGTCATTCCAACAATGTGCTTCCTCTCTTGCAACTTTTTCACAATCTCATATTTGTGTTCTGCAATAATAAACATAAGAAGATTGGATCAATATAACAAAGACTATTCTGACGAACTTGTGATGAGGTTTGAGATCGAAAGCAAGTTATAACCTGGAAAGACGCCGGCAAACCCATCAGCCTTCTCGATCAACTCCTCAACAGGAATGGATGCAATGTTCGCGTCTTTGTCAGTACCGAGAAGAGCCGCAGATGGATACATATTGGTTCCCATTCCAAGCCTGCGACCGGTTTCCTTACCAATAGCAAGTTGGTCACCTGGTAACGTAGTTAAAGCGCAAGTTAGGGGAAAACATCTAAACAGCCAAGGATTTAATGAAAAAGAAAATGATTAAATAGTATAGTTACCGGTGATCATCTTAACGTTAACACCAAGATTCAAAGCCCTACGAATGGTTTCAGCACTGTCGTGTCTTGGAGGGTCAAAAAGAGGCAACAAGCCAACAAATTCCCAAGGTCCACCTGGGCTTTCTTTTGTTTTCTCGGGGACCACCTAAAACAGAATAAGAACCGACAGTTGAACATTTGCTTCCATGCAAAAAGAAAGGCAAAATAAATCTGGAAATATAAGATTACTGGTAAAGAATTACCTGACGAGCAACTGCCAATGACCTAAGACCGCGCTCGGCGTACTTGTCAATACAGCCGAGTACCCTCTTCCTAAGGTCAGGCCTGGCATTGGCAAGGTCGAGGATCTGTGTGGAAGAATCGAATTAGTAGACCGCATGAAGGAGAAATCTGCAGAGGAAATATGAAGATTCATTACCTGCTCGGGAGCACCTTTGCTGACTCTGTGCCAGTTACCATCAGAGTCGATGTAAGTCAAAGCAGTTCTCTTGTCCACAGGATTGAATGGAAGGAAGTGAATCTCCCTGATTCCAGCTCGGGCCTACGAAAATTTAAGTGAAAACATAAGAACTTGTTTGCTTGAATGCTCACAAAACTACAGAATTTCAAACCGAGAAGAGTCATACCTCCTTTGGATCGGCAAGCATTCCAACCATGGCTGCATCAATAGCATCCTGGTTCTCAACCCTAGAAGCCATGGCTGCAAATAATAGGACTTGGTCTTTCTCCACGCCCTTGCAGAACACCTCAACCAAGTTCTTGTCCACACTCAATTTGTTAAGCGTTAGTGTCCCGGTTTTGTCACTGCAGAGGACATCCATTCCAGCCATTTCTTCAATGGCAGTCATACGTTTGGTGATGGCACCTTGCTGAGACAGCCTGTGAGACCCGATAGCCATAGTCACGGACAACACCGTTGGCATAGCAATGGGGATACCACCGATCAAGAGGACCAAGAGATTGTCAATTCCATCTCTGTACTTTCTCTTTTGAATAGGGTACATGACGATTATTTCAATCACGATACCAATAGCGATGGAACAGATACAGAAGTTTCCAATGGATGTAAGAACTTTCTGGAAGTGCCCAACTTGGTTAGTGCTGTCCACAAGGTGAGCAGCTTTACCAAAGAAGGTGTGAACTCCGGTAGCAATAACAACCGCTTCGATTTCTCCTTGTTTACAAGTTGAACCAGAGAAAACTTCTTGACCCGGGTGCTTGGTAACAGGAAGGGACTCTCCAGTAAGAGCAGACTGATCAACCTTTAAAGGATCACCTTCAAGAAGACGAGCATCGGCTGGGATAATGTCTCCAAGTTTAATGCTAACAATATCACCTGGGACAAGAATGGCAGCTTCCTGTTCACTCCATTTTCCATCCCTAAGCACCTGATAAACAGAAACAACACAGCAAGAAAACAAACAAACAAACTTGTTAAACTCCAGACAAAGTTTTGAAACGTCATGTACAATAATACCGTCACAGCATTCTGCAACACATTACCTTGGTTTTGGGAGCAAGACCAGCCATGAGAGCAGCGGCGGCATTTCCGGCATTGTTTTCTTCAATGAAACTGATTGTGGAGTTGATAACAAGCAGACAGATGATACCAACAAAATCTTGCCAATCCGGAGGTCTGTTATCACCATTGGCCAAAGCAATGGCCATGATAGCCGCAGCTTCCATAACCCATGAAAGCGGATTCCACATGAACCCCAGAAACTTCAGAATTTTGCTTTCCTATTAATTAAAAAGATCAACCTCGTTAGCTCTCTCAGAAATTCACAACATAAAAATCACAAAGGCAAAAGTTTTTTTCCACAAGAATGATTAAGTCAAAGCTCAAACCTTCTTCTCCTCGAGCTTGTTGGGACCAAATATCTGAATCCTGTCGTCCCCTTCCTGCGTGGTCAACCCTTCCCTTGTACATTTTAGCTGCTGGAAAACTTCCTCAATCGGAATTTTCTCCTGAGAATCCAAACCAAAATTCGATCAGTTATTACATCATACAAAGGGATAGGTGTAACATCTTCAGACAAAACAAAAGTGGTAAACAAATTATTCTATTTTTTAAATGAAAAAAGAAAGCTTTAATAGTGCCATACAAATCTTGAAACGATCTAACTCGGCAACTCGGAAAAGTGGCGTTGACTCAAGTTAATGACAATGAAAGGTGGAAAAAGAATCTGGCAGTGGAGGAAGGACCACCACCACCACCACTGCAACTAGTACTAACAATGCACGTGTCAAAGGAAGTGTAACACACGCGCAGCGTGATTCCCTCCACGAAAGGTGGCTACTTTCCGGCGTGAAAGCCAAGGGTCCGGTTAAAGGTTATTTCAGTCATACATCAAACACCAGCAAAATTCATTTTTTTACTTTACTAATTACGAGGCAATTCAAAAGCTTCCGTCCGTTGAATAATGTTTTGCTAAAGGACAAAAAAAAGTTTAAACGAAAAAGAAAACAAAACAACGTACTACGGAAAGGTACATCAAATCCTAAAAACTCTTAAGAGAAAAATAAATAAATTATTAATTATATTCCTCTATAATTAAAAAAAGCAAAAAAAACTTTTTTTATGGGTGGAAGATAGAGTATTAAGAGAGCTGCTTTAACAGCGAAAACGTTATCTTTAAAAAAGAGATTTTCATGTAAAATAAAAAGTAGGCTATTTCACAAGCAAAATCAACTTTTTTTTTAGGTGTGTATATTTCCCTTTTTAATTAATTAATATATATATATACGAAAACAAAAAAAAAGACTTTATATTGTGTGACGTAGCTTAACTCCACCACTAAAAGACGCTCTCTTTTTTTTTTTCCTCTTATCTTTTCTTTTTTAATTTAATTTTTTCAGTGTTTCACATGTGTGTATAGATCTACCTTTTTGCTGATGAACAGTAAATATCAACTGTTTTTGGTTAATAATAATCAATACCTAAAAAATCTTTTTTCTGCTATTTTACCCTAATCTCGTAAATAAAGTTCATATCTTTTTCTGATTTATTCTCTTTAATTTGTAAAAGAAAATGAAAAAAAAATCAGTCGGATCCATGAAAATATCGATTTTTAATTAAATAAATAAAAATCAATCTTTTTTTTTCTTGGTTTCACTTAAGTTAGGGATTTGGAAGATTCAGAATCCGATCAAGAATAAGAATCATCACTGAAAGAGAGGTTTTAACACAATCATGCGAAAGAAATGGACCAAAACCGAAACAGATCTCTATTTTTCTCATTCAGGCAAACCATCGAACACTTTGTGTGCATGATGAATAATTAAGACAGAAATAAAAAGATTAAATAAATGAAAAAATAATATACCAGATCAACAGTCTCGTTCTTGATATCCTCGAGACCTGACATCTCGCTAACTCCTTCTCCTTTCTTACACGAAGAAATCAAAAACGGCGTCTCTCTCTGTCGTTTCACTACTCGATCACACACACCCCAGAGAGAGAGAGAGGAGAGGAGAGAGAGAGAGAGAGATGTAGGTGAAGGCGAGCTTCTGTTGCAAAGCAGAAACGTCTCTTCCTTTTTAAACGACTCAAAACGACGGATCTCTTCACCGTTTTTGTCCTCGTTGTGGGTCCCGTACCAGACTCTCTCTAATTTACAACCTTTTAATTAGTATTTTATTTCTTTCTTCTTTTTTTCCGCGCCTCTTTTCACCGTTGATTATGATTTGGTGTTAATCAATGGTTCCTGATTTTTTTCGGGGATCCCTTCACACTTGGAAAACGTATTTTTGACTTTAAAATCTCTCTGTCTTAGTACATAATTAGAATCAGATATTAGTTATACACGTCTGTTTTTTGTGGTTAGATATCGAAATTTTGAAAAATATTTGATTTTGAATTTTCGTTGGAATCTCGCCAAAAGGTAACTTACACTAATATTCTAAAAAAAGAAACTTTGAAAGTTAAAGCTGTAAAAATTTATGAGAAATCTCAATAATTTAAGTCAAATTTATGATAATATGCCAAATTTAACATAAAACAAAAAAACAGAGTTAAATTTTTTTTTAAAGATTTAGTTTTCTTTTTCTCTATATATAGATGCTACAGCAAATTGACTGCTTGTAATATTGTAAAGAATCACAATTACATATTGAGCTATCATCAGTAAATTTAATTAGTTCCTGATTAACACTGTTGTTATGTATGGATATATATATTATACACAATCTCATCAACCGTAAATATAAACTGATTAATCAATGAGACCAAATCTCTATACAAATAATTAATAATAGAAAAACAGAATGATGTTTAAAATTAGGTTTTTTTTGTTCCCAAAGAATCGTGCAATTTGCCAATCTTAACTGGGTTTTATATAACTTTAAATGTTTCGATCTTGACCACAAAAGGTTATACGTTTTGATGAAAAAACAGAATCTGTAACATATGAATGGTCGTATATGTGTGTGTTTGAATTCGTTTAATATTTTGAGTATGTTAAAAGTAGTGGTTCATTAGGTGCTGAAAAATTATTTATCATTTTAGCGAGTTTAAACTATTCAAAGAATTTTGGTAAAATTTTATCGTTGATGACTTACAAAAATTACAATAGTCGAAAAACAAATATAGAAACAAGAACTTTTAGTTGAGATGAAAATTTAAAAACGTAACTATTCCTCACTAATTGTGAATAGATTTTTTTTTTTAGTAGTTATAACTTACAAAAGAGATTTGGTACAAATATAAAATATTTATTATTACCAAAACAAATCCAGACATTTAGACATAAATCAGTTAAATTGGTTCGTTCTTCTCTTTGATTTTTAGCTACAAAGATATTTTAATAATAGACTACAGAAATTTGTTAGATTTGTTCATTTGTATTTTTTCATGCAACCATATTTTTAAAAAGAATGTTAGTTTTGGTTTCTGTTCCACATATATTTATATCAGAGTCAAGTTATAAAAAATGATGTTGTTCAAAAAAAATTAGGTATACATACGGATAAAAACTCAGAGAATGTGGACATTATGGGTGAGAGATAAAATATTTAGATGACGTTGGTCTAGTTATATTTAAAAGTAATAAAAAATTCACAGAGTATGATTTGTAGTCCTAAAATCCTAATTTCATGATTATGGCTTTAAAGGATGGTAATGAAGCAATGGCTCTTCGAATGTGCCTCATGGCAAGGTCAGCAATTGCTGGAACGATTCACATGTTGCGAATATTAATTTAACGAAAAATTGTTTGAAGATAATTTATTCATCAACATTGCTAAGGAGGTATTGACTTTTGATCATGCCGGGTCCCTCAATAATACACCTCCCCTACGTAATTCTGTTTTATATTTTCATGAGTAACGTTTTTTTTTTCTTACTACCCAGAAGCGATCCAGCAGCCCTGATTTGTTTGTCAAAATTTTTGAATTTTTTTTTTTGACCGAAACATTAACTTACAGCAGAACTAAAATTGGAAAATACAACTATTTTTTTTTCAAAAATAAAAACTATAAGTAGAGTTGTTGTTTTTTTATTTCAGGTTAATAGTTATCTGTACACTATATTAACATGTTAGTTTGAACCAAGATGCATAATCGTTCATTGTTTTTTACTCCAATGTCTTGCGAGACTCTAAATAATATAACTTTTAAGAAACAATATAAAAACTCTGGCTATAAGTTCTTTTAAAATGTTTGGAAAACTCTACGGAAAGAACCAATGCAAATATTAAACTTAACTTTGTAGGTAGATAATAAGCACCTTATATATATTGATAAATTATAAATAGCTCGAAAAGGTATAAGAATATTAAGGAGCCTTGGGTTCGCTTTGGTTCTTTGTAACAAAAATGAGTATTTTTTTATTAGTGAAATAGTAAAATACTCATTTTGGTCATATATTTTTCTGCGTTATATATATATTTTAATATTAACAGAAAACCCTAGACCAAAAAAAAGATTATTCACAAAAAGAATAAACGAAAAAGACAAACCTTATAAAGAACCAAGTAAAAATTAGAAGTGTACGTATGATTATGATATTGTATTTTTCCCTAACACTAGTGTACTGTGAACAATGGACAATCGTTGCTTTTCTCTTAAAAGCCACTTTAATTTGGTTTAATTAGTCATATGTTAACAAAAATTTCGGACTCCGGAATCCCATAATCACCTTGAAACAGGGTTAATTAAAAGTGGGTTCAAATCTTCTTCCCATTTTCAGTATTCGAACCTGGGACCTCTGCTCTTCGAATCACAAATTTCTCCAGTTGAAATACTGATTCCGGGTACTTTGGTGTTTAATTAGTAGTCAGTGTCTCAGGAAATATTGGATAATTTTGGGTCGCATCGATTTCAACTGATACAATGGACTGTGTAGTGAGTACCAGAAGTCTAAACCGGGTTGGTTATACACCAATGTTATCAAGTTTTGGAAATCCAAGTGCTTTTACTTGCCAAAAGGCCATTGGCACGTTGGTCCTCTCCCTTTTATATATTAACCATCAATGATCATGAGCAATTGCAAAATTGTTATTTGATAGTATTGTTTTCAAAATGAATATTTTCTGAATAAAATTGTCAATAAGATAGCGTGGGCGATGGGCTTGCAACCACACTTGTGATTAGATCATTGGTCTAAGAAGGGGTCACACACAAAACAAAAACAATCAACTATTTTATTTTAGATTTTAAGTACATGTGAAACAACTCAATTGCACTCCTTTATTAGGGCCAGCACAGTAAGCTGATTCTCAAATTTGGAATATAATTCAAACTATTGAGTATTTTTCTGCGACTGATAGTTAATAACATTTTCATAAATAATTTTGTTGTTTTTTAATAATAAAGGATAATATAGATCAGGATCCGAGAAATCCTCCTAAATAAGTATTGAAGTCGAGTAATCTATTCATAGATTTTTATTTTATGATTTATAATGCATGAAATGATTGGCAAGGGAACCCAATGGTGGTAAACTGAAGAGGACTACTCTATCCCAAAAGAAAAAATGAACCTAACAAAAATGAAACTTACAAGGAAATGAATTGACCCATAATATAACCACTTTGCCATTACCATATGATTTGAAAAATTAATGTTATATAACACAAAACCACTGGTGTATATTTGACATAAAATAATTACTTCTTAGAATAGTCCTCTCTTAACAAATCATTTTTCTTTATAAATATCAAAACTATTATCAACCCCAATCTGGCAATTTCCTTAGTATTGTACCTAGAGAATTCTGCAACATGTGTACGGCCTCTCACGCCTCCGCCAAACTCGAGATAAGCAAAAGTTAGTTGCTTGTTCAGTTGTTCCCTTTCTGTTTACTTTGTTTTTATTTTTATACTCAAATGTTTATGAATTCTTTAAACAGCCATCTGGATCAAAAGGAATTTCAAATTCGCATTAAACATTTTTTCCCCGGTAAGGACTTTCAAATTTGTATTAAACATTTTTTCCCCAGTATGTATCTATATATTTTTGGACTTTCCTGTATTTGTCAGTTAATTTTTGAATTATTTAATATTATTTTATGCAATTTAAAAAATAAAAATAATCAATTTTAATATTTTTCTCTTTCAAATTCCAATTGCCTGCAATTACGACTGATTCTGCTCTATAATTTTTCTAATCATTGGAAATTTTCTCTTTTTTGATTTTATAACTAAAAATATCGTTTAATATTTAATAAAAAAATTAGCCATTAAAAATGTATAATACAAATAGTTACAAAAAGTTATCTTATAAAATGCAAAAAAAAGTCTTAATCATTTTATATTCAAAAATAGAGAAAGTATTTTTAAAAAAAAAATATATCGACATGTAAATATTTAATAAATGTATTTACGGAAAGTGTCATTAATATTCACAATGTCACTAGGTGGTTCAATCATTCTCCATAGGATCTAAACGAAAAAAAAAATTAAATATCTTCACAACGAAGGTTATGTTTTAGTCTATATATCTTATACATTGTAATAAGTTTTTTGTCGGTCATACATATTTGTGATCTAGGATTAATTTTAGTAGATAACATGTAAAACTGTACGTAGAGAAAAGAATGTGTCTTAAAAGAAAAAAATTGGTGGTATATTTGATTTTATTTCTTAAAAGAAAAAAAAACCAAAATTTGTAGAAAAAAAATAAAACCCGTTTTACCGTTTATCACTTTATCTCATTAGGGAATCTAATGACCGTTACAGTTAATATGAAACAAGCGTCATTTTTCATTGATTGTCGTGCTAGGGTTTTAAATGCGATATAGGAGTGTTAGTGTGGGGACGTGACTCTCTGAGATCTAACGGGACCGTTACTCGTTACGAAGAAGAAGAAGAAGAAGATGAAGTATCTGATTTTTTTACTAAATAACAAAGCTTTTAAGGATCTGTCATTTACGTAGGTGACAGACAGATACATCCAATAAAATCTTGCCACCTGTACGGTCCACTACTAAAAATCACAGACATGAAGAAAAAAAGTAGAAAAGCTATGTGGATCCGTGGTACTACTACAGCTTCTGTGATTTTTAAGATAACAAATCTAAATCCACTGAATCTCGTGATGTGTGAACCACTTGAGCCAAACTTTATATTTATATTTTATAATTAGTATAATGAAATTGCCACAAAAAATCAGTTAAATAAAATGGTTTAAAACTTAAGTAATTATTGGTGGTGTTTATGTATCTAATCATACTGTTAAGTAGTATCTTTTTATAATTAACCTACGGTCATGTTCTAATACAACCAAAAACATCTCAATTATGATACTAATTATGTATTATCGTTTACGAGATAATTATTTTTTTTATTGTGGAAAATATGGTTACAAAATTTCGTTGACTTTAGTTTATTTTATTGGCGAAGCAAATAAAAGGACAAGAAATCCACTTTTACCGTTTATGTACCTTCATTTTAACGTATCTTCATTCATTCTGAAGATAACGAAACAAATTATCATTATATTGTATACTGTCATATCTTTTTTTTTTTTGGCGCATCTTCGTTCCTTCTGATAACGAAACAAATTAACATAAAATCAGGATACATATGATAGTATATAAACATACGTATATGTGTTTGTGTGTGTGTGTGTAAAGGTTGGCCAAGGGGAGAAAGATGGGGCAAAATAGAACTAAGTCTAAGTTGAATATGGGTCATTGAGATAATGAAATGAAAGACATAATTTATTAGAAAATATAAGCTCTTTTGTCCCATCTTTTGGCTTCATGAAAGAGACCACATAATATATATGATATGTGTACCCCTACTTTTTTTTTTGCACATGTATATGTAACCCACACACGCACATATATATACAATATATTTAATTGTAGAACAATAAGAATCCAATAATAGGATGACATGTGCACCAATATTGTATGTATTTGTGTAGCTCAACATATTGAAGCAAAGTATTTCGTAAGTGATAATTATTTTACAAGCCATGTTGGAAAACTATAACAAGATATTATAAAGTTCAAGTTCAATGGATTAAAAGTCATAAATTCCATAGTCAAAGAAAAACATAACAATCATAAAATTTTTAAAATTCCAACCGTTCTCCATAATTTGTTGGTAAATTTTGTAGATTAATCCCAAACACCATATGTTTTGTTCATCTATTTTTTATTTGTTGTATACAACTTCATAATGCACACCAACGAATTTAAACTCATTTTATACTATAGGAAATGCATTAATACAAAATGGTATCAATTTTTTTTTCTTAATAGTAGTTTCTGAAAAATCATATCATAAAAATGCTAATTCTCAAAATTTTCTTAGAATATGAAGAAATGGAATCTCTAATTTTTGTTTTGGCAAAATATCTGGTTTGAAAAAGGTATTTAAATACAGTCAATTAACTCTGATTTAGTTGGTAGCAAATTATTTTGTAAAATAAAACATTTACTTAGGTAGATAACATGAGATTTGCACAAAAAAGGAAGTAGATAACATGTCAATTGTTGACAAAGAGAAAAACCATACATTTCAAACATTTAAATCTAATCAAACACGTGATAGAATGGTCTTACTTTTTTCCTTTCTATCTTATCTTTCGGGTTCCTTGTTTCCAAGTCAACCAGAGAGACTAATGTGTCGAGTTTTAGAGTAAAAGTGAAATTTATCTCTACATTTATCATATAAACTCTCATTAAAAACCAAGAGAACTATAAAAATCAAAAAGTTTCCTAACAAAAAGATAAGATAAACATCCGCAGACTCTCTGCTATATTCCGAAAGAATCTTTCTACTTGTTTATAAAACGTAGCAAGAATTGGTTAGCGCACAACATTTAAAACAAGTGGGGTTGAAGTGAAAATGAGCCAAGTGATCCGAATAAAACGGAATTACTTGTATTAACCTGTAGTAGACTAAACCAAAACTGTGATGGTTTTATTTTGATCGTCTTTTTAGAGTCCAATGGTCTTTAGGAAACATAGAAAAATTAGAGAAATACTTCTCCAAATGATACATTCTTTTGAAGAAAATTTCAGATTATAAATAATATTTCATTAAAGTGGAGAGAAACTTGTTATTTACTATATTCTTTCAACTTTTATGTAGTTTTATAATTTTATCTTTAAAAAAATATATTTTTAATATTTTGACAAAATTTGAAATTTTCATTGAGATTATTATACGTTCATAAAAATTGTTATATGTTTATTAAATTTATTTATATAATATCATAATCTATTGTGTTAAAAATAAATGGGTAACATTTATAAATTTTTTAAATAAAAATCTAGTTAAAATTTATTAATATAAAGTAATATAATATATATTGCAATATTCCTTTTTAACGTAAAAGAAAATCATTAAAAAAACACTCGAAACTCATTATATGCTTACTTCATCATTTTAAAAGAAAATATAAATATATAACCATTACACATGTCCTTAGACACAATTAATCAAATCAAAATAAGTCAAACTAAATACAAAAATAAACAGAAACTAACAACAATCATTAAATTTAAACTAAAGTGTGCAACCTTATTAGCTTTGTGACTTTTATTCAAACTGAACAAAATCAATCCGACAGAACCAAAAATTTTAGTTTCAACTTCAATTCAAGTTTTGATAATCTGGTTCGACCTTTTCTGTACTTTTAGATTGATGTCAGTTTTCACTTTTTTCTTTATAATCTTCCTAACTGAAATATAAGAACTAATATCAAATTTTACAAAATATATGATACTTTCAAATTAAACTACCATAAATAACTATTATTTAAATCTAAAAATAACTTTTTATAACTAATCAATTTGTAAAGAAGATACTAAGAATTATAAATCTAAAACTAAATTTTCTAAATATTATAATTATCGATTATAAAAAAAATCAAAATAATTATTAACTCATGCAAAAAATGGGTACTATATATCCTAGTATTATTTATGAATGGTCAGGACACATTCAAATATTAACTGTGAGCAACCTAACGTTTTCATAAGTGTAAATACTATATAATAACTGCAGACGAATTGGTGGCATCAGAATTTAAATTTCATACAAAATAACTTACAGTATGTCCGAAGAGTACAACTTAGCAAACAAACAATAATGTTCCAAGAGTGTATACGAATCATTTAATGTCATAGTTGATAATACCATTGATGCAATGAATGTAAAGTGGCAAACAAAATATTAAGTAAACTTTACAAACACTAATTGAACGTTAGGAAGTAAATGTTTTTAGAACTGACCAGTTAAAGTTGAGAAAATCATGCTTTGAGGTTTCATTTCGTTTAATTTCTAGATTTTAATGTAAAATCTTTTTTCACTTTCTGCCTTTTATTTCGAAAATATTTATATATAAATAAAGTTATCAGTTATGAATATTTAATGTTAAATTATATAAAACTGTTTGAATTTCGTATTTTTGACGATCGAAATATAGTAAGACTTTATACCTAATGATGATCATAATAACTAACATTAGAATTTGCTAGAAATTTTGGTTAACTAAAATTAGCAGTGCTTGTATACTTTTTTCAGCTGATTAATATTTTTCGAGTATATTAAAATAAATTTTGATTAGCAGTTAAAAATTATTTTTTGGTGAACTAAAAAGTGTCTCATCTATATTTGGTGATTTTGACACCACTAATTGTTGAAACTGGTTTTTGGACAAATGACTTAGGTTAATATTTTAGTGGTTTTTGCGGGCAACTCGTTTGCCGAAATAACCGGATCTTAGAATCATTAGATTCTTTATTGTGAGAATTATGAGATAGTATATTCATATGTCAAAAACAGAATTCGTTTAAATGAGAAATAAAAGTCTAAAGTGGATTGTTTGTAAAATATCTCATTTAGAAGTTGGAGGTTATATTATTTTGTATATAAAGTGGAGAATATAGATACTTAAACTAGACTTAAGTTTCAGATTTTAGGAATTAGACTACTAAGATTAATCTTCTTTAACCCAAATTCATTTGATAATTGTTTGATCAAAAAAATAATGCATACATCTCTTTTGAATATTGTTGTTAACTTAGTCAACATGATCTCTCTTCCAATTAGTTTGTCAACATGAATTATGGACAGTAAATTGCAAAATCAATTTTATTTTGTAACAACAAAATCTTAATGCACATCCAACTAATTACGATGAGAATGAATTCAAAATCTCACTTTATTGTCTACGTTAATATATGTTCAGCTCATGGACTAAATAACAGCCATTCACTTCTCGTTGGAATACACTCATACAAACAACAATATACAATCTCCCGCAATTTTTTTATTTTTATTTTTGAGAGTATATCATAGTTCTAACTTCATCAGGTTTCGATTCTCAAATGTTGTGAGATTAAAGATATAAACAGTTGTATCATGAGATCTTTAAACGCACTCAACTAGTACACTACATGCGCTTATTAGAATTAAGAAGAAAGATATTAATCTCAACTCTACTTCATTATTATTTCCAATCCAATTACAATCTGTATGTGTTCATAATTCTTGTTCATATTGTTTGTAATATTGCTTTACATATCAGATTTGCTTACATTCTTGTTCATATTGTCACCAACAATGACCACTGATCCTGTATTCATATCGGATTTTAGGAAGGAAAAAAAAAGGTTTCTTTTTGAAGACTCTTCATTACTTAAGTAAAAATATAACTCAATCGATATTAGATTTATTGAAAAGTTAGTGAGGTGATAAGGTTTTCGCTCTATCAGATGGTCAGTATAACCTTATAATAAAATTAGATGTTTGAGTTGCTTGGACGAGGATCTGAATGAAATTGGAATTCTCATATCTACTGATCGGATGGTTTAGAACATCATACATGAGGCTAGGTATTTCATCGATTCTTTAAGGTTACTCAGATCAGTCTCTTGATTCTATATTTTTTTTTCTCTCGATCTCCCTTTTTTTCGTTGGTGAACTGTTCTTATTTATAAATCAAATCTTTTAAAAATGAAAAAGTCTATTTATGTGTTTTTTATGGTTTAAATTAATTATTTACCAACCGCTTTCCTACTATTTACACCATCCAAGTATAAACCAGAAAAAATGTAATGAATCAAAAATAAATGAGTACAACAAAAGCAATTAAAATTAGATTTTTCTATGTTAAAATTGAGAATTTAAAGTCTTGAAATGAGAATCTAAAACTACAAGTTAATTTATTTTATGTATAAAAATGTGTATGTGTAATATATCCATAGAGGGAGTAGACGCAAACCAAGAGACAACTAATTATATACAGATTGGCACCACTAGATCTAATTTTATTCTTGTTATATACAATATATTTATTATCATTCTTAGATATAGCTGTACATACAAACATATATATATATATATATTTGCAATTCAATTGTGCTATGAATCTATGATGCATGTGTGTTCTTCTTGAATTTATTAGGTGGCCACTGGCCATGCCTGTGCACCTGCTTATGTACCCACCATTTTCTCGCATCTCATTATAGTCAAAATATATTTTGCCCATGTTTGTTAAACAAAATCTTGTATTTTTCCGACCAATTCTCTATCGAAGTGATTAAGTGATGAAGATACATAATGGTGGATTCTGTAAGCGAGATATTGATGTATCTAAGGATTTTATGTTTATATTTCACGTTAATAAGATCTTCTCAATCGAATTACAGGATAGTTTTATATTAGGATTGTTTGAGTTTTCAAGGATACGAAGCTTCAGGAGTTGTTCAGTCCAAAAATACTCAGATGCTTCAGAACTTCTAAAATAGAATGTCAATAGAAAAGAATTTATTTTAAAGCTCATGAAAACGACAATAATACAATAAAATAAAATTAAAATGCTCTGCGTTTCTGTCAACTTCATCAACTATCTATCCTTAGACGTGTCTCGTGGCACATATGTATGTACATTTTGCGAAAGTGTTAACAAAAACCATTATATTTGTTCTGTTTTCTTTTTCCTTTTGCTGAGTAATGGAATCGGTTGTTGCCAACCTTATGTCTTTCGGTGACATTCTATAGGTAAAGACTACTTATATTTATTTTTTTTCCGAAATAAAATTATTTGAAATATTCCTATCCTGATTTGCTTAGCATATTGCTATCTCGCTAACATACGTGGGTTGGTTGTATTAAATCATAAATTTAAATAGTTTATTCAATACAATCCTAACTCTACAACTCAAATTGGTAAGGGCATAGGGGGTCTAGGGGGACATAATGTTTATGCAGACATGGTAGTTTTGGAAAAATTAATGTGAAACCTGTTATTATATATTACTATTAGCCGAAGCTAATAAAAGTAGCAAAGCAGCATTAATTAAATTTTAAACCAGTTAATCGTAAGATAGTTGTTAGTTGTTACCGTTGTATATATTGGTCGTAAACATATATAAATAAATCATGTTTGATTTGACATGTTTTTTTATTGGGTACTGTAGATTCCACATAACTGCTGCAGATTCCTCAATTTATAACGGATGATTTGAATTGGTCATCAAAACGTCTAGAGATAATCGTTTGCTTTCTATGTTTGATTGACTTAAATAATCACTTGTTTGCTTACAAGTAACAAATGTTAGGATGTTTAGCGACCACCTAATTAAAATCAGCTTCTAGAAAAGAAAAAAAATGATAATAGAATTTCTCTGTTTATATTTCAAAATAATCTATGTTTAATTGACTTAAATCACTTGTTTTCTTACATGTAACAAATGTTATTAGAATTTCTCAACTTATACTCAAAATAATCTATGTGTAATTGACTTAACTAATAACTTGTTTCTTACAAGTAACAAATCTTCGCCTGTTTGGCCACCACCTAAATCAGCTTAAAGAAAAAAAAAAGATGAAATTAGAATTTCTCGCAAAGAAAATAATCAAAATCAGTGACTTTGATGCTTAAACAAAATCTTAAGATTGAAATAGATTGAAGTGACTCGGCTAAAAAAGGTTTATAATTACTGTAGACCTTAGCCTCATTGTATGTTGGAGCTTCAAAGAGATTGTGTATCATTGGATCCAAAAGGAGAAAACAAAAATTGTTAGCAAAAGCAAATGGAATAATATGTTGATTTATTTATCTTATAAGGAATTATTGGCTCTTAAAAAAAAGGAGGTTATATATGCTATATGGAGCATCTTGAGAACTTTGATTTTGTGTTGGATTCTTTGATTGTAACCAAAGATGTACACTTTTGTGCCCACTTCTCACTTTCGAAACTTTTGCTAAATTATTGGTGAGTTTATTGTTTTCTATTTTACATCAAAAAATATTATTTTATTTCTTTCTTTTGATCATGATGACAAGTTTCATTCACAAATCGCATATATTCTCTCAAAGGTTTATGTGAGAAGAATAATCATGCCATTCTTTTGTCCATTTGCTCCAACTTTCAATGGACTAGCTTTCTTCTTATCCTTTGTTTCCGCACTCCAAGTGCCTTTTTTCTCCCATCCCATAATTTGAATCTGAAATCTTTTTTTAATTTAGCAACTTTTGTGAATTGTTCGTACATAGGAACTGTTTTTGTTGAGTTTGGCACCTTTAATTTCTGATCAGTTATATGCAACCACACGTAATTATAATTAGTTCAAATGATCCGTTTATAGACATAACTAAGTTTGAAAAATGATGATTTACGCCAACAAACCAAACAACACATGTGTAGACAAAAACTTTATACATATGTATACACATGGTTCGAATTCGGGTCTAACAAAACAAAAATGTCACCATTTACTTGAATCACTAAAGTCTTTTGATTGGTTATGTATACATAGAGCTTTCGAAACGGATCAAAATCCACATACTGGACTTCGTATATCCGCATGGCTATGGGCCATTGACCCACCACGACTCAAGGTAATTTTGTCTCGTCGTCATGGAACAATTGTGTATACAGAATGTATTATTGGACCATTAGGCCCATTCATTATGAACAGTTTAGTACTAATGGGCTAATAATACGTAACAATCTGTATACACAAGGAAGGAACAAGGCCTCTCTTGTTGCACAAGAAAGGAATCCTTATATTTTCTATTGCCAACAGAAATGCTTGTCTCATGAGAAATCCTTTGCAGTTTATTGATGATTGAGGATAAAAACCTAATCTCTACCTAATGTCATAAACTTGTCTGAATAAAAACAGAAGCCTAGTGATGATGATTTGTTGGTCTTCTTCTTCTTGTTCTCTTCTGTTGTCATTTCAAAAAAGGTAACAGCAAGTACTCTGCATAAAACAGCTGATGACAGAAACAGAAATTATCAGTAAATGGTGGTGATATGATGAACTTGAAAGACTCTTTTATAGCCAATCTAACCTTCCAAATGAACATATAACACGAAGTTATTTCGGTTTTGCTACTCAGATCAACAGACTTGGCTCGAGTCCACAAGGTTGTTGCAAGAATAACATGACCCACAACCTAGAGAACCAAACAAGAAAATGAAGTCTTTATCACTCAAACGACGAATTTGTGCGGTTAGATGGGTAGAGAAGGATTGAGTGTTACCGAGATGACTTTGCTCCATATGAAAGGAGACGTGGCTCCAACAAGAATCGCAACAGCGTAAGCCATTTGAAGTAGTGAAACACATGTCCAAAACACCTGCATTAAGTGATCTCCTTTAGCTTCAATCCCATTTCAACACAGAGAGTCTAACAAATTCTGTAGTTTCTGAATCTTTACCCGTTTCTGACCAAGAGTTACAGAGAATGATCGGATTCCGAAGATCTTATCCCCTTCAATATCAGGTATATCCTGCATCAAATCAATATATCAAAAATTTCATATCCATAGCTTTAATTTTGAGTGTACAAAGAGTTAACCATTTCCATCTTTGTTTACCTTAAACAATGCAATAACGACAGAGAAAAAGCTCATAAACGCAGTGGCGAAAATAAGAGGCCTCGTGAACATGACTGGTCTTCCAAACACATGAGTCTGCAACAAAGTTTCACAGCTTTGGTAACCAATAACTTTTTGAAGGAAAGCTTCAGAACATAAGGAAAATGGTTGAAGTACCTGAATATGTAGATAAAAGGCAATTTGAACAATGATAGCTCGGACAGCGAGTATACACATTGCTGCAACTAATGCAAATCTTTTCCACCGTAAAAGTGGCAACTGTTTGTAATAATAGGAAAAAAGTTCATAAAGAAAACCTCAATAGCCCGAAACTAGAATCAAGATTTCAATATGAGTCAAATCCTCAAGGTGAAAAACTTACTTACATTGATAGAGTATGCAGTACCAAGCATGAAACTCACAAAAAGTGCCCAGAATAAAGGCCACGAACCAACAATCCACCCAAGCCAGAAACTCTAAATTATTGTTAAAAATTTTGATTATTATATGTTTATATAGACATAAGACATCTAAATGTTGAAAGTCTGTGAAAATGGCATCATACCATGATGGAGAAGGAAGCTACAATCGCAATACCGGTTTTAACAGAATATTCCCCTGATGCTAAAGGAAGATATGGCTTGTTAACCTGCAAAAAAATCCACAGAGAATATGATCTACGCACTAGTGAAGATACTTTGATCTCTGAATCATAAGAAAGAACACACATACACATATGTTACCTTATCTATTTCAACATCAGACAACTGATTTAGCCCCACTATGTATATGTTCATCATAAGAGCTGCAACAACAGCCTGAAAACAACAAAACCGAGTAAAGAAACTGCAAATGCGTGCATATCTTTTGTTGAATCGTATATAACTTACCTCCAATATGCCAGTGAAAAGTAATGGCGATATGTCAGAAACTTTCTCTACTGCTAAGAAAGATACAGATAAAATGCTAAGCACCTGAAAAATTCAAAACCAAACACAAAACTATTAATGTTATCTTCTCGTTGTAACCATAAAGATTTCGGCTTTCAAAAGAAAAACATTTCTTAACTGTGCCTATAACTGTATGTGGTCTTGAAAACCTGTAAAACGCATCTAAAGAGTCTCTAAAAGAGTTTGGTTTGCTCTTCGGATCGAAAGCCTCAGGTTGACCAGTAGTGGCATTTGCTCGAAATACCGACTTATGTCTCGGATAGAACAACAGAGAAGATTCTTGACCATCAAGCCTAGTAACAAGATTACTCCAAGTCTTTGGTTTTGCGACAACATTACTCGAATTACAACGGTTTTCTGCAAATAAATTGAGTTAAACCGTGTAAAGAACAAAGCTTTGACTAATTCAAAGATACATTGTGGACAAATGTGAATCGAATATAAGCAATTAGGAAGTGAGCAAACCAGATTTTCGTAAGTAAAAACCCTTAAAACCCTACACGCACCTGAGAAAGAGTGGAGCTTTAGATTCTGTTTCCTCCAGCAAAGTCCACCACCAGCTGATAAATTGCATGCATGAGAAACAAAAACTCAAATTAAACTTCAATCTAACTACAAGCTTCTCCATACTGTGTGGCCTACTTCAATCTAATAAACAATTCATAAAAAAATCGAACCTTTTTATTTTATTTTATTATTTGCTAAAAACTGAACCTTTTTGTATGGAAGTGAATCACAAAACAAAGCCTAAAAAGGAAATAGATCTAGAAGAGATTTGAAGAAGAAGAAGAAGAAGAAGTTACCAGCGGAAAGAAGAGAAGAACTAGAGAGAAGAGAGTCCATTGAAGCTATACTTTGTTTTTTGATGGCTCAGTACAATTATATCGCCTCAACAATCAAAGACCAAAGAGATGATCTTTGGTAAGAACAGAGAGCAAAAAAAATGATTTCAACATGAGAAAATCACAATCGGTCGAGAATGAATTATTTTAATTAGTGTCACTGTTGCGTATTTTTTTTTCAAAATAAAGATTTGATGACAAAAACTTATTTTTTAACTGTTTATTGGAAATGTAAGTGCAGATGCGATTAGACAAAAGTAGTTAAGAGTTTAGAAGTTAATAGAAAGAACGTGTCTATCTATAAGAAGATTTAAGTGAAAAGTGTGGTGTAGGATTGCCACTTGTTTCTAAGTACAAAATCTGTCTGGAGACAAATATATCACGTGTTGTCCTTTACTTGCAGAGGTGTGTGTGCGCTTCGGGCCTGTTGTTCTCGCGGGCCGGACATTAAATCACCTCCTTGGGACCGAGCTACAAAATATTTACGGTCATATTTATTTTTCTTTGACAATTAAATATAGTTTATCTTTTTCTATTTAATAAGTTTATATCTTTTCTATTTTATTTTATATTTTCAATATTATAAAATTAATTTGATTTGATTCATACCAAATAATACCTTAACTATTAAATATATACTAGAATGTATTGAATTAAAAAGCAAAACTTAGCAAACTTATCTAAACTTCCAAAATTTAATAGATTTATACCAAATTTGAATATAAAATAGAAAATTTCATTTAGTTTTGGTTAAAAAAAAATTAGTAGCAGATCCAAACCAATCTTAGGAATTTTTTCAAACCGAATTACCTGAATTGATATATTCCAATAAACCAAATTCACCTTCTTATTTCTCGCGGAAAAAGAAAAAAAATTATGATGATAACGTGACAGAAACAGTTAATATTTTATTTGTAACATTTTAAAGATTTTTCTCTATTATTATCACGGTTCAATTGCCATCTTGATTTTTTCTAAAAACCAAAAATACCAATCAATCAGACAGTTCAAATGGCTAAATTGATGGCTATGTTTCTAATCTAATGAATCAAATTAATACCAAATTGCAAATCATAATATACAGTGCAAAAATAGGTTTAAGAAATTTTGGTGATGAAATGGATTTAAGAGTTGATCTTGAATCCACTTCATCGTCGAGACTTTTTGAAATATACAAAAACTTTAAAACGCTACCAAGTTTGATCGAAGAAAAAAGAGGAATCTTAAAACTGTGGAATAGAAGAACACAAAAAAAGAATGTTGTTTAATATTTTAGGTAAATGCACAAAAAATTAAGAAATAGTCATAGAATATAAATTAAAAATAATTTAAAAATTATTAAAATGGGTGTAAAATACAAATGATCATATATTTTTTAATAAAATTAAAATTAATATTTAAATCTTAAAGCATAATTATTTTGAAAAAAAAATCAAAACAATAAATAAACAGAATTAAAGAGTATTTTTACGTTAGATGTTACACTAATTTTATTCATATATTTGTTATAGACTTTTCTAATATGTATTTTTGGCATTTGGTTTAGGGATTCGGCTGGTTCAAATCTAATTTATGGTTAGTAATAAAAATGTTATGTTCGCATCATCTGGAAAGGCCAATCTATTTTTTTTTTAAAACTTTACACTACAAAAAAGGGTATTTAACATCATTTTTTCTAATATTTGCATCGGTTATAAATGATGCAAATGACTTTTACATGCAAATAATTTATATCACTTTACTAATAAATGATGCAAATAAATGAAGTATATACATCAATTATTGTAATTGATGTTAATATGTATCAGTTGTAAAAATGATATTAACTTTTATATCAATTGTAAAAAATGAAGTTAAATTTTATATCAATTATTATAAATGATGTTAATATTTGTAACACTTTTAATAAATGATGTTATATATTATATCAGTTTTAGATAATTGATAAAAAAAATTTGTTTCATTTTAACTAATTATATTATTGTTATTTTTAAATTAAAAAATAATTTTCGTAAAATTTAATAAAATAGTTTTAAATTATTTAAATATGTATAAAATATAATTAAAGTGTCAAATGACTTTAAATTTATTTTAGAGTGAGGAGTTTGTTTTATAGAAAAAAAATTGTATTCTCTTAATGCTTGTTTCCCATGTGGGACAAAAATTTGATTTTAAATATTATAGTTTGCATCATTTGTTAATTGATACAAATATTTGTATCAATTAAAAAAAAGATGGTAATTAATATAAAAATACATCATTTCTTTAACTGATGTAAATTTACATAATAATATCACTTTTGTTAAAAACAAATTAAAATAATTTAGCATCAATTTTCTGAACTGATGTTAAATTAACTAATTATAACATCATTTATTATAAATGATGTTAAATTATTATATTTGTCTCATTTGTAATTAAATGATTTAAAATAATATCACTCCATTTTGTGATGTAATTTAAGTGATATAACCTTTTTTTTTGTAGTGTTATAATCATATTTTAGTATATATTATCTTAGCTATACCTACGCATAAATTTATCTGTTAATTTATATTTTTATTGGAATCATATATTTACATAAAAATTTCAAAAAAAAAATATTTTTATTTTATTAATTTATCAAATTTTGGTTAAATTTTACATTAATTCTATTTAGGAAAGGAATAATTTATTATTTTATACTAATTATTATTTTATCAAATTTAATTTATAGAATCTCTACTATATCTACAAGTTATAATATTAATTTGCAATCCGACTTCAAAACATATCAATTGAAATCTATGTAATATAATCATGAACCAAATAAAGTTGTGGTTTCTGGCTATAACTGAATAACTCAAGAATGGAAAATATCCAAAGTAAATCAAATCAGAATAGATTTGAAATATGATTAAATCCAGTTAAACACTCCTAATGACCATGAAAGGAGATTAGTTGATGAAACAAGAACTCTTTTGAGAATGAAAAAACCAACGTCGACCAGAATCATGTCGGTAGAACTTGTTTTGAGCAGCTCGGTGTTAAACACTTGCAACCATCTTAACCAAGTTCAACCCACTTCTTCACTCCACTAATGCAAGAAGTCTGCACCAAGTTCAAGAATAAGTGGGCCAAGTAAGAAGTGATTGTCAAACTGCTTTAGTCATGATTTAAATGTTTGGGGATTCAGCCTAACGAAAATTGGACTTGGTCCATTAGACCATTACCATTCCAATTTCCCACAAATTCGACCAAACTGTGCTAGAGTTATTTTAATCTTAATTCATTAATGTGTTTATTTTCGAGTGTGCTTGATTTTCAACACACTTTTCTATCTTTTCTAAACCGATTGTAACACATTTGCAATACTAACTGAACACTTTAGAATGTGAATCACATATTTAATATTTTTTTTGGGTAAAACTGAGAGATTAAATCTGATTATTGATTATTCTTTAAAAACACTGTTTAATTTTTTTTGAGGAATATGTCAATAAAATCAAACTTATATGTAAAATTGAATCCACAAATAACCCATTTCTACAACATTTCTTGAAACCGAAAAAAAAAGGTTAGTTGGTTTACCTACAGTGACCGAAATTAAACTCGGTCAGGGAGATATTTTTGAGTAAACCGGTTAAGAAGGTTAAAAAAAAAAAAGAGAAATTGAGAAACCGGTTAAGAAGGAAAAGGCAGTGAGAACCGAACCGACCGAATCTCTCTCTATTGGCAAAGAGGGAAGAAAGTGGGCGGTGGAGTCTTAAGACATCCTCTCCTCTTCCAGTACCTACAAATATCAGATTGCTCCCTTTCTCTCTATTTGGTTTGCTTGGCTCTTAATCGAAATCAATAACTTCTCTCTTCCTTTCTTCTTCTTCTCCTTGGGTTCGTCTTCAATTTCCGAGCTTTCGTCTCTTCAATCTCCTTCTGTATGCAAAATCAAATGGAGTGGGATAGTGATTCCGATCTCAGCGGCGGTGATGACGTGGCTGAAGATGGATGGTTCGGTGGAGATAGTCTACCGATTCCGTTTCCTGTGAGTAGTCTTCCTGGGAAAGCGCCTTGTGGGTTTGTGGTCAGCGACGCTCTTGAGCCTGACCAACCTATTATTTATGTTAACACCGTCTTCGAGATTGTCACTGGGTATCGAGCTGAGGAAGTTATTGGTCGAAATTGGTTAGCTTTCGCCTCTTCTTTTCACTAAAGTTTCCGACTTTACCCTTTTTTTGTGCTCTTCATACAACCATGGAACTTAGAGAGCTTATGTTTTGTCGGAAAGTTTTCAACTTTCGATGTAGTTGTAATGGTTCTTGTTCAGGAGCTTGACTAGAAACATAGAAATGTCGAAATTGAGGATATATGTTAGTTCTAATTGTTCTCAATTCTCTGTAGTTTGTGTCTTGAGCTGTTGTCGGAAGTCTTGGAGGTTTGTCTTTGTGATATGTTTTCCTTTTTTTAAGTGTGTTGTGGTTTTATCTGGTTATAGTGTTGAGCTTAGTTCTATTCGCCCTAAGTATGTATTTGTCAAGTTGTTATACTTACTATCTGCTGAGTTGTTTCTTCTATCTTTTGGCAGCCGATTCTTGCAGTGTAGAGGGCCGTATGCGAAAAGGAGGCATCCATCAGTAGATTCTACAGTTGTATCGAAGATGCGACAGTGTTTAGAAAAAGGCACCGAGTTTCAAGGCGAGTTGCTCAACTTCCGGAAAGATGGCTCTCCTTTGATGAACAAGCTGCGTCTAGTCCCTATCCGTGAGGAAGACGAGATCACTCATTTCATAGGTGTTCTCTTCTTTACAGATGCAAATATCGATCTTGGCCCATTTCCTGAGTTAGCTTCAAAAGGGATCTCTAGATCAACTCGCTCATTTTCATCTGCTTTACCTATCGGAGAGCGTAATGTTACTCGTGGGTTATGTGGTATATTCGAGCTGAGTGATGAGGTTATAGCTCTGAGGGTATTCTCGCAGTTGACTCCGCGTGATATTGCATCGGTTAGTTGTGTGTGTCGGCGGCTCAACGAGTTGACAAAGAATGATGATGTGTGGAGAATGGTTTGTCAAAACACATGGGGAACCGAGGCTACACGTGTTCTGGAGAGTATTCCTGGTGCAAAGAGGGTCGGTTGGGTGCGACTGGCCAGAGAGTTTACCACACATGAAGCAACGGCGTGGAGGAAGTTTTCCGTTGGAGGCACTGTTGAGCCTTCCCGGTGTAATTTCAGCGCCTGTGCGGTTGGGAACAGGATTGTTATCTTTGGCGGGGAAGGTGTGAATATGCAACCGATGAATGATACATTTGTGTTGGACCTTGGCTCGAGTAGTCCCGAGTGGAAATCCGTTTTGGTTGGCTCTCCTCCTCCTGGTCGGTGGGGACACACGCTTTCTGTTGTCAATGGTTCTCGTTTAGTAGTCTTTGGTGGTTACGGGAGCCACGGATTACTCAACGATGTCTTCTTATTAGACCTTGATGCAGTTCCTCCGACATGGAGAGAAGTATCCGCTTTGGCCCCTCCAATACCAAGATCGTGGCATAGCTCGTGCACACTCGATGGAACCAAGCTGATTGTATCTGGTGGTTGTGCTGATTCAGGAGCTTTACTCAGCGATACAGTCCTCCTTGACCTGTCAATGGATATACCAACTTGGAGGGAGATACCAGTTTCTTGGTCTCCCCCATCTCGCCTTGGACATACGTTAACTGTCTATGGTGACCGCAAGATCCTTATGTTTGGTGGTCTTGCCAAGTCCGCTTCTTTGAGATTCCGCTCTAACGACGTATACACAATGGATCTTAGCGAGGATGAACCGTGCTGGAGACCTGTGATTGGCTATGGATCTACCCTTCCAGGAGGCATGGCAGCTCCACCACCGAGGCTAGATCATGTGGCGATTAGCCTTCCCGGTGGTAGAATCTTGATCTTTGGTGGCTCCGGTGCAGGGTTTGAGTCGGCTTCTCAGATATATCTTCTTGATCCAACGGACGAGAAACCGGCATGGAGAATACTGAATGTTAAGGGAAGCCCACCGCGGTTTGCGTGGGGACACACAACGTGTGTGGTGGGAGGAACTCGGTTGGTCGTCTTAGGTGGGCAAACAGGTGAAGAGTGGATGCTAAATGAAGCTCATGAACTGTTATTAGCTACCTCTAGTACTACAGTCACGTCATCAAGACATGAAGAGAAGAGGGTCTTGTAGAATGTTTATGATCAAAACTCAAAATGTTGTTAGTTGCTCTGTACATGGTGAGTTTGTGAGGTTGTGAGTTTGATACGTCCATGTTTTGTTAAATCTGTTGATTTAATGGTATTTGTATATGCAAGATTACGAATTTGATTTGTATATTCTTCTCTAGTAAATTTTTGTAGGTGGCCAGATATCCAAAAACCATGCTTAATCTGTGAAAGGAATCAAATTCTAGTTCCCTTTAATTTGTATCTAGATGTTGTTCTTGATGTCATAACAAGTTTATATTAAGAAAAAGTATATATATATTACCAGTATTTCATAGGTTAATTTTACTTTTAAATTAATTTTGTAAATTTTAAATATTCATATAACTATGATTTTAATTAGAATTATATACTTGTTTTTTTTTAAAAAGAAATGTAGTTTTAAATAAATTCAGAACAGTGTAATTTTCAAATAAAATCCTAGTTTGTTAATCCAAACTTTTAAAGAAAATTAGAATTTTTTTATTTTTTTGTCAACAATTAGAGATTAAAATAAGTATATATAAAAAAACAAAACACCGGACGAGAAAAATCCGAGGAAAAGAAAAGAAAAGAAATGGAAAAAGATGAACTGTGTCTTTGACTCTTTGGTCAGTGTGAAAAAGTAAAGTACATTTACACTTCGAAGAGAAACACAGACAGAGAGAGAGAGAGAGAGAGAGAAAAAGGGGAAGGAACCAAAACCTCACTCTTTAGATAATCAAACCCGTCTTCACTTTCACTGTCTTTGCAACTTGCACAACTAGTACACACACCTTCCTTCTTCGCCTTCTCCTCTTTTCAGATTCTTGTCTTTCTTCACCCCAAAGATGCCGATCAACAGAGACCCATCAACACCTCCACCTGTCATCGGAAAAATCGGTCCTTACACTGTCTTCATGACTCCTCCATCAACTCCAAAACCACCTGAATCTCCTTCTACCATCTCTCAGAAACCCATCGTTCTACCACCGGTTCTTCCTCCGCCGCAGCAGTTTAAATCGGTGGCTTCCTCTCAACAGGACGGCTCAGTTTTGGGGTTCTTCAAGAACGCCGTCACAAAGGTTCAAAATGGTATGAAAAGGAGAGGAATCTGAGAGATAAAGCTTCCTCATTTTCGGATCTTGCGTTTTAAGTTTGCTTGCATTTCCCTTTTTCTTGATTTGCTTATAATTGATCTAAAGATTCTATTTTTGGAAAGTAGAGATTAAGGTGGAGATTACTACTAATGTACCATGGATTGTGGATGTTTCTTACTGTTTCTGTGTTTTGGTCCTAAAGACGATTTAAAAGATTGTGACTTTGACGTTCTTGTTTGTACTACAGCACACTCAAGCGTGGATGATCATTTGGTGAGATGGTTTGGGTTAAACCAATCTAAGTATCAGTGGGCTTTGGACGAGTACTACGAAGGCAAAGGATCAGTAAGTGTTCCTTACTTTACTTCTTTCATAGAGTTTCTTTGTTGCTTTCCTTTTGATTCTTTATGTGTTTAGTTTCTCGTTCTTGCGGTTCTTGAATCTTTCTTTGTACTAGTTTCTATCTTTATTGACTCCCTTTGTTCGCTTTAGTTCATCTGTTTTTTTTGTTCGTGAACTAGTTAGTTGGATAACATTATGTTTTTAATATGTTTTTTAATGTACATTTTGGGTAAGCTTTGTAGCAACGCTAGCTTCAAGTATTTTGGGTAAGCTTTGTAGCAACGCTAGTTTCAAGTGTTTCATGTTTGGGTGCTCTTTATTTCTTGTCTTGCTTCTAAGCTAATGAACACAACAGTGGAAGGGAAGAAGCATATCTTCACCATGATTTAAAAGCGTGATCTTCACCCAATGGTGAATATAAAACTGTCTATTGGTAGTGAAAAGTGTCATTAATTGGTTTTGGACTTACGCTAATCTAATGAACACAATAATGGTGAATATAAAACTGGTAGCCAATAATGTCATTGATTGGTTTTGGACTTACTACTCTCTTTAGACATTGATGTTTGTTGCATATGTTCTTCAAAAGCATATTGTGGTTAACATTCATCTTTCATCTTCTTTTGCACATTAACGCAGGAAATGAAGAGCGTGAAAGCAAATGAAATGCCAGGGAAAACACAGAGCGTATAAGCAACCAAAACATATTTAACTTCCTTGTCCTCCTTCGGCCAATTTCCAAAAAGCTTTTGAGTCTTGACGAAAGTTTTCTTCAGATGATCGATCATTGAATCCATTTAGCCGTAGAGTTCTCTTTTGGTGTATTTGAGATGCTACGGTAGTAGCTCTTCGTTAGTCTTCATGTAACAATGGTTAAAATCTCCACAACGAAAAATGGAGTTCCATTGAATCATTTGGTTTGTTGTAAGTTTAATCACATTATTTTCTTTTTACCCTATCTTAATATTATTATATATTTATGCTATGTCTCAATATTATTATATAACTATGCTATGTCTCAAATCCTAAACAATTTACCAAGTTTTAACCACTGAAACTCAAACACCAACTCGCATATTGTTCATCATAAGGTGTTTATAAAAAAAAAAAAATAACTAGCTTTCCAGTACAAATGTACTTATTTCAAAGGCCCATTAGACAAGGCCCATTAGACAAGGCCCAATTATATTTCTTAAGACTTTCTGACAAAAGCCCAATGCTTCCCTTCGGTTTGGTCACAACGTGTTTATTATTTTCCAATTAAATTATAAAAAATAAATTGAAATGAAATTAAATTGAAATAATCGAAAAGACATAGAGAGAAGGGTTTAGGGCTTTTAAAGGACCAATTTTTCGCGGCTGCCTTCTTCTTCTTCTTCTTCTTCTTCTTCCCTGCAGCATCTCCGCCTCTACGTGCTTCTCCACCGGAGACTTTTAAAACAAAACCATGATTCGCGGCGGTAAAAGGTACCTGACATCAGCTCCGTCGTTCTCCAACGACGCAAAGAAGCTTCTTGTCTGCACAGGAAACACTGTCTCTGTTTTCAGCGCCGCCACTGGCTTGCAGGTACCATTTATCTTCGAGAATCATCTCAAAGTTTCTTCCTTTAGAGTCATTTAACTCACAAAGTTTCCTCCTTTGTTTAAGATTACTTCGCTTGAAGGTCATACAGCTCCAGTAACGACTCTGGTTGTTGTTCCTGCGTCGAGTGCTGCTCAAAAGATCCTCTGTTATTGCTGGACTGCTTCTCTCGATGGTACTATTCGTCATTGGGATTTCTCAGGACCTGAGCTTTTGAAAACCGTTGATGCCCAACTCCCGATTTACTCTATGGTTAGTCAATAGAAAGTTGAGTACTTTGGATTAGTTAGTAGATTGTGTATGTGTGTGTGTGTTTTGTTTTGTTTATTAGTTTCTTTCTTTTTATAGGTTATTCCTTCTCTTTTGAGTGAGCCTCAACAAGTTGATAAACGACGTGAATCTAGTAAGTTGGTTGCTTTTGTTTCTGTTGAGGATACGAGTTTGGTTAAAGAAGGGTCCAAAGAGTTGCGTGGACACATTCGAAGGTTTAACTTAGCTAAAGAGCGTCTTCCTCGTGGAGATACTTTGAAAGAGGTCAGCTTTAATGGAGTTTTTTTTTATATAATTGTTATTGTGTGTCAAGAGTTGTTGTGTCTTTGGTTGGATTGATGAGTTAAAAGTCATTTTGCTTTTATCTTCTTGTGTAGACGGAAGAACCAAAATCTATAGTTATCAGTCCCTCTGGAGAGTTTTTCGGAATCCGAGACAAGTGCAAAATCCATGTATGGGATGTTCCTTCTGGAGGATCAAGGAATGCAGTTTCCAAGAAGATGACATTGCATCACACAAAGGTTATTAATGCTTTTGCTTTTCATCCCACGGAGAGAATTATAGCTGCTGGAGATGTAACGGGAAGAGTGTTGATTTGGAGAGGATTCGGTAATAGAAAGCTTGCCTTGGGTAATCAAAAGAAAAATGTTAGATCAATGGCTGATTTGGACAACCCTGGGGTGAGAGATGGAGATGATGCTGAATCTTGCACTACGTGGCATTGGCACTCTGCTGAAGTAAATGTCCTTAACTTCTCTTCCGATGGAGCATATTTGTATTCAGGTACGACTGAGTCATGAATTAGATTCACTGTCTTGAATGTTATGTCCTGAGTTCTTAATCTGTGTTGGGTCTGTTTTCTGCCTCTTTAGGCGGAAGAGAAGGGGTGCTTGTCGTTTGGCAGCTAGACACGGGGAAGAAGAAATTTTTACCAAGAATTGGGTCTCCCTTGTTGTATTTCATGTGGTCTCCAGATCCAACTCTTTCTTCTGTAAGTCGGAGCTTACTGTTTCAATCTGATCTAACACATAACCTGCTGGAAGCAAAAAGGGAATGTTATACTGATAACAATAGTTGCAGGTGGTTTGTGCAGATAACCAGATCCATTTGCTTAAAATGCCTTCCATGGAGATCTTAAGGACCATTTCCGGAATCAAGGTTCGTCTTAGAATCCTATTAATTAAGCACCTTCAAACCTTTTGTCGGTTTGGTCAATGTTTTATTCTTTTTTAAACATTCTCACAACTGGTTAAGGTTGGAAACTAGTAACCTCTATTGGATCTTCCTTTTATTTGGCATTTACCTCTATGTGTGTTCATGCTTTTCAGCCTCCTCCATCATTGCCTAAGATGTATGAAGGCTTGGCTAGTACTGTTGCTTTTGATCGATCTTCTGGCATAGCTGCTTTGTGCACAGAAAATTATTGTGTTCAGCTATACAATCTTCTAAATGACCGTGGAATTTCAGAGGTTAGTGTGTGGCTCCAATAAGGAGCTCATTTTCACTTTCTGCTGTCTTTGAATTATCTAAGCTGGTATGCCATAGTTGCAAAGTTAACTGTTTAACCAATGCTTATGCAGGTTCAAGTTTGTGAGAGAAACCATCAACCAGGCGATGAAATCACAGTAAGTTACATTTCCTTGCTGCTTTTATTTGGTTTTATTTTCTAAGATTATTTGTGTGTGGTGATAATTTGAGAATATGGTACTAGGTCGTGGTGACAGCTGTTGCTCTCTCCCTAGATGGGTCAGTGATGAGTACATCCGAGGTGAAACTTGCGGAAGATGGTATAGGAGGCTTAGTTTCCCTCAAGTTTTGGGACTCTGAACCAGACAACAGAACTTTCACCTTATCCACAATCGTATATGAACCTCACAAGTAATTTACCTTGTCCCTCTGCTAATGTATAGGAAATCTAGATCTCGTTCTCTGATTTAATCTACAAACTGTTACATGAGAGTAAATTTTCTCTTTCTGTGTATCTTACAGGGATGCTGGTGTCTCAGCCATTGCCTTCCACCCTACTCGTTCCATGGCGGTTAGTACATCGTTCGGTGGGGACTTTAAGGTAGTTCTAAAAACTGATTTTATATTATCTCTCTCAGTTTATCATTTAAATTATTATTGATATCACTTTTGGCGTTTCAGATTTGGGTTTGCAACAGCGACAAGAGCCAGACAGTTAAGGACTCTAGCTGGATATGTCACGCAGTTGGCTCTTACAAGTAATAGCTTCTCCATGCATTTGGAATCTTAGACATTCACAACTTATTCGCCTTAGGAATCAAAATCATATATTTTTCTTTCCTTTGAATATTTTTTCAGGAAAAAGCCAATGACTGCTGCTGCTTTCTCTGGGGATGGCACTGTTCTGGCTGTTGCGGCTGAGAATGTTATTACGCTTTGGAATCCGGACAAGAACATTCTCTTGTCTGTTTTAGGATCGACTCTTACGGTAAAAAAAGAATGAAACTGTGCAGTTTTCCATGAAAAGTTAGTGCCTTTCTCAGAAAGACTGATGTTTAAATCTCTCAATATATTATAGCCAATCACAAAGCTCTGCTTCGCTGGGAAGTCTGAGTTTCTCGTTGCTGCATCACATTTACCGAAACCCGAACTATCAGTCTGGAATACGTCAAAACTATCTTTATCATGGTCATATGGATTACGCATAGAAGGTAAGTATTATAACACTGTCTTTAAAACAAATTATCGTGTTATGTTTTCCTTAGTAAATGTTTCTTCTCGTTCTGCAGCTGTCACTTCCGCAGTGGATTCATCGACTTTTGCAGTCTTGGCTCTGATCCCGGAGACTTTTAAAAAGAGGAAATCTAAGAAAAAAATCTTCCGAGGCAGAGATGGTGCCATTCTCTTGTTTAACGGATCAGATCCTAAGCCTGTATCTATATGGACCGTAATGAAGGTATGGCAAAAAGAACTAAAACCACTAATATTTTATCCTCAAAGATGAATGAAACCAACAAGTGTAACCATGTCTAAAACTTGCAGGCTGAGGGAGGATCAATCTCATTTCTTGAAGGAGATAAGTCTCAGCTTCGTCTTGCATATGTAAATGGAAGCCATGAGTATGTTGTTTTTGATCCCAGTAGTGATGAGACGCATGAGCGTAGCGCTATTGACTACGAGGGTCTTGCTCGTGACGAAGAGACAGGTAAAATGTAGAACAAATCATGAAACAAAATTTTCTTATAAACCCTTTTTTTGCCATGTTATTAATCAAGACATTGTCAATCTTTTAGGAGATTTCGGGTACACATCGCTGTACGGTCAGTTACCAGATTATGACAAGAAGAGATTAGAGAATGTTGAGTCGTTGGAAACACCGTTTGTATCATCAGAGAGACCGTGGGAAACGATATTCAGCGGTTCGACATTAAACTTCCCGCCTCTTCCGAAACTATGTGGTGAGTTCTTTGAGTCACTAATGGAGAAAAGAACGGCTGTTGTGGAATGAGAGGGGCTTTACACAAACTTAGCCACACACAAAAAAAGGTTTTGTAAGGTTTATACAAAAGAAATTCATTTTGCAGCCATCTTTGGTGAGCAAATGTTGTTTTGAGTTTGTGTTCAGGAAATTTTGTAGCTTCTTTTTGTTGTGAGATTCGGTCCGGTTCATGTTGTTGGTTGCCATATTTCGGATCAAAAATGCAGAATTCTAACCAAGTGTCCCGGTTTGACTCTTAACAAAATATATTTCAAAATGAAGAAAATATTTTGATCAATTTAACAAAAATGAAAATGCACACTTTGCTTCACTTTATATTTGGTCTTGGCTCAAAATGTGAAGAAAAAAGCTAACAGGCGAAAACCGGATTAGTCCTCTTAAACCAGCCGAAATTTGCAATTGGAAGTTGCAACCAGACCACACTGAAGAGAGTGAGTTTTTCAGTAGAACTTTGGTTAGAACCGGAATCAGCGTGGTTTTGTATGTTGAACCATACCAAAAGGGATAGAGAGGTACAAAACAATTCGGAGCCGTTTTAGATTCTCAATAATTGTAGAAACGAGTCAGGTGTTCCTAACCCACTAAAAGGAAACTAACAATTCCAATATCCAAACATTTCAACAAACATCCTGCATTATTAAGTTGCCAATACAAATAAATGATTAATGTTTTGTGATTCGAGGTCTATCTATTATATTTAGGGCCGGGTCTTTTATTGGTGGTCCAACATATTCAACTGATTATATTCTAGTATATATGCTTTGCAGGACACTTAACTTTTTGTTTTTATTTACACATGCAAGGAGGACAATAGTTCGTAAGGTTTGTGTTACGTATTGAAAACGCTTTCTACTTTTGAGAAAGAGATGAAATATCATTTTTTTATTCCTTACATAAACACAATATTTAACCAAGATTAATGGAAGTTTGAAAAAAAAAATATATAAATGTGGTTGTATTGGCTAGCCAACTTTGTGAATCTTTATTAACCACAAAAGATGATAAAAGATGAAGTAGTATAATAATGAGTTTCATTGCAGATCATTGTTTATCCCTTGAAAAAACACAATGTCCGGACCAACTTTGTAGAGAAACGTTATTTACACCAAAAATATGAAGTACGTAGTATGATAATTCGCTGCAGATCGTCATCGTTTAAATAATTAAAAAACTATGGAAAGATGTTATATTACATCAGTTAGAAATTTCTACGTGTAACGGTTTAAATTGAAACTTCGAATAGAATTGATATAATGCAGGAGCAGTGACTTTGATGCAGCAGCATCTTTGATTTTATTCGTTGGTGTTATTTCCTTTTATTATTTCTTTTATTTTAGGAAAAGAGTTATTTGAGTTTATCTATTTAGATTCTGTAAGTTAGAATAAAAGGGGAAGCGTAGCTTGTAAACAACGGAGTTTTTGAAGATTGAATTTATTCAGAGCTTTACAGCTTAAGTCCTTTCAACTAATTACTTGTCTAGTTCTTAGCTTGTGAGAAGAATCTCTGTTCGGGTTTTTTTACGAATCAACGAACACAGGTTTCGTGTACCTTACGCTACACCAGTTTGGTATCAGAGCCGAAATTTCTGGCCTTTCATCAACCATGCCTCCGAGACGTCACCATGGAGAGGAGCCGATGGATGAGTGGAGGGAGTTGAGACAGACGTTACTGGCCATGCAGGAAAACATTCAGGCGACCATTCATGAATCTATTCGGGAGTTCGCCGAGGTGTTGTTGCAGCACCGTGACCAGCGTCGAAGAGGTTCGCAGCGTGATTCTGATGATGACTCGTTAGATGACATCAATCCTTTTGCCGACAACAGATCTCGCCGTGATGAGGATGGGAGTGATGTATACCAAGCAAGGGAGGATCGGCATTGGGAATCTGGGTTTAAAGTGGAGTTACCAAAGTTCCATGGAGGTGTGAGAGGAGAGGAACTACTCGATTGGCTTGTTGCCGTGGAAGAAGCTTTGGACTTTAAACGAGTTCCAGAGGACCGCAAAGTGGCTTTAGTGGCTACAAAATTTCGTGGCCGAGCAGCATCGTGGTGGCTACAAGTCAAAGCAACACGAGCACGAGCAGGGAAATCGAAAATCAGTACGTGGGAAAAGTTACAGAAACTGTTAAAAAAGAGTTTTTTGCCGTACAATTTTGATCGAACGATGTTTACCCG
>KE155375.1:109271-137576 GCA_000411075.1 Sisymbrium irio
CCACGCTCACCGCAATTTTTTCTCCTTTTTCTTTTTGAGTTTCTAGATCTTATCTATAACACATGATGGCGTTTGTCAGCAAGCGGGGATAGCTCAGTTGGGAGAGCGTCAGACTGAAGATCTGAAGGTCGCGTGTTCGATCCACGCTCACCGCATTTCTTTTTTTCCCTAATTGAAAAACCAAAAGGACATGTAATAACGACATCGTTTTGCAGCGTAAATGTTTTTATTTTTCTTTTCCTAATTGAAAAACCAAAAGGACATGTGATAACGACATCGTTTTGCAGCGTAAATGTCTGCTGAGCGTTGAATTCGTCTTTCAAAACTACCGTGTTCAAGATTATCATTATTACCAAAGCCTATATAAGCCGTGTACGAGTTGTTATGTTGAGCATTCGATATCTTGATTCTCGATCAAAGGAAAGAATAGTATCGAGATCTAGTACAATTTTTCTTCAGTCTGACTATAAACTTAAAGCTTGTGACACCCAAAGGAAGGATAATATCGAGATCTGGCAGGAAATCTGGCACAACTGTGTGCTCTTCTAATGTTCCAAGTTTAGTGCAACTGCAACTTTAGTTTCTTATGGACCATCTTATGTTTCAATGTACATTTTTTGTTTCTTGCTTTTAAACTGAAAAAGTAGCTTCACAGAGTAAGTTTGATATCAAAATTTTCCGGTTTAGTGTTTGAAGTTCCAGTGTAAATTCTTGGTTCAAATTGACGATCCTCTTTTATCTTAAAAGTTATGATTGATTTGCCGTTGTGTACACTGTAAGCAATATAGTACTTAAAGGTCCACAGTTTACACATGTGACTCTTGAATTCACTTTGCTTGATGCAACTCTGACTCATCATATTCTGAATGCATTTACATTATACTTAGGATCAAACTTATTACTTAATTAAAGATGCTACAACAAGAAATATAATAGTAACTAAAGATGCTACAATATATGATGATGATGATGATGATGATCTTCTTGTAAGGCAGCATTGGTTCACATTCTCAGTGTCCAACTGAATATCCAAAATCTCCCAAGGCACCCTGAATATTCAATACCATCACACAAACACACACGCAAATATTGTTCCATGAAATTTATTCCAATAATAATACTTAAAAAGTTGAAAAATCCAGTAAAAAAAAACCAAACAAAAGCTGAATCCTTTGTGAATAAAATCCATAATGAAAAGAAAAGAAAAGCAAGGAAAATGTCTTCCAATCAATGGCGCTGCTTCATACAGAATCAAGCAGTTGAGTTGCTACCACCAGTCGCAGAACGCTTTCTCGAGATGTGCTCAGAAAATGAGTCCATGAGCTGCTCAGCCAAAGCTAATGGATCGCCTTCGAAAACATCAACGAATGTCTTCACAACTGCTTTCTCCTGATCACTAGCGTTTAAGCTATACCAAGTCACGAACTTCTGTCTGAAAGTCGTACTGACGTAACCTGAAACCTCAAGCTGTCGTAAAACCTTCACGCACTCCTCCAACCCGAAACTGCAGCTTGGTGAACTCTTACCCTTGTTGACCTCCGCCTTCTCCGGAACAGTTTCTTGTAAGACCAACTGTCCTTCTTCCTCATTTGTGGTTAAGCTAGTCACAGCAGTTGCTTCCTCTTGTCCTTTTCCTTCTTCTTCTTCTTGGGAGACTTTGGTTTCTTCTACGGTCGTTACTATGTCGCCGCTAGTTTTTTCTGCGTAGTTGATAACGAATCAAGCAACAAAGAAGAAGAAAACTAAAGTACTATTATATTTCTTGATCACTAGGGTTTATGAAGCTTACCTGGCATCTTGAAAGGCAATTTATCACCACCAAGCCTTAAATCATAGAGGGATTTCAAAGCAGAATAGCAAAGTTCCTTCACTTTTGGCGCCGACTCAATTTTGCATAGGTCTACTCCACATATCGTCGATGGAATATCAACAAGAGGACAACGCAGTTCAGTTTCTAAAATCTTCACAGCTTCATCCACGGGTTCAGTTAGTTTTTTGTACTTCTCCGTGCCCTCAAGAATCTTCTGAGCCAAGACAAGACGGAAACAAAGCACCTCTAGGTAGCTGGCTTGTTTTGCCCTCGACACTTGCTTCTTCCAACAGCTGAGAAAGAGAGAAAGAAAGAGATAATAAAGATCCATACAAGATTGTGTATAAACTGGATTCATTAAGATTCGGTAGGTTGATTCTTACTCAAGCAAGCTGTTTTGTTTGCCACAGGGGACACAGTAGTAGCATCCATCAACATCATTACTTGGCTTATCTTCCTTGGGACCATTTTTCATATAACAGTCGAGATGGCACGTAAAGCGACAAGGTTGACCGGGGAATAGAGCATCAGAATCGCAGGTTAGCCAGAGAGTATGATCTTTATTCTCATCATACCCATGGCAGATACAACAAGAACACTTTTTGCAAAACAAGGCATCCGGTTTCAGTATAGCTCGACAACCGTAGTTTTTACAGTAGAGTGTACCTTCGTTTTCTGTTTTCACAGGTTAGCATAGAGAAAAAACATAAGAATGCTACATATATAAGACAAAACTTACTTCTGTAAAACATGTTTTTTCGTTACCTTTATTTTTGTCAGTGCTCCCAGAGTCATTAAAGCGAGTAGGATTACCTTTCTTCCTCCGTCTCGTTGCGTCCCTCTTAGATGCTGTTGTTAGATCATTACCCTCTGACACGAATGTCAAGGGGGAATCCGAATCTTTCGGCAGTTCATGATCAGCCTGTCTCTTCTTTTCACCACTCATGTTTGGTGTTGATGGAAGTTTTCCCTCAGATGCAATTTTCAAGGGCTCCTTGGTGATCATCTCACCTTTCTTCAACTCATTGTTCTTCTCCGCCGACTCTACGCGTAAGTATTCTAGAAGCTCATCTTCGTCCAAGGCGACAAAAGCTGAATCCGAATCTTTCGGCAGTTTAGGAACAAACTGCTTTTCAGCAAGACTCACTTTTGCTCTTAGTGCGTCCCTTTCTTCCGTGACTATTCTCAAGAGCTCGTAAATAATCGGATTTTTATTCCAGTGGTTATACTTCTTCCTCTCGCATGACTCTAAGCGTAAGACTTCTAGAATGTTCTCTTTATTCAACTTCTTCAAGACGACATAGGCTGCATCCCAATCATGGCACATTTCATGAACAAGCTGTCTCAATTGACCAACACTCATTGTCGGCTCCTTCTTAACAACACTCTTTTTCAGTCTCTTTTGACGAACACTCTTTGTCCGTCTCTTTGAAACAATATTATTTCTCCTGCGTTTCACTGGCTTACCTGCAGCTACTACATGAAGCAAAAAAGGACGTATAAGTTACATTTCAACCGCAACACAGCTCCTAGAAGAACAACGTGTTACATGACATGGTACAGGGAAACAGACATAGAAGCTACATGACATCGTTTGCCAAATTTACAAGAATGATTCCAAGGTTAAAACTCAATATGCAACTACAAAATTCAATACTACGTTCCAAGAATAAGTCAAGCAAGTGAAGGTTTTCTTTTAAGATGCCACATTCACCACTACTAAGTTCCAAGGACATCTCCAAACACAAAGGAAGTTCCATCTATTATGCATGGTATTGGTACGACTCATCAAACCAACTAGAACAGTAAAAGACCCACCAAAAGTAATAGCAGTCGCAATCATAAAACTTCCACAAGCAAAAATAAAATAAAATAAGGACACACAGTCAATCTACTATCAAGCATGCAGTAAACCAGTAAAACCATCGCTACTACGTTCATCTTCACGAGATTTTTTTATAAAACTTTCAGTTCCACTTGAGAAAAAACTAACTCCAAACAATTCTCAGTTATCTTTACAACCAAAGCAAAATTTGCGATAAAATCTTTAAGAAGTTTTCGTCGTCTAAACACTATGAAACCAAACAAAAAAATTACCCTTGGGGGGAGAAGAGTCCAGGACAGAGACAGGGGCAGAGATCACCATAATAACCAACTAGAATGCTCAAAACCTGCATTGAAAGAAAGATGAGAAAATGACATTACAAACAAGAAAATGATAATATAATGGAGAAAATAGATTAGAGCGAATATGATCGTTAGTGAAACAGAAACGAAGAAAGAAGGAGAGAACAAGAAGAGTAATGCCACACAAAAGAAACTTACTTTCTCACAAACTACAAAATCGAAACGGTCGTCTTCGGAAAGATTCTGCTGAAGCGGAGAGACTGGAGAAAAAAAGAAAGACGAAAATTAGAGAGAGAGAGATGTATAATTTATACTGTAGGGCCTATGTGCCCGAAAGCTAATTTGCATGTTTATTTTGTGTATCATTTTATATGAATTTAATCTTTAATTTGAGCTAATTGACTACTTAAAAAAAAAAAAATCTTACATTCAGTGGAAGTGTGTTATAATGTGTTATGCAATATGTATGATATGAAAATTGTTGAAATGTTATTAAGGTATATATTTGCGAAAATAGCAAAGGAATAAAATCATAAATAAATATTTTTTTTGGGAAAATTTTGAAAAATACTCAAAATTTTAAGAAATTTCAATCGATTTTTGGGAAAGAATGTATGATATGAAAACTGTTGAAATGTTATTAAGGAATTTATTTGCGAAAATAACAAAGGAATAAAATCATAAATAAATATTCTTTTGGGAAAATTTTGAAAAATACTCAAAATTTTAAGAAATTTCAATCGATTTTTGGGAAAGAAAATCTAGATATCACCGAGGCTTCGGATTAATTCTAAGGATGAATATGCCCTTTAGCAATGGATTTTATAAAACTCACTAGTGGTAAAACACCTAAAGCCCAACTCAAAACGAAATAACATGCAACATAAAATGTTTGGACACAATTAACTGATCCACTACTGTAATGAGTTTACACCTATATCTTTCGAGGCCAACATGCTACCATGTATAACTCATTTGTTCAGTAACCATTCTTTTAATTATATATGTACTTACACAAAAAAACATCACTGTTAAACACATTGTTTTTCTTCAAAAAATACAAGTAAAAACGATTTTAAAAAAAAAATTATAAGTTTTATGTGAAAAATTTATACTTGCTAATCATTTTTGAAAATGTTATTATGTGCTATCTTATAGAACTGAGACGGATCTGAATCCAAATCTAGTGAATCCATGTTTTTATTATACAGAACCAGATTTTATATATCCGTCTAAATATCAAAATATTTGTAGATATTCAAATTTAAATCCTTAAAATATATATAATATTATCAAAATAATAAAAGTAAAATTTATGTAAATCTTATAATTTTTCAAAATCTATATAATATATAATATATATAAAAGATTTGAATTTGGATCTAAATATCTAGAATTAAAAAATAAATATCTGGATCTGGTTTGGATGGATCCAAAATTTTATTATTGGGATCTGGATCCAGCTCTCCGAATACCCAGGTTTTTCGAGCGGATTCTGGATATAGATCCAGATCCTGTATAATATTTCCAATCTTACTATCCATCCAAACATTTAGCTTTAGTTTATTTCATTTTTCAATTTGTGGTTTTATTATGATTATTTAGAGTTTAAGATCTAACAAAATTTCAGTGAAAATAATTTTTAATTGATCTAGAATTTCAATGCAAAAATATATATGTAGCAAAAAAATAAAAATTTGGGGGTGTAGATACCTTAGAACTTAGATCTGTATAGATACTTTTTGCAATACTGTTGAATGAACCTGATAATTTATGAATCCACACCTGCGAAACTAGATTAAATTTTTTGGTTAAGACGAGTATGAAATCTCATTTTCGTATGTGCTGCTTTATTTATTAAAAAAACCATTTGATCTCTCTTTATAGAGAAAATTGTATACCCTTCCCCTCATAAAAACCATAAAATCATAATCATGTTTGTCAAAAATATGATTCTAATCAGATAATTTTAATTGAATCAGAAAGTTACTGCAAATCTATGTAGTGAGACAAATGAAGAGATGATGTTGTACATAATTTAAAAACTAGAACACGATGAAATTTTTGTCTGAAATTGTTAAACGGGACAAATAGTATGTGGATCTCCACCTACAAACCTAAATCGAGTCTGGGTTAAGATGAGTATGAAATCTTATGTTTATGTGCGCCGCCTTGTATTTTTTATCCACCCTTAAAATGAACACCATGTCTCTATTTATAAAGAAGTTATGCACCTCCCCCTCTCTTAAAAACCCTAGAATCATAGGCGTCTGTCAAAAATATGATTCGAAGAAATATTGGTCCTTAATATTAATAAAAAATTAATAATTACTCCCTTTTATTTTAAATATTATTTAAGTATCTTTAGACATATTTTAAACTATACTAAAACTTTATATTATAGTTTTATTAATATATTACATAATTTTCTCTCTCTTTAATACATAAAAAATACAATTTTATTTGCACCGCTTTTTGTATTTTATTAATAAATAAAATGGTGCATTATCAATTTATCAAAAATATGATTCCAATTAATATTAATTTGTTAACATTAAAAAAAATAATAGTTACTATATATTTTTCATTTTAAATGTTATTTAAGAATTTTCATACTCAGTTAAGAGGATATATTCAAAATTTATATTATATTATATTGATATACTACATAAACTTCTTTGATACATAAAAGTAATATACAGAACTTTTTCATAAAAAATGATGCTTTAGAAGCTATAAACAATATTTAATTTGAAACAGAAAAAGACAATCATAGATATTAATCCGAAACAAAAAAAAGTATAAATTAACATTTAGTAGGTCAAATTTTCAAATTATACCCCTTTTTTATTAGGATCGACTATGATTATAATCATAAATTAATGATAGTTTTTTTACTGATAAAGAATATAGATAAATGTTCCATGTACATTTTTATAATAAATGAGAGAATGAAATTACATCGTTCATGCCAATTCGAAGTCGGGACTTTAAACCTTATTATTGGATGAAATCTATGTGTTTATTAGACCATTTCCAATGAAGATTATTTTTATAAGTTATATCATTAAAATTAAAGGTAGGAGAGAATTATGAAAGGTTCGAAAAATATTAATTTTAGAATTAGTTCTAAAATTTTTTTGCCACATATCATACACTAAATATTTTAATGATTTAAATAATTCAAAATATAATTGCATGATTAAAATATTAATTTTTTTTATAAAACTCACATGATTTTTGATGAATGAAGATGTCTTTAAGGATTGACCCTCTGCGCACTTGCAGGGTTCTTTGCCATTAGTGTTTTATATATATATTTTTTGTAGATTTGGTCTTAACGATAGGGTTTTTATGATTTTACTTTACTAAATGCTTTAATAATTAATAGGTTAATGTTTATAGACTTTTATAGTTTACTTGGGTTAATTGTTAAAGCACGTATGTTTATAAGTTTCTCTTCGTATATACTACTGATTCTTTTCTTTCTTTTTTTGTAACTTATAAATTTATAATACTGATCTTCACTTTGATCTTCTTAACATTTAATTAACATTTGTTACAATATTATGATTTCATCCTTTTCCACTATTTGTTGTGTATGATCACCATATTGTGTAAAACTTTTTTTATATTACAGTTCAGGGGTAGGTTACAATAGTTTCAATGTCAGCTATTTCTTATTTCTTACTATATCTGTAGACTACGACAAATTATAACCGTACTATATTACAAGGTAAACCACTCAGTAACTTTTTCTGATCTTGTAATCATATTACGTAATTGATTCCTAATATATATGATATCTTTTATAAACGTTTTGCTATATATATATATATATATATATATATCATAATTCAACTGTTCTAGATGTATCGCTAGCTGCCTTATATTTCACACTTTGTAACCACTTCAACCGCTATATCTTGTCAAGGAAACAAAAAGAAAACGTTCAAAACAAAAAATACAAGAAGATGAAAACATTCAAACTAGAGTTGACTCTAGTTTATTGTGTATATTAGAAAGGAAAAGATTGAAAATACAAAACAATTTTACATTTTCAAAGCTTTTCTCTATTTTAAATTTGACAAACATTTACATGTTTTAAAATGCAAAATAGTAGCACACGTGAAATAGTTTTATTTCTCACATTCATGTGAAATGTCTGATGAAAGTCCTGAAGTAAGCAGTCATCAAATGTAGAAACAGATTTAATAAAATAATGGTTGCATTTGATTTAGGATCATACGAATTATAATTCGTGAATTATTTACTGTACTAAGAAAACATCTATGTTATGACGAAAACATTATAACGTACCATTAATTTATATAGAGACCTAAGATGTAATAATGCTCAACTTCATACAGTTTACAACTTTTTTGCATTCAAAAACAAACCCGAGATATTCTACTGTACAATGTTACAAATACGAATCCATATTCATTAAAAATTCATAAACTTAACTCTTCTGTTACATTCCTGTAAATTGATTAGAAAAGACATGAGACATTTCCTTTGTTAAGAGATTTGATATTTTTTTTTACCTGAGAGATTAACACCATCTAAGTCAGCCACGAAGACCATTGACAGACTGTGGAGGAGCTGAGTTCCTTCTCCGGTCTGTCTTTGGTAAATGTTTAGACATTATAGATTCCTACATCAAAAGAAAACAGAAAACAAATGATGGTAAGTATTGTAATGTCTTAGTAATTGAGACATATAATAAGAAGAATGCTTTGACATTACCTGTTCTTGAATTATGCTGCGTGCCTCGACTAGTTGTGCTTCAAGTTCAAGTTCCCTCTCTGACGCTTCTGAAGTTATTGTTACTTCTTTTTGTGCGTCTACTAATTGACCCATACGTTCCTTCATTAACCGAAAAAATAAAAAACATGTTAGTACTTGTGAAGGTATAAAATAGCTCAGATCAGTGTAACTTTGTACCTTGATGGTAACCATCTTAGAGCGTAAACTATCTTCTATTTGACCTCGGGCCATACGAAAAGGTAGGTCGAACACATCCTGTCAAAATCAATCTTCCTTGTTGATGATATACACTGATGTTTTGATTTATACATGCAAATTAAATGGGAATTTATTGAAAGTTGATTTAGCTTATAATGAAATTTATGTACCGTCTTCCCGCCCAAAGGAGACTGAGAAGGGTCTAAGCTCTGTCTTCCATTAGCATTCAAGAAAGAACGCATGTCTCCCTGCCAAAATGATTGATCAGTCATTAGTCTTCATTAAAAAGATGAGAAAAGTTTCTCTCTCCCTTGATTTTTTTCTTTTGGATGGTAAGAAAAAGGAAGGAAAAGCAATAACCTGTGTGGATCGCAACAAAGCTCTCAAATCAGTGTTCTCTGCGAGCAGTTCTTGATTTTTCGCCTCGTATGCATCAACCTGACAAGATCATATTACACCAATATATTATACAAGTACGTTTCATGCAATATAAAGCATGCATGAGAAACTATAATAATGTCATTGTAGTTACAATCTTTTTGTAGAAATCAGAATCAGCTTTCTTCCCGCTCCATGTTCCACGTTGTCTCCCTTCTTTCTGCACACGAAAACGTTAAGTAGGACGAAAGCTGCTTCTCTCAGAAAACTCGATAAAGTGATTTCAGTAACCCAAGTAGTACCTGGAGTAGATTCATAATCTCCATGCCTGATCTCGTTTCCTTCTTTTTCTCCATCAACACTTGGTTTAACCTCTCCTAAAACAAAAATCAATTTTTTTTCAGTTTACCAGGATTCAAACGTATATTACAAACACTTGACACTTAAAGAAGAGTGAACCAAAAGGCATACCTGTAGCTTTATGTACTCTTTTTCTTTTTTCTTTGTTTCATGTAATTGTTGAGTCTTGACTTGCTTCCCATACCAAAAGAAAAGAAAACTTTCAAAGGGCATTACATCAGCATTCTGAAAATTCTTTTGTAACTGAGGAATCTAGCTATAGAAAAAAACCTGGTTAGCAATCACCATCCGCTGAAACTCATCTCTTTCTTTCTGTAGCTTCTCATTCTGAGCTTTTAACGCCGCTGTGTTTTTGGCTTCCGTTCTTGTGACAGAACCAAGCTCCCTCTCCTTTGATTGCAATTGATTCTCAAGCCTTTCAACTTTCGCCTCGAGTCTCGCCATGTCGGATAAAAGCCTGAAAGTAAACAAGAACTTGGTCTTTACAAAAAATGTTCTCAAGCAGACATCAAAAGTAGACAATTTCAGAATAAAATGCCACAAAAGGTAGCATAGTCAGTAACTTTTGTATTTTTGTCCGGTAAAAGGATTCTACTAGAAGTATACTCTATAACACACACATAAAACCAAAAACAGTGAATAAATTCTTTATATACAATGCATGATGTAGATCAAAGAGTCCATCTTCTTCAGAGCAATCGATTTAACTTATGGTAGAAGTAATATACATGAAAGCAGCTATCTTAGAGTGGATTAACACATCCACTGCTTCCATACATGTCTAAAGTAAAGCAAGAACTTGGATCTTTCAAAAAAAAAAAATGTTCTCAAAGCCGACATCAAATGTAGTAAATTTCATGTCTAAAGTAAATTTTAAAAAACAAAACAAAATGTTCCTCAAAGCCGACATCAAATGTAATAAACTTTCATGTCTAAAAAGTAAACAAGAACTTGGTCTTTAAAATAAAAACAAAATGTTCTCAAAGCCGACATCAAATGTAGTGTACTTCATGTCTAAAAAGTAAACAAGAACTTTGCGTCAGCAATTCTTTCTTTTGTCTTTTTGTCAAAAATTTTACTCTAAAACACATATAAAACCAAAAACAGTTTACTTTACATACACAACATGATCTAGATCAAAGAGACGTTCTATCTTCAGAGCCAATAATTCACACAATGCATGTTTCTTTATTATAAAAAAAGATTCAGAAAACGACAAAAAATATAGTCACCGTTGTCTCTGATCATTAGCAGAATCTCTGAATTCCACATCTCGTTGCCTCTGTTGAATCAAAGCGTATATGCAATTACAAGTCCTCGCGATCGAAACCTAAAATAACAACCAATCAGATTCATCAAAAAACAACAAATCATAGATTATTTATTTAAATTAAACGAGAGAGAGAGAAGAAACGCAACAGGATCATTAGCGAAGAGGTCGAGCGAAGCGGAGAATCCATAAGTAACTAAACTCTGATTTAAATACTTTATACAGTGATCAACATTATCCACATCAGCAAACCTATTATGCTCCCTGAGATCATACAAACATACATAAGTCATAAAGTCAAAGTCTCTAATCGAAACAGGAGATGAAGATGCAGACACGAGAGAACTCACCCGATCGGTGCAAAACCGAATTGAGGTGTCGTCAACTGAAAGAAAGAAGCAAACACATTAACTCGGAGAGAGAGATGGAGATAGAGATAGAGAGAGAGAAGTGGTTACTCTGAAATCGAATTCCGGTACAGTCAAAGACATCGTTGACCGTTATGGATCCGCCGGAGAGATAGGAAAAGACAAAATAAGCTTTTTTCACCTCAAAAAGAAAAGGGAAATGAAAAAGTGAAGTCAAAAAGAGTGAATGTGTGTCTCTCTCGGATAGATCTATCTTGGGGAGAGTGAGAAGAGAGAAGGATAACTAAATAATTTTAATTTGATTTAATTATTGTTGTTTTTAATTGTGTACGTTACGGTGCACTCAATTATTACGTGCTTCTTCACGTGATTAGTTAGTGATAGCGTGTTTGCTTACGTGTGTTCTTTCTAGTGGTTGTGTTTAATTTCTTTGGGTCTGTCGCATTACTGAGTATAACATAATACGACATTCGATAACTAACTTGCTGGTTTATTGGGCGGGAGATGCCACGTAGGACTTACCACCGTACTCTATCTAGTTCGTCGGAGTCGTGCGTGCCCACCTATATATTTTCCTCGTTCGTATCAGTGTTGAACGTTTGAACCGAAACCGAAGAATTGAACTGAAACCAAACCTAAATAACAAAATTGAAACCGAACCAAATTTAAATGAAATGACCACTAATTCTTAAGTAAAAAACTACAGTTATTTGAACGGAATCGAATTGAGAAACGAATCGAATTGAGAACCGAATTGTTATCCGAATATCCGGAATATGATTTATATACCTAAAAATATTAGATATATATTTAAATTTGAAATAATTAAATAATTAAAATTAAACGAATATTTTTAGAAAAGTTCAAAAGTATTTGAAATTTTTTTACCGAAAATAATCGAAATTATTCGAATTATCCGACATTTTACCTAAATTATCTAAAAATTTTACCTAAATTACCAAAAATATCAAAAAAACCGAAACCGAACTGAAATCAAAATGAACTGATAATTTTTCGGATATTTATCGGTTTAAAATTTAATTATCCGAGTCGAATAAAAAACCGAAAGAATCGAACCAAAATTTTTAAATATTCGAATGATTCTTAAATTTCTATATCCAAAATACATGAAACCAAAAATATCAAACCGAACTGAATCGTTTACTCGAATACCCATGACTACTTCGTTTATTATTATATATAAAAGAGAAATTTTTTAAAAAAAAAACCCAAAAAAAAAATAATATGACCAATTTATCTCTAAATAATAAGTGAGAAATAACAAAGAAAATTGGTTACTTTATCTACTATTTTGGGTATTTTGTAACCAAAATAATAAAAGAAAAACTTCAAATATCCGAATATGTACCAGTTTACGTAAATATCAACCTATTTATTTAAAAATTGGAGATTATAGATACCAAATTTTGGTTATAAGAATTGCCAGAGATTCGTTTGATGATATTTTTATAGAATCGCACCCAAACAAACTGATGTTTCAGTCAGTTGCGGTTTGATTCTGTAGATTATGTTAAAATGTCCAAAACTAGTCTAATACATGTATTTAGTTTCAAATATATTAATCTAGTCATAAATTTTTATTTTTAAAAATTTGTAGTCATCCCTCAGTTATTTTGTATTAATAATTTATATATGTGAAATTCTGTCAAATTCCACTCGATTCCAATGTTACCATTTGAATATAGAATTATACATTTAGCTAGATTCAGCTGTTACTATTTAAACTCTCAGATTTCTAAACAAGATAAAAAGACATCCAAGATTACTACTCGATAATAATTCCACTATCACAACAAAAATTGACGTATCGAACACAACCATCATCGCTTTTTTAGGAACGGTTTATTGTAAATAAGCTTAAATTGGTTTTCCTATAATGCAAAAGTAATCCACACGATATCATTTTCAAATACTATTACTGATATATATATATATATTAATACATTTTATATATATATTCTACTTTCTACATCAACTTACCAAATAATATTGTTGAGAAGAATAAAAAAAAAAGCGAAGACACAAACAAACAATTGAAATCTATGAAACTTACTTTTTACATTTACACCTTTAAAAATGATAGCCAAAGCCAAAATGTAATCTCTACTCAATCTCACGAGTTTCTGATTTTCTATATGTTCCTTGAAGAATAGCAAAGCACCAAATACAAAAAGAAGTAAATATATGTGAACTACTCTTTAATCTCTACGTGTTCTTGACGGTTCTTGAGGGATGATGAATCCTAACCATTAGGTGTGAATGCTGATCTCTTAAAGCTTCGTGACAGTTTCGAACCGTGGACCGTGGTTAAATTCTCAAGATGAATACACTAGGAAAGGTACTGCATCGGTTCCAAAACACCAATGCTCATCAGCAACTTAACACTCACAAGATCAAAGCCATTAACAAAAAAAAAACAAAGTGAAGATTGACTCACATAGAAGAAACACCATTAGCATCAAGGAAACAGTGAGTTTGATCGGATGATTAAATGGTAAGCGTATCTGATTTCGGAAGCAACCTATCTTGTCAAAGAGCTGAGAGAAAAAAAAAAATTTAAAAGGTAAGTTAACTTTTCCATAATCATGAGTAAAGAAAGCTATTACATCAAACTGATTGTGAGAACTCACCTGAGTGTGATCAGGAAGTCTCTTAGTTCCTTTCACTTTAGGAGTGGCTTCGATTTGTGTAACTAACTTCTCCTTTTGTTCTTCTTCTTGTTCATTATCACCAGGAACTACAATCCTCAAGGAGCTGAAATTTGGTGAGCTCCATGTTCTTCTTGTCCCTGCTGTTTTCTCTGCCTGACGTATTCTGACATCTGCATTTACCGGTTTAACGCTTTCTTCAATGTCTATGAAACATTCAGAGCCATTACCGTTACCTCTAGCTTCAGCTCCATTGGATTTGTTGCTGCTCTGACTACTAAAGCTCTGCGATGTTAAAGAAGAACCAGATAGGAACATGGCCAAGTCATCTCGCTCTTCTTCACTGAGACTAACCCAACGGAGAGGTTCTTTTCCATTCTCACTGTAAGCCTCTTGCAGAGAGGTTTCTACGCGATGAATCTGGTTTTCGATAGCTGAAACAAACTGTTTGTGCCGTGTCGATGTAGAATCATCCCCACACTGTCTATGGCTCATTCTGACTGCTTTCTCAAACTCCTCCAACTGAATCATAGTTTCAAATTTTGATATTAACATAAAGACTAAATTATCTTGAACAAAAAAGAAAACACAAAACTTTTCTTAAAACCTCCACAAGATCATACACACACACACACTAGACCAGGGATGACTCAAGAAAATATTGTGCAGAAACTACTCAAACTGATTCAAAGCTACCAATTTGCAGCAACCGAAAACTCAATTAACTTGAAGAAAAGAGATAACAAAACTTTTTTCTTAAGAACTCCAAAGAAAACACACACACACACACACACACACACACTACACCAGGGATGGTTCAAGAACATATTGTGCAGAAACTACTCAAACTGATTCAAAGTAACTAATTTGCAGCAACCAAAAAACTCAATTAACTTGAAGAAAAGAGAAAATACATAAATTTTTCTAAGGAACTCCACAAGAACACACATTCAATAACCTGGAAAATTATTGTGCAGAGATTCCAAAACAATACCTGCCATTTTGCTGTACCCAAAGCTGCTTGAAGTTCCTTGCAGATCTCATCTTTCTTATCTCTAATCCACAATCTATAAGCAGACTCCATTCTGATAAAAAAAAAAGTGAAAATTCAAAAAGATGATCATAAATCATAAACATTATGATTGCATAAACTTAAAGAACACAGCAACAACAACAACAACGACAACAACAACAACAAAAACTAAACAAAGTCACAATCTTTTCCAAAATTCCATCTAATCCCATTCATTTAAACCATATAAATCTCTTAAACAAATGAACAAAAAAATTAAATGAGCTTACAGAGAGACCAAAACCCCAAACTAACTATCATACAGCTACATAAAAACCATACAAATCCATAATAATTAGAGGAGAGTCACAAAACATACATATCTGTAGATTTTTGAACTTCTTCAGCTGCGGAGAAGAAAACATCTTTTTGCCATAGATCAAAGCTGTTGACTACCATCATCTTTCACAGCAAACAAAGAGAGAAAGACACAGAATCAAAAAGAAGGTAACCAAGCAAGAGAATCAAAAACTCCACTTCCTCGGATATATTTATCCAAACAGATTCTCTTCCCTTCCCTTTAATCTCCTCTTTCCCTCTTTTTCTAAAATTCTTTCTAAAATTTTAATTGAACTAATAAAGAGCTGTATATTTTTCCGACAACTAACTCAACTTGTGTCTAATTATGGAAACGTGGCCTGTTATTATAAGGAGTCGTAGAAAATTAATATGCTCTTTAGTGCAGAGGATTACAGCTCAGCATTAAGGAAGCTAGAAAACGACAAAAAGTGTAAACCTGGATGTAGGCCCTGTCAATTTGCTGCCACCAGCAGCCACATCAATTTTCATACCTCTTTTCTTCATTTTTTCTTGGAATATAATATTCTCAAATATATCGATGATTATATATGCCGACAAGAAAATAAATTTGATAATAACGTATAATTATACGAGTCAAATGTTGATGACTCGAATGGCATTACAAAATGATGGAGACATTAAGGTAGCATGCGTGAAGCGTGAAGCCTGCGGTCACAAAATTGTGTGGTCAAGAACATATATGTAAAGTTATGATCTTCAAAAATCTATATATAAACAGATATACATATTATTTTTATTTGTTGATTCTATTTTAGTTAATTAATTGTTTTTATATGCTTACTGACTTGTGGGTATCTCTATATCTGATTCGAGTTGGAATCTTAGTCACACCCTCTATATGTGGTGGTTTCAGTTTATAACCACTATGTAAACCTAATTTAACCACTTTGATCTTTTAAACATACCCTATATTTAATTTTAAAACTAGATAACCCATTAGAAATGATGTAGTTTGCCAACTGAATTATATAGGATACTTTTATGATATTAGATAAATTTGAAGGTAATACTAAACATTTTTGAAGCTAAAAATCGCTAGTCTGTTCACTGCTGTCATTTGACACTATTGTACATTTTTCAGACTATGTTTACTAGACACACATTACAATTTTTGAATAATAACACTAGAAACTGTCAACAAATTTAGAAGGAATAAGGTCACACAATACAAAGGGATTATGGTTTAGAATCCGAAGGACTCGCTTCGGGCTCATGCTTAAGATAGAAGAGTCCAATAAGCCCAAAAAGTAAATTCGATCAATAAAAAACTAAAAGCTGAGAAAGTCAATTCCATTGTATAAGACCAGCTGTACTCCCGAGAGGCCCAAAAAGGAGAGGTCCAAATAGACTACAGTGATCCAGTCTCATGGTCATGGATATGGAACCTCGCCGGATATGGCAGGGCAAAACCTGATGGACCTTTATGAATTAACTTCAGCAAGAGTAGCCCATTAAGGTATAACGTAACCCCTTTCGTGTTTCTCACGCAAGACCACATATATGTGTCCCAATTGCCAAGCGAGGAAGGAATGATTTGATTCCCGACAAGGAGATGTGATTATAAATTAGGGGAAGGAATGTATAGGGTCGCTGATTTGATTATAGATCTGGCGGGAAGTGATTTTGCTTCCGAATGGAGTAGTTGACAGCAACCCACTTCAATATCATTTTCTGCATCTGTTAGGTTTGACAAGGAGAGAGAAATCAGATTATCCTGCTCTACTAGCCTCTTACATGAGGGCTTTTGCTTCTGGTCGACTTCAGGAGAGAGGAAGAAGATGCAGAGGAGGTACAGTGTCAGAAACGTTAAATCAGTTCATGAAATCAACAAGCCCTTGAGACCTACGAGTTGATGGAGAAATTGAAAATGCCATTTCCAGGTCACAGCCGAAAGGCTTATCCCCTGCTGAAAAACTACTTCAACAACTGAGACCCTTGTTTCAAGACTCGGGCCACTTCCAGGAAACTCCTGAAATGGTAACTGTCGAGAAGCCAAGCAAAGAAAAGGCAAAGGCTCTTTTTTTTTAAAAAATGGATCGTCTCAAATTCCTCAACACTACGACACCGTTTCAAGTGTTAAATGATGGAGAGATGGAAAATGGAGGGAATGATATAGTTAAATGATGGATTCAACCTCTGCTGAATTTAACTAGACCGGTTCTTGTTCTGGTTTAGTTACAAGAACATGAATTCAAGATCTAAAATTTTGATGGAATGAATTCAAAGATGATATGATTCTTTAGGGGTAGGACCACTGGACCACATCAAGATTGAATGATTGGTTATTATTATGTGAACCAACAATAAATGATAATCCAATGTCAACAACCTTTTCAGACAGGAGAGAAGAAAAAAGACAAAACACATAAGCAATGATCTCTTTTCATATATTATACAAAAACAAGAACTGGGAGACTTGTCTGTTCTCAAGAATGGATAATACTTGTGATTTAAAGCTCAAACTCTGATAGGAAATTACGTCAACTACTACACCCCCCAATCTTTACAAAATAGAGAACACTAAGATGACAAAATCTACAACGTCCTCTGTTTTTCTCTATCTTTCTGACAAACCTCTGTGTTATTTACTTTTTAGTAGGTATGGATTAAGTAAGATCAGAGGTAATGAGTTTGTTGAAAGGGCGCAGACACGGCCATCCATGGGCGGTCCAACATATTCGGTTGCATTGATGATCCCATGGTGAATCCAGTCGACTGTGGAGGTCCCACGGTTGTGTGTTGCTGCACTGGACTGCTCACAACAAAAAAGTGTTTCTGACTAGAGCATTTATTTATTAACACATTACTCAATGCATCCATAGAAAACAAGGAATCATTGTCTCACCTGAAGGACAGAGATAAAGGAGATGATTCAACAGGTGCGTGGACACGATTCTCGTTAGGAGAGAGCAGAGACCAGAAAACTGTACAAATGTTTCATAAAGCGAATCAACAACTTTTTTCATAAAGAAACATAACCAAAAAATATGCTCAAGTTTAATCATACGCTCAAGTTTCATCACCTGATGGTTCAGGTTCATTATTAACCATGGGGCAAAAGAGAAAATTCTGCATTGTATACCCACCAATTCAGTTGTGCAGACAAGAAGAGATATTTTTGTTTTTATATATTGGATTCATTACAACAACTCAATGAGAAGTTCATTACAACTCCATGGCGTCTAAAAGCTTACCTCGCTCTCCTGAGGTGCATTGCAGACCATTTCTGCAAAACAGATGGTTGCAATGTCAATGTCAATTTGTGTCATCGTGACCACGCATCTACTCTACAGAAGGGAATAATCATACTTACCCAGTTTAGGAGCACTTGGTTTTACAGCCAGCGTCAAGCCAAGAAAACATTCATCTTGTTTTGTGTTAAAGTCCCAGAGGTTTAGCTCAAGATTAGGCATCGTCGCTGCTGAACACATCAAATTTTAATTTGAACTTAAAACTTCAAGGTTATGAAAGCAGAATACACGGAGCAGAAACAAAGAAAAAAACCTCACCCATATTGTTAAGCCTCAACTCAAGGTCATGTAGAGGATATGAAACCTGTGTAGCCATCTATTGAGAATATATATATCAATACAGAGTATGTATGTGAGATACAATTCAAAAGAAGCAAGGGTATGATTCAAATTACACTAAAAAAGGGATGATTTAGCGCCTGATCTGGAGTTGGTCGTTTCAATGGATCCCATGAGCAAAGTCGCTGTTAAATCGAAAGAGATACATATCATATAAGAAACCAAGAAGTTGAAGAAAGAATCTTTCTTAATGACAGTAAGACATATCACAGGAAAATAGAGTAAACACAAGGACTCACAGTGATCAAATCAACAGCTTCAGGAGTAGCATTGGGGAGTAGATCAGCAATCCTTGTCTGCGGAAACTGTTCAGAAGAAATTCAAAGAGCAAATTAAATATTTTTAAGTGCAATGAATTTTTTATAAGCACATTCATTAAGGTTTTTCTCACCTCTGTGTGACTAATACTCATAATTCGAGATATGTTTTTTGCTTCAGGAAACGTGGTCCAGTCCGGCTTGCCAAGAACACAGCAAATCTTGTATAATTGATCTATCTCACTGCTCATAAGGATATCATTATATTAGTAGTGTATATATACACAAACTTGACAAAACAAGATTTGCAGAGTAACCACGCAGAGATTAAGTTTAGCATTTGGTAAGAGAAAAAAGAATTCAGACTTATTGTTCTGATAGAATGGTTAGAACGTGAAATAGCAACTAACCACGCAGAGATTAAGTTTAGCATTTGATAAAAGGACAAAGAATTCACCTTTCACCAGGAAATAACGGGGAAAGAGCGAAAAGCTCAGCTAATATTGCCCCCACTGCCCACATGTCTGCAGTTCTTTTAAATGTTAGTGTATAAACATTTGCAAAGCCACCAGATTATTAGCCAAGGTCTGGACTTATAATATGACTCTACTGCAATTATGTAGAAGTACCAACTGCAGGAGTGTATGACGAAGACTGTAGCAAAACTTCTGGAGCTCGATACCTGTTGCAGATAAGAGAGCCAATTATTAAGCTAATAAGTTTATATATCACCCTGCCTAAACAAAACCAATCACTTACCAGCGTGTAGACACATATTCGGTGTAAGGAGGCAGAGATGCAACTTCTCTAGCCAATCCAAAGTCAGCAATTTTCAGGATGTTGTTGGTCACCAGCAAATTCTCTTCAGAACCACAAAAAAAAGGAACACAATTTGTTTTAAGTAAAAGACATTCAAAGAAAGACAACGAATTGAGAATTAGCAGTGACAAAGATACAAACCTGGTTTCAAGTCTCGATGGAAATAACCATTTTTATGCATGTGGGCGAGGCCTTGAAGCATTTGAGACATAAAACTTCTTATCTCTCCCTCTGAGAAAGGTCGTTCCTTTTCTTTCATTATTTGGTACAGATTGTGGTCCTAATGAAAATCATAATCCAAGATCAATGAGAGAATATATATAATAACCCTACAGAGCACAAAAGAAAGCCAAGATCATCTCTACACTACCATGCACTCGAAAATGAAGAAAAGCTCGTTATGCTCCCTCGCAATCTCCTTCAACTTTATGATATGGGGATGATTTAGCTTACGAAGAGCCTGCAGAGTAAAAAAACAATCATACCATTGAACTCTCAACACACAAACCACAGCAGTAGATTGATTTAGCAAACGATACCAATACCTTTACTTCTCGTAGATTCATACACTCCTCCCAATAATAAAATTTTCTCTTCATCTTCTTAACAGCAACCTAAAGGAAACATGGTAAGGTAATAGAATTAGCCACCCACCCACACAATGTATGGATGTAAAAGATGATAACTTTTTCATCATCAAACTTACAACTTCATATGTTTCCAAATTCACGGCCTTATATACACTTCCACATGTACCATCTCCAAGCTCTTCCAAAAACTTATATCTAACACACAGCTCACACACAAGCATGTCAGTTTCTCTCTCGCATAAGTCCCAAAACAATACGTGCAACAAAAAAAGAACAAACCTTTCCATTATTCTCAGTGATTACAATGACAAAAGAATCAACAATAGATCTCTGATGATAAACTCCACCTCGAACAGGTGTGTTGTTGTGTCTAATCTTACAACACTAGACGGTTTGCTTTTACTTGACTGTCGCATGAAATACAGATAGTAAAGAGGAACCAGCTTCTCATCTTTGAACTGATTAATAAGCTGAAGAGTTTGCAACATAGTTCAAAAAAGCAGCTTTCTTTGTACAAGCTGCTGCAATCACCAAACTCAAAGTTATCTGCAAACAAAACAAAAGAGTTAAAGTTATGATATTTTACAACCAAAAAGGATTCATTTTTAATCCATTAAACAAAAAATTGGTTGTTGTTGTTGTTCAACAAGGAATCACTGTCTTAATCTTATCTTTATGTTCTTGTTATCTTTCAAAATCATCTCATAAGGATATGCTTAAATCTAGATCGGGTTTTAGAATAATTTTAATTCACACAACTTTTTTGAATTAAAAAAAATATATATAAATATAAATTCATCGAATATGAACAAACTCTGTAAAAAAGGCCATAAATTCTGAAAACGGTATTAATTTGAGTTCATCTCGAGAAAAACAACCCACAAGGATTTTACACCGCAAATAGGAAAGAATAATCAAAAGGATTGTGGCAGACAGAGCAAAATCCAAAAAAAAGGAAAAAGAAAGTTAAATTTATTTTCTTTTTCTTCTGCAAAATTTTATCTGAAAATTGAGATTAAAAAGACAAAACTGAAAACCAATAAGAAACAGAACCAGAGAAGAATTAAAAGAACAAAACACAGATCAAATCAATATCGTTACAAAAATGTTATTACAAAACTATTAAACAATTAAAAACTGTTTTTTTTTTCTCCATACATCAATGGAAAAAGAAAAAAACAAGAACTTAAAATTATCCACACAAAAAAAAACAAAAATTGCAGCGAAATTCAAAACCTCCCAACCAAAATATTGAAGAGAAAAAAAAAAGACTCAGAATTTATGAAAAGAAAAGATTACTTACCATTGATGAGGGTTATAAGTTAAGAATTATATTAGGATCTAATGAAGATATTGGATGTATTACCAATGTCGTTTCTTTTCCAAAGAGAATGAATTTTTGAAGGTAAAATAAAAGAAAGAGAGAGAGAGAAGCTTAGGAGGAGGAAGCCATGGGAGAAAGGAAAGAAACAAAAATTGGAGAGAAGAGGAAGAAGAAGAGAAAAAAAGGAGATAATAATAATTTAATTTAACATTAAAGTATATCTTGACGAAATAAAATACCTAAGATTATTATTTTTTAATTGTTTACCAATTTTATATTATTTTAGAGAAAAGAAACGGAGGAAAATGGTTGGTTGTGGTGGGGAAGGAAACGGTGGTCCCCAGAGTGATATTAATAATATTGTGATTTGCCCTCCAAAAATTTTAAATTACGAAAATGCCCACTGCTTGTCAAAGATAAGAAGAAGAATCATCGACGACGTCCCTAATGGGCTTTTTAAAAAAGTATTTGGGCATATATCAATGAATCCAATCCAAAAGTCCTTACGGGCTAGTGTCGAGTTAGTTAAACCAACCCAATATAGTCTAAATTGGTTTGAAAATTGGTTATCTTTTGGTTTATTGAGGAGTGAAAGTCAAATGAGATCAAAATCTCAACCGGGTTTCACTAAACCAAAGGAATGGAAACTGTTGGAAGAAGTTCTAAAAAAAAAAATCCAACAAAAACTCTCAGTGTAAAAATGAATTATGAGAAATGCTATTTGGTTATTCAGATTTGGATAATTAAGTTGTTTGCAGGGTTTTGTGTAAATATTTTTTTTTCTATTAATATACATGTTCACAAGTCTGTAGGTTATTCATCATATGATTTACTTTTTTTTTCAATGCAAAACTATTAAAATGATTGAAGTTTGGGAAAAATTAAAACCTTTATATATACATATTATGGTAAGTAGATAGATTTTTTATTTTCATATTTTTTAAATGCTAAATAAATATAGATTTGATAGATCAATAAAGATGTGAAATATAAACAATGAAGTAGAAAATGAAAATAAATATAAAATGGGCATCAACTGATAGTAAAAATGGGTTGCCTTGAAAAAATGAGAAGTGATTCATATACTAAACTATATTACATCTTGCCATCGCCATCTTCGCCAATAAAAGAAATAAAAAAACCTTAAATTTTAGCAATAGAAATTAAAAAACAGTGTGAGTTATCTATATGTTTCCATCTAAGGGATCTATAGACGAAATTGAAAAAATATCACAAATGAAATAAAAATATTGAATCATGTAGAAAATCAAGAATGAATGGAACAAAATACTGTTCGAGATATATAAACATCACATAATTTTTGTTTGATAATAATTATTTTTTGGTTAATTAGATAGAGGCAATTTCAAAATGTAGTAGATAAAATAAATATGTTTTTTGTTTTGCTTTGGAAAGTAAGGTAAATAAATAATTGTGTGTCGGGTTTTTTTAACTAACTATTTATGTTAATATTTCACAAGTCTGCAAGTTTTTCATCATATGTTCATATTTTGTTCAAAGAAAAACTATTAAAAAGTGGGAAAAAATAAGAAACTTTATATAACATATATATATTTTCTTTTCATACTTTTTAAAATGCTAAACAAAATATGGATTTATATAAACAAATTTATTAGTTGATCAATAAAGATGTGAAATACAAATAATGAAGTTGAAAAAATGAAAATACATATAGGATCACCAAAAGATAAGAATAGGCTGCCACCAAAAAATAAGAACTGGCTGCAAATATTATGCCACCCATCTTGTCATTTTTATAGTGATATTTATTGAGGTTAAATGCAGTTCTTGATTTTCAAACACATGTAAACACACATATATCTTTGTTTTTTTTTTCAAATATATTCTTGATTTTACCTGAAATATTTGGAGTAAACTCATGAACCAATGAATCATAAATTTTTGGTGTTTATTTTTACATGTGAATCGAAGAGTCAGATGAGAAAGCGTTGATCTCTATTTTATTCTCTGTTTTTCTCTATGTTGTTTATAAGTCAAAATATGACATTTCTAATACAGCTTGGTAACGTACTTCATTTTTTGACAAATTTAATTTTTATATTTTGACTTATACATATACATGAAGTATTGCATGCAGTAGAATCATTCATCTTCAGTGAATTATAAGTTTTTTAGTGTCCATTTGTACATGAAAATTAAAGAAGCACTCAAGAAAGTGTTGGTCTTTATATTCTTTATTTTCTGTTTTCTCTGTCTTTTAAAAAATAAAGTTATTTTTAACACAAAATAGGTTAAAAATGTCTTTTCTAAATCTTATGTTCAGTTTTCACAGTTCAGAGGACTATCCGTCTTGAATTATTTGCGTGATGAGTTAATGCTCCAAGGGGATGATGGTGGAATTGATAATGACAACAAATTTGTTATCAAATGATATATTGTTTCAAGCTGCTAATTTGCTTACCACACACTCAGGTTTCATGTGTTATATATATATCTGAGATTGTCTATCTTGGTTTAACTAATTCAAATTTGAACCAAAGTTTAACTCAAAAGACTATCGAAATCTTTTTTCCTAAAATATAATTCAGAGCTAAGGACATACATTTCCTTAAAACCAAATCCAAGTTCCGGTTCTCATCTCCTTTCCAAAACTGGTTTTCTCATTCTTGCTTGGCTAAGCTGGTGGTTTAGTTATTGCGTCTTCAACCATTTTGATACCTGCAGAACATGAATCAATAATGGAAGAGACAATCTTTCTCTGCCGCTCTTTGAACTCTATCGCCAACTTAACATCCCAATCCACATTTTCTCTGTAAAAATAAAAGTAAAAGGTAAGGAAACTCGCTTGGTCTGTTTCAGTTTTCGTATATCATAATGACAACTAAACTTTTTACCTGTCGACAGAATCCACATCACCAAGATTTTGCATCATGTCGTCGAATGTGGATCTTAGATTCTCGAGTACTCCCATCTCAACTTCTAGGTTCTTCCATAGCTTATAAGAATCAAGACAAGATATATAATAGCTTAGTGTTAGACTCAGAGATAGAGATGGAAGCATAACAAGGTGATCAAGATTAGATACATCTGTTTCGGAGTGATGAACAAGACCATGAGCTCTCCGCAAGTAGTTCAACAACGGAGTAGGCAAGCCGTAGTGGAAGATGTCGTGATTTCTCGAGAGCCAAGTCCCACGTAACATGTGAGTTGTCCAAGAAATCTCGGTCTCAATGTCTTCATCATCAATGACATCAACATCTTCGAAGAAGACAGAGACTTAGACACAAGTTTTACACAAACAACAAATGGAAAGAGAGTTGAGTGATCCAAGAAATGATTTACCTAAGGGAATGATATCATAAGGGTTATCGCCTTCTGGTAGAAATCCGTAAAATGTTAACAGATGGGAACTAGAGTAGTTTCCGTAGCTAAGAAAACATTGTTCCCCTTTGTTACAAGGTCTTGAGAGTGGGAACTTCAATGAACTTGTTTCCAAATCTACTTTTCCATATTTCACTATGTGTGGATATATCTGCAAACCCACCAAACTTATCAAATCCAAATTATCAGTTATCAAATCCAAATAACCAATGAGAGAATAAACATACCGAATGGTTGAGAAAACCGGCCACAGGAATCAAGCAAGTCTTCAACTTTCCATCAGAGAATTTGATTTGCATGCTGTTGGAGTAATACAACTCACACGCCCATAAGTAATGTTCCCATGTGTACATCTCCGGTGGAAATACATGCCGGTGGTTCGATAAAAGAGGTATCAGTTCATCATACCTCTCACGCAAAAGCTGCAGATATACAAAAAATTGTCAATAGAATCAAGAAAATGTAATAAAGATCAAAGCACCAAAGAGAAACCGTGTCACACCTCTTTAGCTTGCATTATTTCATCTAAAAGCAATGTACCATCAAGCACCATGATTGCATTAACCCCGAAACTCAAACCTGTAAAGAGAAATCATTGTTTGTTATCTCTTCAAAACAAATATACTGCTACAAGAACTGAGGGTTTAGTTCTTACCGGTACAGAAATTCTCCTGGAGAGAGTCAAAGTATGGTTTGAATTTCGACTCCGTGTTATGCTTCTCCCTCATTGTCCATAAGAGCATCATTGTCTCAGATGTCATCCCATCTATCTTCTCCAGTATTGGGTACTGATGATAAGAATGCACTCATCATCTAACACTGTTGATAACGAAACTGACACAACCTTTGATTCAGGATTAAAAATAAAACAACATACCATGTCGGAGTTACACACATACTCTTCAGAAATGATGCTTGATATTGGTATCTCTATAGCAACATCGCCAAATTTCAAGTCTTCGGTAGCTATAGCTCCTCGTCCATAGCCATCGATCTCTGTCCAGACAACTCATTGTAAATCTCTGTTCATCATTGTTGAAATTTCTAACTTTATAACAGAAAAACATCTAAGCTTACGAGCTATCTTCAATTTGGTTTTGACTCCATTTTCCTGACCCCATTGAACCAATCTGCTTTCCTTTTCGCATATATAGCTATCATCAACTCTAACCTCCTCCTCCTTTTCCCCTCCAACAACCTCATTGAGTCTACTTTTTACAGCAGCTCGAAGAGCTTCCAAGGTCTCGACTTGTGTTTGCGTTTTACAAGAAACCGGGATGAGTGTAAGGATCCAGCTGAGAGCTGAGATTTCATTTCTAACACTGTAAACTCCTGCTGGACTGCAAGCATCCTCACCAAAGTAAATCTCCACCTGCATTTCACTCAATCCATCATCTAAGCAACTTCAGAATCAACACCACAAGCAAGCTCTAGGCAAGAACGTGTATAGCTTTTACCTTGTCGAGGTTAGCTATTCTTCCAAACTGAAGCAGCTTTTCGAAAGCAATATTCAAAAACTGTTGAGACAATGATCCACTCAGACTCAATGTTTCCTTCACGCATAAACCTTTGCAACTCAAGAGCTTCTGCAGAGGTAAATCATAAGAAGTTCACCAATGATATTATCAAATTTATCTAACATGAACTTTCGTTCTAACCATTGCTAATGAACAAAGACCTATACAGATCAACACAACTCGATTTTCCAGAGAGAAGTGCAAATGTAGTATTCCAACTTTGCTCCATAAGAAAAAAATATAAACTTTTGATTTCGAATATCATGAAACAGGAGGTAAATTAGCTGATAAGAGTTCAGAATTAAGATAAAAGAAGAAGGTAAGAGAAATTGGGCAAGTCAAACCTGTTTTTCTTGATAAAAGGGATCATCTTCGGATAGCTCTAGACATAAATGACCAGTCTCTGACATGATATTCAAAGCACCAACCTTGCAATTAACCAACAACAAGATTCAACATGAAAGCAGAGACAGAGCTTTCACTAAACCAAGTCTATTAAAGAAGAAATATGAAAACTTAGAGTTTAAGAAAAAGGAATTTGAAGATTACCATAACGAAGAGATGAAAGCGAGGAACTCCGCAGTATCAACCAACCGAGGAAGTGAGTGAGGCACGGAATCAAGTTAGCAGAAGAAGAAAAGAGGGTTTGAAACAGCGAATAGAACTCTCTGTCTGATTCGGAAGGTTTGTCAACACAGTTTCTCGGTTTGATTTAGGACCGAAATTTTTAGTTGGTTTAAGAATCATCTCTAGTGGTTGTTGAATGCCGCCAAAAGCGGTTGAAGGATTTGTCAATAATCAATCAAATTTAATTACCATCATGAAATAAATTGGCCATCAATAGTGGTCACTACCAATTATTCTTATGTTCGTTACAATCCCAAGAAACACATAACGTAAAGTAGGTAAAACATATTTGTATTCATGTTCAAAAAAATTGTTGCAAGTTCAATACAGAGTTACAGATACAGAGATATAGACGAGAGTTTAGGGTCAAAAACACATGTTTTATACATGATGACCATATCAGAACTCAGGACAGTATAGTTTGGTGTATGACAAAATTCTATCCAAGCTGAATCCAGAGAAGACCTGTGACGATTTACTGTTTATCTCTTTTTATCAGATTTGGATTTCAGTTGATGGCGATGATGAGGAAACCGACTGAGACATACATGAGGAAGACAGGGTAAAGAGCGAGCGCTTTTCTTCTCGAGTTAACCGCCGAGCTCATGAAAGGGTAAGCAGCCCAAGAGCTCCATGCTAGAGTTACAGAGACAACCACCATTTTAAGTATCACATTGTGTTTCAACATGCAGATCACAGCTCCAACGTCTAGCGGAAATAGACAGTAACCAAGCAGACTCAAGCTTTGGAAGAAGATTATATGTCCACCCTGTTCATAATGACACACAACACAACTGTCTAAGCATATGAATTTCAAAACCAAAATATCTGCGTTTGAGAGAGAGAGAGAGAGAGAGAGAGAGAGAGAGAGAGAG
>KE155375.1:145186-155759 GCA_000411075.1 Sisymbrium irio
TAACACACTAATCTAACAAATTAAAATATAAAAATAAGCTTTTAAAGTAGAGGCAAAATAGATATCAACCAGCTCAACTTTTAATGAGAGAACTCCATTCGAAAAAATCAATTCGCTTTTAATAATATGATTTACCAAGACTCCCCAAATTCATTAAATCCTTTCAAACAAAAACAAAAAGACCAGAATTTTAAGACTTTTTGTTCTTGTTTTTCTTCTTGGAGATGCATTCAACAGGCAAACCATGAGAGAATCGTTTCTTGTCCTTACAATAATTGTAAACGATGAATTTCCTCTGAACCCATCTAAGAACCTTCTGGCTCGGAGAATCCATCCCCGTTTGCAAAAACCACTCGCTAGTACTGCTCGAAGAAGAAGAGGAAGACGAGCCACCGGGACTACAAGGGGTAGTAGTTGTGGTTCCATTATCGATGGACCAGACACAAGCATTTTCGGAGTTGTAGTTCATGAAAGAGGCTACGAATGGACCTTGCGACCAGTTTGTCTTGACCAAACCTCCCCTCGTGGCCCAATCATCTGCGTTCCATAAGCTACCATACATTCTCATGGGTTGGCTCTTTGGATAAGCCACACCCATTGCTTCCAAATTCTTGAATTCTCTAATTGGTTTCCCATCTACGTAGAACCTTTTGTAGAATTTCAACATGTTAACACAATAAACTTTTCAGTGACGTTTCTATCAAAAATCGAAAAAATTGTTCAAGTAGAAATAGTTATGTTAGGGATTAGATTTCGCCATGACGTTTCTATTTATTTTTGTTCACATCACTTAGTGAGCATATCACGTTATCGTTTACTTTGATTGTGAATCTGTGATCTATGTATACTTACACTATGTGACTCGGATTCCAAAGGATAGAATAGTTGTGGAACTCAGCTGTGGGATCGAACCAAAGGTAGAATTGTTGTTCTCTATCACCTTTGCCTTGAGTGTAAACATTAGTGTGAAGTATATATGGATCTCCACTAACATTTCCCAAAAACTCGAAATCTATCTCGTCCCATGTTAATCCTTGAGACTTCAACTACACACCCAAAACAAACCCAAGATCTATCATTCATACTAATGTAACATACGTGTAGATATATAAAAGGTTGCTCTAATCAATAAGAACTTACGTAGAAGGTGGTCACGGTCCCGGCTGAATTTCCGGGACAAGTTTTATCTGCATGTCGACTTTTCCGTACAAATACTCGGATTTCGATTGAAACCCTGATCCCGAAGATTGATCAAGAGCGAGGTTCAGAAGAGTACCATTGTTCAAAACTTTTCCTCTACCATCACCCCATGTTATGTCAATGTATTGGTTGAGATCGTTAGCGTGTGCCACAAGCAATATGTTTAAAACAACAAAAAAAGATAATGACATAACCAAAAGTGTCTGAGAAACCATTTTGGGTTTCCACTTTCGGGAAGTATCTCTTCTTGAAGATTTTAGGTGGTGTAACTGTTGATATCAGTTTGAGACACTCAGACGAGTATTGATTGGTGGGTATTTTTATAGAGCATATATAATGGGTTTTTGATTCCTTAATGATTAATTATTAGTTTTTTCAGTTTTTACATGTCCTTTAATTTTCTTAAAGAAAAAAGGTGAGACTAGTGTGGCTAGTGTGAGAAGCGAACAGTCTGGACAGCATAAAGCAAAGCTATAGTGCTATACATCTTAAACTTTCAGTCAGTTTAACTATTGTTAATGTATTACATCCTAATCTTATAGCCTGCCCAATTTAAATATTTCACCTTTGTATATATCGTGGAGCTTGAAAGAAAAAAAGACTCAACTTTTTGGACGGTACCATTTCATCATAAATTATGTATATATTAATTTGGTATTTTTTNCAAAGGATAGAATAGTTGTGGAACTCAGCTGTGGGATCGAACCAAAGGTAGAATTGTTGTTCTCTATCACCTTTGCCTTGAGTGTAAACATTAGTGTGAAGTATATATGGATCTCCACTAACATTTCCCAAAAACTCGAAATCTATCTCGTCCCATGTTAATCCTTGAGACTTCAACTACACACCCAAAACGAACCCAAGATCTATCATTCATACTAATGTAACATACGTATATATACATAAAAGGTAGCTCTAATAAATAAGAACTTACGTAGAAGGTGGTCACGGTCCCGGCTGAATTTCCCGGGACAAGTTTTATCTGCATGTCGACTTTTCCGTACAAATACTCGGATTTCGATTGAAACCCTGATCCCGAAGATTGATCAAGAGTGAGGTTCAGAAGAGTACCATTGTTCAAAACTTTTCCTCTACCATCACCCCATGTTATGTCAATCTATTGGTTGAGATCGTTAGCGTGTGCCACAAGCAATATGTTTAAAACAACAAAAAAAAATAATGACATAACTAAAAGTGTCTGAGAAACCATTTTAGTTTTCCACTTTCGGGAAGTATCTCTTCTTGAAGATTTTAGGTGGTGTAAGTGTGATATCAGTTTGAGACACTCAGACGAGTATTGATTGGTGGGTATTTTTATAGAGCATATATAATGGGTTTTTGATTCCTTAATGATTAATTATTAGTTTTTTCAGTCTTTACATGTCCTTTAATTTTCTTAAAGAAAAAGGTGAGATTAGTGTGGCTAGTGTGAGAAGCGGACAGTCTGGACAGCATAAACCAAAGCTATAGTGCTATACATCTTAAACTTTCAGTCAGTTAACTATTGTTAATGTATTACATCCTAATCTTATAGCCAGCCCAATTTAAACATTTCACCTTTGTATATATCGTGGAGCTTGAAAAAAAAAAAGAGTCAACTTTTTGGACGGTACCATTTCATCATAAATTATGTATATATTAATTTGGTATTTTTTAATGTAGATGCGATTGACTTTAGCTCCTAAGAGCCTAGACAGACTAATTGGATCCACCAAATATGATTTGTAATCAAACTGACCGTGTGGAAGCTAAGAAAATAAATTACATAAACGATTAACTCTTCTTAAGTTAGATTACACTTATTCTCAACTCCTTTTATCCACCAAAAGTCATATACATTGCCCCCTTTAGAGCCTCTTAGAGACCTTATTTATAAAGTAGTAACAGTAAATGACCATATAGTTTCACTAATTTATTTGTAATGGACTGGTAAAATCGAAATTTTCTCTAACAGTCATGTGTTATTTACGCAAAACCCGAATGCAAACCATTTGTCGTTCTCATTTAATCAATATGGTCACATAATGCTAATTAGATCCTATATATGAAATCTCGTTGTTATTTTGTAAATTAGCACTCATTTGAACTCTAACCAAGACAAAAACCCCAAATCGTATACAACAAAGTAAATAAACAAAATTCTTTAAATTAAGGAAAACAGTAACCAAACAAAACAAATCCAAATCGAAATGGAAAGACCCTCGAATGATAGCCTCTCAAATAGTTCACGAGTTGGAATACTTCGTACTGATAGTCCTAAGCTACTGGCCTCGGTTTGAGATAGTCTAACATTTGAAGGAGGTTCTATGATGATCTTCACATTTTTGCTACTCTTCTCAACCATTTTCAAAGCCTTTTGAGATATTTTAAGAGAGTTGCTGATATCGAGCTCCCTAAGCTTAGTGCAGTTCGAAGCTATCTTTGCCACTGATGCATCTGTCACGTCTAAGCAGCTCTTAATCCATAAAACCTCTAAATTAGGACAGCTCAAAGCTATATTTGTTATCGAAGCATCTGTGACACTTAAGCAGCTATTAATACATAAAACCTCCAACTTAGGGCATCTGCCAATGAACATTCAAATTTAAGTTAAATATTTATAAAAATAAATCCAAGGCTTGCATACGAGCATAGGTCCTCTCCAATTTTCTTCCAAGCTTAGACGAGAGATTATGTCGATGAGACATTCTTGATTCAACTCAGACCAGACATGGGTTAGTCCGGATCCGGTCTCTTCTTTCTTTCCTTTGTCGTCATCGTTCATTCCGATTACCTTTCAATAAGTGTGTTTGAGTTTTCTTTTCACTATCTTGACGGAATAGAGAAAGTTGCATCTAATCGACTCACTAACTAAACAACGACACGCGTCTTCAGTTCATCGCTTAATTACCTTTTCATTTAATCTTTATTTTCCTCTAATTATCCCGTAATCCCGTCTCCGTCTGCGTCCTGACGTTCAACGTTTGATTAAAGCGTACGAAGACAAGTCCCCAATCTATATATATGAAATTAACTTTTCTCACTTCTTATGATGTCACTTCATTACCATTTCTTTCATTTTTATTCAAACCAGTCTATATTTATTACTGTATTTATATTTTCCCGCTAAAAATCAAAATCTTATTTTAATATCCATCACATTTGAAAATCAATATTTTTAATCTCATTATCCAACTTTATTACCTAAGTCCAAATAATTAGCACATAAAAAATTTATTATACTAACACAAAGTGAATTAATATAAACAAAATTCGAAAACTATAAATAACAAACAGACAGAAAAATGAAAAAAAAAGTACAAGTATATATTACTGTATTTAATTGCCCGCTAAAAATCAAAATCTCATTTCAACATCCATCACATTTGAAAATCAATATTTTTAATCTCATTATCCAACTTTATACCTAAGTCCAAATAATTAACAATATTTCATAAAAAAATTTATTGTAGTAATACAAAGTGAATTAATATAAACAAAATTAGCAAATTATAAATAACAATAAGATGGAAAAATGAAAAATAAAAATAAAAAATACAAATACATAAAATACCAAAAATGACATCAAATAATAGAATACAAATAAAAAATAAAAACGAAAAATCATGATAAGATTAAACAGGAATGAGATAAGAATGGAAATTTCCAAAATTTTTAAAACTAACCGGATAAATATTTTATATCTGTCTATAAAATAACTTTTTATTTTTATCTCATTATGTCCCGATTTATCCGGTATAGATATAGATATCAAAAAATAATTAACACAATATGTGAAAAATTCAGGAAAATAAAAATGTCAATTAAAATAACGCTCTTACATAGAAATACAGAAAACACATTAGAAAAAAATCAAAAACGGATATAAAATAATATGATAAAATAATCAAAAATTATGTCAAATCCTATATAAAAAAAGTACAACCTAACAATAATATTAACACATGAAAACAACATAGAAAAAAATAAATTAACAGAAAATGATATAATAATCTGCACTAAAAATAAAATAATAATCCGCGCGCAGCACAAAAATCCTCTAGTATTTTATAAAAGTATAGTTCAGTTTGGTATAAATTAATCCGTAGTATAATGTTACCACAAACCATAAATTTATTTCCAAAAATATAAAACGAGAAGTGTATGATTTAATGCTCACATATTTCGACTCTCGTGGCGGCTTAACGTCTTCTCTTATGAGTTATGAACTCTTGCATCTGTTTCTATAGTAGTACACATGCTTCAGCGACTGTGACTAATTTTTTATGGCAATGCGAAAAAGAAAACTCTTCTCCTTTAATCCTGAGGGTGAAGTCCATATATTGGCTATATTAGTTGTTGATATTGCTCTATTGTGGTGATCATTTCCTTTACAGTGCTAGAAGTCAAAGTTTACATAAATATTCATTAAGCGATACACAAATGAATGTGGACCATCCAAATTCGAGAGGTTTAGTTTTCTTAGAGCATGATTATTGGAGGTTTTATCTCATAGTTTCTAAAAAAAATTAATATAAAATATTTTTTAATATTTTTTTAATAAGATTGAATCTCTCAATTTTTGAGACATTTAATGAAAGTCTCTAAATAGAAAGACATTCATTGAATGTCTCAAAAATTTAGAAACTTAACCTTATTAAAAAACAATATATAATAGATTATGTTATTTTTAAAAATTAAGAGATTATGGAAAGAACCTCCCAATAATCTTACTCTTAAAATTTTGAACTTAAATAATGGGAGACGAAGTAATAATTAAGAAAAGAATATTTAATGTTATATTTCCTAAAAAGACAAGGAAAAGAATTTATTACTTTGCGTGAGTATAGAATATAAAAATGGTATAAATACTTTGTGTAAGGAGTTTGCCTTGCAAATAAATAATGATAAATAATGAAAACAATCTCCAGTGTTGGTCGTCTATATAAATTAAACTAAGCAGGTTAGTTGTAAAAAATCATTCACAAACTCTCAACATCTCTTTAACCATCTAAAACGCTTTAATTTGAATAGTATCCATGAGTTCCATCGACTACCCTTACCCTCCTCCTTATCCTTTTATATGCCCCGCCTTACGTTTCGAAGCCTACTTGTCCAAAATACAAAAACAAATTCGTGAGACAACTTATTACATCATAGAAAATTCTTATCACGTCTCTGATGCCGAAGGCGACATTTCTGACCACATATCTTATGTTGGAGACAAGAAGGTTTTACTTTCTCACCATCTTCACTTGCTTCTTGGGTGCAATAACAAAGAAGGCCAACAAAACGACTTCTTTTGTGGAGCTTGTTTTAATTCTAAAATTGGTACAATCTATTATTATTGCAACAGCTGTGAACATTCTTACCACAAAGAATGTGTCGAGTCTCCTCCTATATTCATTTCCCCTTTTCACCCAAAATATCCTCTTCAACTTTTCATAATAAAAATTAATTATTATACTAATGAGAAATGTCATTCTTGTGGATTAAGAATTTGGGCGTTAGTCTATTATTCTTCTACTTGTGATCTTTTACTAGATCCTGTTTGTGCAAATAAACGAGAGTATTCTTCTATAAACAATCCAAAAAGGCATGAACATATCCTCCACTATTTCCCAAGAAAAGCATCACTTACTTGTGATGTTTGTGCATCTGACGATGAGAAAAATTGCTTCTACTCTTGTCTTCAATGCGATTTTATTGTCCACGGAATATGTATCAACTTGCCACGTGTTATACTAATATCTTGTCACAACCACCGTCTTTGTTTCACTAATACCCTTTCTTTTGGGAATTGGTCTTGCGGAGTTTGTCGCCGGAAGATTAATGAAAACTATGGGTCATATTCTTGCACAAAGAGTTGTGACTATGCAGTGCACACTAAATGTGCTAGTCTGCTTGATGTATGGGCTGGCAAAGAACTCCATGACCAACCAGATATGATATATGATGATATTGAGCCGTTTAAGGAGATAGGTGATGGAATTATTCGACATTTTAGCCACGCGGATCATCACATGAGACTTGTTGAAGATATGGAAAGAGATTTTGATGGAAANACTAAATGTGCTAGTCTGCTTGATGTATGGGCTGGCAAAGAACTCCATGACCAACCAGATATGATATATGATGATATTGAGCCGTTTAAGGAGATAGGTGATGGAATTATTCGACATTTTAGCCACGCGGATCATCACATGAGACTTGTTGAAGATATGGAAAGAGATTTTGATGGAAACCAACAATATTGTCAAGCGTGCATACTTCGTCTTAATGATGGTAATGTTTATTCATGTGTGGAATGTGATTTTGTTTTCCATGAAGCATGTGCAAATTTTCCTCGTATAAAACATATTTTGGTCCATCGTCACCGATTAATTCTAGACCCCATTCATGAAGAAAAATATTTTCAATGTAAATTGTGTTATAGCTGGTCGTGCGGTTTCAGATACAAGTGCGACGAAGGGTGTTCCGGCTACTCCATGGACATTAGATGTGCTTCTTTATATGAATTGGTTGATCATCCATCTCATCCACATTCTTTGTTCTTATTAAACGAACAGAAAGCACATCAAACGTGTTCGGCATGTGATGTGAGGCCGTATCAAAAATTAAATTGTGTTCAATGTGACTTTGTTTTGTGCTTTCGTTGTGCTACCATTCCTTACAAGGTTAAGTATGAGCTTGATGAGCACATGCTCAGCCTTTCTTATGAGAAAAATGCAAGTGGTCCTTGTTGGTGCCAAGTTTGTGAGGAAACAACAGATGCGAAGAAAGGATATTACCAATGCAATGAGTGTGGAGTTACATTCCATAGTGAATGTATACTAGGACGTGACCTCTATATGAAGGAAGGTCGACAAATTTTTCAATATGATGGATTTAACGTGGAGATCATTCCTAACAATTGTTTCAGTCGGCCAATCTGTAAATATTGTAAAAAACGCTGTCAATACAAGGTAGTATTCAAAATACCTAACGGTAAAATATTTTGCTCGGCCAGAGAGTGTCTAAGGTATATATATGATGTATACTAGGGTTTTAAGGTAATTCTGGATAATGTATTCTGTTTTCTTCTATTTTTAATTCTTGTTCTTAATTATTGGTATGTACAAAAGAAAAAGGATTAGTAAAGATAAAATAGTTGTAGTGATACACTTAAGTTTTACTCAAATTAAAGATTGCAGGTACATATCAAATCACAATATAGAGGATCAAATCGATCCACCAAAAAAAAAAGGAAAAATAAATCACATTGTTAATTTACGAGAGCAGAACATACTTAAAAAAAACTATTGTTAGTGTGGTATCCTACTAATTATGTAAGTAAGAAATATACTAAAGCAATTACCCTAAAATTAAAAGCAATGAACATCAGACACAAAAATTCATGAAAGTAAGATCAGAAAATAATATGGGAAAATATTATAAGAGAGAAAATGATAATGAGGTTGCTTGGATGAACCGTTAAAAGATATAGCCACTGCCCTAACACGATTTTAACATCCAAATTTGTCGAACAATACTATCGCAAATCATAAATGTGCTACTCGGCTTGATGTATGGGCTACTCGAGGACCAACCAGAGATAGTATGTGATGATATTTAGCCGTTTGAAGAGATAGGTGGTGGAATTATTCAACATTTTAGCCATGCACACCATCGTATGAGACTTATTGAAGATAGTGAAGAGCTTTTAATGGGAAACAACAATATTGTCAAGCGTGCATACTTCCTCTTTATGATGGCAACATTTATACATGTATGGAATGTGATTTTTGTATTCTATGAAGTATGTGCAAATCATCCTCGCATAAAACATGTTGTGGTGCATCGGTTAATTCTGTAAAATCGATTCATGAAGAAAAATAGCCTCTTTGTAGATTCTGCAATCGCTTTTCATGCAGTTTCAGATACATGTGTGATGAAGGGTGTCCTAACGGTGTGGACATAAGATATGCCGCCTTATCAAAACTGGTAGATCATCCATCTCATCTACATCCTTTGTTCTTATTCTATGAACGAGATGTTCGATATGTGAAACAGTGCTAAATCGAAGTTTAAATTGTGATGACTGTGGCTTTATTTTTTGTGTGCTTTCGTTGTGCCAGTCTTAGTTACATTGTTAAGTCTGAGCATTTGAGCATGATGATCATATGTTCTTATGAGAAAAATCAACTACTCTTTATTGGTGCCAAGTTTGTGAGGAAACAACAAATGCTGAAGAAAGGATACTATAGATGCAATGAGCGTGGAACTTATACTAAGAAATGACCACTATAGGAAGGAAGGGTAAATTTTACATATTATGGATACAAAGTTGAGATCATCCCTAACAATCGTCTCAGTCGACCATCTCTTATAGATGTCAAAAACGGTGTCAACACAAGATAGTAATCATATGATAGATACATTTTTTATTCGGCCAGGTAGGTTAGTAGTTTATCAGTAGGGACCGTACTTCGGACTTAATGCATTTATGAATAATTGTTTTTTTCTATTTCTGTGGTTTTTCTAAATATGCAAGAAATTTATCCGTGGATTCCCATTTTCCCATGTCTCTAAATGATCTAGAATGTGAAAAGAAGAAGGAACAAAAGTTATTAACCAATAGATGAGAAGAGGGACGAGGTTGCTCGGATGAAACGTTAAACGATCCGGTCAATGAAACAAACTCTCTAAGGCACTAACACGATGTCAATATTCAAAATCCTCCAACAATATTATCACAAATCATAAAAACATGTACAAGAAAAGACATTTAAGTGTATGATTGATGCTTACACATTTGGACTCTCATGGCTTAACATGTTCTCTGATGAACTCTTGTACTGGCTCTGTTTCTCCTGTTAGTCCAGATGCTTCAGCGACTGTGACTTTGTTTAAGCAATGCGAAAAGGAAAACACTTCTCCTTCAATCCCGAGAATAAAGTCATTCGCTATGTCAGCTGTTGAAATCGCACTCCTCGAGACCCTAAGTTTCTCTCTACAGAAACACACATTAATTAACAAGCGGAACGTCAATTAGAGCTTATCTTTTAGACAACTGATAAAGAATCAATCTTACATTTCTTTCTCGATCTGCTTGCGGATGAACTCTTTTGTGTGTGCAGTTACTTTATCTGTTTTGTTACAGCAAAGCAGGACAGGAATCTTATTATTAACCACGCTGGCATTGGTCAGAATGTCGTAAAGGTACCTGGAGAAGTACAAAACCATGTTTGAGTTTTCATTCTCTAAGTGTCACTTTATACCTAAGTAAAGTATCTCTTATGTGGTAATTAATTTACTCTGAAGCTGCCCGACAATTTGGGAGGAACTCAAGTGCATCTACTACAAAAACAATAGCGGCTGCTCGAGGCAAGTATTCTTCTAGCTTTGATCTAAG
>KE155378.1:1761-12112 GCA_000411075.1 Sisymbrium irio
AACTATATAAATTTTGAATTTAAAGTTTTAAAAGTATGGATTATTCTAAACTATATAAATTTTTCACTTTTTGTGTGTTTAAAAGTAATTATTGTTCTAGATATATTAAAAATTTATAAAAATTAAATTATTAAATTATTTTTTTAGAAATGTATTTTTTTTTTTTTAAGTTTTATATAAATTATGTTTTTTTAAAGTTTAAATCAAAACTATTAATGCCATTCTACTAAAATAGATAATATTACATATCAGATATATTTTATACATAAATGTCTGTTCACATTCTACTTAAATGATATGAATAATTATAATGAGAATTTAACTATGATTTTATAAAAAAATTGAAATAAATTAATTAAATGAAGAGATGTGATGTGTCAAAATTTTAGAATTCATGAGATGAGGTGGATGAATGAGAAAAGAGATTATTCTACTTTATATATATAAACTAGGGATTGTCCGCGCTACGCACATATTATTTAATTTCTTTTTTTTTAATTTTTTTTGTTTATTTATTTATCTTCTATAATAATTTATTTTTTGTTTTTCTTATTTTTCACTGGCAAAATTTTATTTTAAATACATTTTAACCGTTTGGTTTATATTTATCAACCAATTTGCTAACTTTTTCCAATTTCTTTCAGATTTATCAACCAGAAAACCAATCACTAATTTCTTTTATATTTATCTATTCCAAAATAAAGCTTGTAAAATTTATTTTTAAAAGGAATAATATTATTAAATTATTTAGAAAAATGACATATCAATACTATTAAAACAAAACCACACTTTAGAATTAATCTTATCTCTATATGTGACTTAAAAAAAATGCCACTAAAATTTTATAACGAAATTAGAGATTCATTAAAAGTAATTTACTCAATCTTTAAAAATGAAAGATAATAAATTATATATATCTAATCACATGATTATATCAGATTTTTGTTACCAAAAATAATTCTCATTTATCATTAATCATTTTCTAATTATTATATTTTTATAATTTTATTTTTCTCTTATTTTTGTATAAATGAAAAAATCATCATTCTATAATACTAAAATATTTATTTTATATATATATGTTAAGAGAAAATTTATAATATATTATAAATAATTTAGCAAATACACACTTTAAAAATATATAGTAAATTATATTAAAATAATGTATAATTTATCGAATACACACTTTCATTTTTTTTATCAAATCCAAAATAGAAACTAATAAAAAATAATATACAGAATATTATCAAATCTAAATCCATGCGAATCTCATATTTTACGTTAAATCTTTTAAGAAAATATAAATTACGGTTTGTTAAAAATTGTAATCTTATCAAATCTTAACATATTGATAATATCTCAATGGATATAGTAAAATAGATATAACAAAACAATAAGAATTTGAAAAATATATTTCGCGGGTTAAAATTTAGTATGACTTTTATAAAGAAATCAATAACATACATATTGAAATACATATTTTTTTTGGAATTTCTGATAAAAGAGTACGTGACTTGTACTTTGAAACCATCTATAACTCCCAAAAACATTCTTGATATCATGTGACATAATCTGAGCGTTAAACTCATGGTTTCAAAAATGAGTTGTGTTGTGAGTTACAGAAATAAGGAAACATACAAAATTTATATCATCACAGCTTCTATTAAAAATAAAATTAAAGAACAGTAAGGGGATGGTCGCAGTTTCTGGAAGTGCAGCTTTAGTGATCTTGTCGGTGTCGTTCAAGACTAATAATAGCACTAATTAAACCGCTCAAGTCATACATTATTGAAGTAGCAATGGTAACTGGAAGAAAGGCTAAGCTAACAGGTAAAGTGGCAGAGCAGTTTTAAGCATCGCCAAAACTGTGTCTTTGCAACTCTTCCCATGTCAAATCAGCAAAATTCTCTAGAGAGATTCATAAACAGCTAGGATTCCTCTAAGATAATAACTTGTTGTCACATGTGAGAGAATTTGAAGTTCCCAAGAATAGTAGTAAAAAAAACACTACTGTGGCTGCATTACTGAAGCCATAGTGCATTTGGTTTTTGGTTTTCTGGAGGTATATTACCTTGTTTCGTGAGACAGGTGCTCTTGCACAGACGACGAAAGTTAATTTCTCATGCGGTTGGACTGGAAATGTCCTCATCTGTCATTACAATTTGATACAAAATTCATCATATATTGTAATACTCAGTTAAACAAATAAAGATTCAAGATCATAGTCTTTTAGAATATGTACGAACTTTTTTGCATCTTACCATTATATTTCTGTGGAGATTGCAGGCTATCTTTCTCTTCCTGCACACGATCACAATCAGACATATTGAAATCCACTTGCAATTTACAACAATGTGGCACAAACATAATGACAACATTTAGAGAGTTTACCGTGAAGATTTGGTTGCACTTTTCTTCCCCCACTGATATCTGCAGAATGAAAACAAAATTCAAATATAAGCAACTCAGTTTTGTTCATAATGTGGATCTTCACATGGCCGATTAAAGTTCTTAGACGGCTGATATTTTAGAGTATATAGTTATAGATGGGTTATAGAAATTGAATTTTAATTTTATTTACCTTGGATTTTATGATTGAAGGGAGGCATAATTGGAAAAGTTCCATAGGACTGGAATTCCAACGAAGCTGCTGCTTCTTGGAGTGTATATACACTCTGCAAGGAAAAGCTAAATCACGTTAAGCATGTTAATACATACTCATCTCACCTTTTCATTTTAAAGAAGCTACATCTACGTGTCCCTTTGCCTGGTAAGAAGAGTTATTTTAAGGGAAAAGAGAAATTTCTTAATCCCTTCCATCTCTCCGGCACAAACCTGTGGCTATTAAACGATATTATTAGATGAGAATCGGAGAAAGAGCTATTATATCCTCTCCTTGTACGCTTTATTCCATGAATCTAGAGCTCTTTGGCGTCTCTCTTCGGCTGTATCTTCTTCGCCTTCGATTATTATATTCGAGCAGCAAACCTGTACAAAAAATTTGAACAGGATCACCAGGTGATGGTCGCACAGTTTTTTCTGCAGTATGTATCGCTTTCTCCACCTGCAACACGTAATTGCTTCTTAATGAAATTATATGGTAACTAAGAGTCCAATAGAACGATGCTAAGTTTTAACGTCAAAGACAGTTCTCTCTAGTTACGTACCCCATCGGGATCATCATTTTCCCTAAGAGCTCCAACAACATCCACCAATGTGTGAATGTCATCATCTAATGGATCGTACGGCTCCAAATACGTAACACTTGAACTGCCAGAGCTGGAACTTGCGTTATCATCTTTCTCACTTCCTGTTCACAGTTTAAGGTAGCGAAATCAACTATTTTAGTAAATATTTCAAAACTAACAAATCAAATCAACTATTTCAAATCAGTCAATACAAAATTATATATGTTCTTGCTCTTGCGAGTTTTTTCTGATATATGTCTCGAAAGTTCATCTACACTGACCACTCTAAGGTCAAGCAATCCTTCGAAAGGTTTATAAATAGCAATACTACTGACAGCGAATTCACCATCATCACATTGAGCCATCGTCGAATCCATATAATTCTCAGTCATCCATCTCTGAAGCAAGTAAAAGCACAGCTACGAAGCTGACGAAAAAAAGAACAAATCGAAAAAAGATCGAAACTTTTCGAAAACTCACACTACTCTCAGCCAAACCAAGCTGAGAAATCCCATCTTTGTAACCAATCCGATCGTAAGGATCCGTTTTGCTCCATGACAATGTTTATTTGGGTTTCTCTGCTTTGTTAGAATTCGAAGATAGTGATTTGCTGTAAAGGGTATTATGAGAATTGGTACTTGAATATGAGGAATTGTGAAGAAGAATTAAAATCATATGAGATTCGAGGAGGAGAAATATGTTAAGCGTTTTTTATTGAGATTACGACTGGATTTTTAGTGAGCTTCATTTGATTGGAAGTAGAGGCCGGTAAATCAGTGGAAGTGACTAATTAATGACGTAAGAGACGTAGGCAGACCCGGCTGTGAATAGAAAAGGAATCAAAGAAAAATTATGACCAAATATGTTTATGTCAAAGAAGATGATGGGCTACAGTTTATTTTGGGGTTTTCAAGAGTTTTAGATTGGCGATCCAATAGAAACCATACTGTTTTTACCGAGAAATAAAAATGACACGTGTTATCTAAAAATCAAACTTGAGAAAGATGACGTGGTTAGGCTCTGGAGTTTCCATTAGTTCCTTTTATTAATAGAGATATCTTATTTACTAAAGTAAATAAATCAATATACGAAAAGTTAGTACAGTTAAATATTTATCATATTTTTTGGATGTTGTTTAAATTAAATTTTTTTCAGCAAAGATTTTTAATCGAATCGATTTTTTTTATCAAAACCCAATTGGTTATAAGCAGTGGCGGATCTAGAGTTTAAATTAACCAGAGGTACATAATTTTTTTCTCACTATAGTTTATTTTGAGAATGGAAGAACATGTATAGATTTTACCTAATGTTAAAGCAAAAGAAAAAATTTGACGGGGGCACGTGCTACCGTACATTCCTCTCTGTGTCCACCACTGGTTATAAGAAACTTTTACAACTTATTATTTAAAAAAACAGTTAATACTATAACGAATTGAGCTTTGATAAAAGTAATTAATAAAAATGTTAAATAATAAATTTTAAATTGTTAGTGTTATACATCACACACATTACTATTTGTTACATACATTTAGTTTTTTTTTTTTTTTGTCGACACTTCATTAAAAGCCAAAAGACGGCAAATGTGAAATGATATACAACTGAAGCCCAATAATACTGGCTAGCACATTAACCAATAAGTTTAATAAAAGTACTTTATTGTATTTATTAATTTTTTAAAATTTTAAGATAATTAAAATTTGAATATATATTTTTATAATAATATGAAATTTTAGTATTATCTTTATATTCAGTATTAAAATTAGGTAAGGAACCTGTACAATACCATGCAGGAAAAATTTATTTAGTTTAAAATGATTTTGACGATTTTTAAAATCATAAATCTTAAACAAAAATTTCCATAAATAATATATATTTTCATATTTAGAACTGTTTATATTTTTTAAGATTTATGTTATATCTGTTATACATATACATGAATAATAATAAATTCACTTTTCATAATACACCTTTATAAAAATCACAACTGCTAAAATGTGTATGATGAAAAGTGTATAAAATCACCTTTATAACTGTTAAAAAGTGTATGATGAAAAATATATTTATCAATCGTAAAGATAACTTTTAGAATATTATTTATAGTAATTAAAATCATTTATCAATTGTCCCCCTTATTCACATTGATATTTTCTTTAAATTTAATAATATATTATCTACTTATGCTAACAAAAAATATCATTCCCATAAAACTTGATAATTAGTTTCTCCAAATTAAGAAGTCAAAATGCTCTTCATTGTGACTTTTCACATTCACAACCATAGCCGATTGATCTATCTATCACTTTTACAATAGAAATTATGTTTGGTAAATGTTAATAAAATTTTAGAAGCCACATAATAAAAGATCTTGGTTTTACTAAATAAATATATACATATAATACTCAAAATTATCTTGAAAATTTATCATTCAAAGTAGTAGACATGACTTTTTATTGATACTAGGTGAATATCCGCGCATACGCGCGGGAGCTTTGTAAAAAAGTGTGTACAAAATTTTTATTTTACATTTTATGTTATATTTAGCCATTTTTTTTAACAAAACCTCTTTAGTCTAACAAAAGTATTTTAAATTTGATTGTTTTGTTTAAGGCATTTAATAATATTTATGCTAAACTGGTATTTCCAACAATTCTAAAGTTTAGCTATATAAAATTTATGCAAACAATAAATAAAACTCTATTTTTTATCGGTCCTCAAGGCATTTCAAATACTTGAATTTATAATATTAATTAAATTTAACCAATTTTTTTCAACAATACAACATATTGAAATAAATTTTTTTGTCAACAGATATAAAAATATTAAAATAATTTTAAAAGATTCTTTAATCACTTTTAACCATGTTCGTGTACCCAAAAAATAATATCGGAAAACTTTTTGTGTTATTATTATTTTTTAAAAAGAATTTACAAACAAAATCTTAAATCTTTGTAGTTTTTATTTTATTTTTCTGAAGTATAATTGTTCTTAAATTTTTGATTATATATGTTTTATAATAATAGTCTATGTAAAAGATAAAATTAATGGAAGTTGGGTTTTGTTTTGTGTTGTTTTTTTGTTTCTTAGTTAATATTATATTTTAGAATGTTATATATTATTTTTAAGAAACTATTATTTGTTTAAAGTTGGTATTTCCAGTCATTTCTAGAACATTATTTTCTTTTCTTTGTTTCGTTTTCTGGGTTATTGGTGTTTCATTATTTCTGAAGTTTTTTTTTGAAAAGTTTTATTTTAAAGTCAAATAATTTCAAATAGGTTTCAATTTCTTTTATATATATATATATATTTCAATGTGCATTATTTTGTAACTTGTTATTTTTATTGAACATCAACATATTTCTTTTGAACGAAAAATTTGTATTTAATTTTATAATATTTGATTCCATGTTTTCTTATCTTCTTCAACACTTGTATTTATATTTTTTTCTGTGTAATGTTTTTATATAATTATATATCCCATGTTTTAAGTAAATTATTTTTTTTTTTTTGCTTTTTTTAGAAATATTTTTTGTTATGTTTTGTTATAGTTTATATAGATTCATTTTTATGGTGAATCTTGCATTTTTATTTGAATTTTCACTGATTTAAGGAATTTAGTGAAGATTAGAGTATATATGTTGGGGATGGAAAGACGAAGGAAGAAACAAAGAACACCTTAAGTTGACGTAAATTATAAGTTCTAAACTTCTAATATGTTCGTATTTGTAATCAAATCTTTTTAATGCACTGTGTTTTCGGCCTAGATCATACGTAGTTACATGGAATTTTTCTATACACCAGTGTTCTTGCATTTTGGCTATCCCGCTCTGTTGCAAACCATTCAGTAGCAAACTTGATTTCGCCTGTGCGTAGTAATGGAGAAGATTTTGGGTTGTCCTTCTTTTCATTTGTAACCTCCCTGCGAAGTAAATTTTTGAAGTTCAAGTTATATGATAAACTCGAATAAGATTGGTGGAATTAAGATTCGAGGGACTCACATGGTGCTGTGTAGATTTTCTCTAATTTAACTTATTTAGGCATTTTAGTTTGAGTGATACAGTTACTTATAATGCTCTCACCTTGAATAGTCTGCATTCTAACGCACTGTAACGTATGGTATCAATTTAATTCACTGCTTGTGAAACAGCAGCAGGTCCATATTTGTATTTTAAATAAAACATGAGGTTCAGCTCAGTGTTTTAAATATGGCAGTTTTTGTATGAAGTTTTGCAGTTGCGTTGTATGTGGTTACAAAGCGTTCAATTTTTTACAAAAACGTAATGTTTGTCAACTTACAAACCCGGGATGTTTTAGCTCTAAAGGTAGCAGGAGTACATTTGATGATTACTAATTTTAAAAAGTGGAGAGGATTATCCTTTGTGCGAGGTGTCGCTTCTGGGCATCCTTATGGTTGTGAGCAGTCCATACTTTGTTCATGCTGATCAACCATTGCAAATGTCGGCTGCTATGAGTTTCAGGAGATATAGCTTTGGTGGTGCCGTTGAGAAGGCTTGCACATGAAGAACCTGTGTTCCTGGTCGAGTAGTTGTGGTCATTTATTAGTACTCGAAATAGAAATTGCTCTCTACCATTACATGAAGTGAAGATGACATTATCTGATGTTTTTGTCGGGTATCCTGCTCGGTTGAAAGTAGTTATTTGAAATTTGAAGTATAATTTCGTAGTAAGAATGTGAGGACATATGAAATTGGTGTCTGGGTTCATTTATATATACCTTGTGAATAAGACTTGCAGCTGTTGTTGGGAACCAGAATTTGATGAAGTTGTTGGGCCTCACATTTACATCAAAATTAACGATTTAGATGTTGCTGATGTGTAGAGGTGGTTAACCTGAATCTGTATAAGTGTACTGTCAAAACTTAATGATGTCTTTATGTGGAAATCTGATTTTTGGTAATAACTTATGAATAAGCAATAAATTGACAAACCTTTGGTGGATCGTCCGAAGATGACGGAAGTAATGGACGCCGATTTTTTCCTCGTACCTGTGATCTGTGTTTGGCGGTAATGTAAATGATTAGTAATCACATAAATCGAAAAGGGAAGGAAAAAAGGGGAATTAAAACTTCCTTGTTGGTCATTCCGTAAAAAACTGCACCAGTATTCGGTTATTATGCTCTCTACGTTCAGAACAACGATTCTACACGCATCTTTTGTAGCTTACCGCTGACCATCATTGAAGTAAGGTGGAATAGGAGAAACTGCAGGCAATTACCAACACATGAACCTTTATAAATAAATAGCTAAACATTCTCTGCAACACATGAATGTCATCTGCAACTCTGGGCAACTGCAAGACAGATTTACAGAATTGTGAATAACAACAAAAGTCTAAAGCATCCAGTGGTTTGTTTACCTTGATCTATGGGTAAAAGCCTGATCTTTTATTTCTCATGACCAGTACAATCTTTGAGTTGAACCTACTGTCTACTCGATGGAAGATCTACGCATGACATATATCGATTAACTCGTATAGAACGAAACCTGCCGTCTAGGTTGTTTTTTGTTGTTTTTTTTCTTGATCTTCGAAATCTATTGGGTAAACAGATATTGAAATAGATTTAGATATAGAAATAATAGACACTTGTAGCCTTTGGACATAAACTCCATAAATCAATCATAATCAGCACAAGGGAGTGAATGAGTAGCACAGATCGAGATCGAAACAAATACCGTTTGCGAAATTTCAAATCCGAAAAATTGGTGAGGATGAGGCATTTACCTATTCATATGATGCAGGTGAGGCATTTGTCGGACTGGTGCTTTAGAAGGTGAGGGATGGAGATGTTTCTCCAACGGCAGGACTCAGCCGATTACGATTAAAAATTGGAGAGGATGAGACGAAGAGGCAGAAGAGCGAATTAGTAAAAGCACACTCTTGTCGATTTGTTTTTTCTAGTCACGCATCAGGAGGAGCACCATTGAGGGGAAAAGGAGAAGGAATAGATCGGGAGGAAGATTATTGACGGCTGCCGAGGGAAGTCGAATGGACATGAGTTTCCATATCAAAGCGATTTCACAGAAAATAAAAAGGCTTAAACCTTTGTTTGTAAAAAGGTTTTTGGAGGTCCAAATAAAACTCATCGTTTTTAAAAGACACGTGTCATCAGCAGCTGGAGAAAACTGATCGTGTTATTATTGTATAGATATGGATGTTTATGGCAATTTCTTCAGACAAAACTTTGTTACCATTGATTGTATATAGTTTTTGGAAGTCTATCTTACATGATACAACTATTAAACTATGTTTAGTACATCTTACTAAATCTCTGAAAAATTATTTTGATCTTATAAATCTCCCGACTTCCTGAGACTCAAGATAATCTCTCCATATCAATTTTCATATACACGACCCAATATCACTCTCATATATTTTTTTTAATGATATTGCATTGTATCTCACTTATAAACAAGTTATCACATTATTAAAAATAATTTTTCATCCCTCAATCATTACCAAAATGTTATTAGGTTAGATTTTTGCCAAACCTATCTTCTATTCTTAATATAAGTATATAAATTATTGTAATATGAATTATAATTCGTTTATATATCTGCATTAAATCAAGATTTTATTTAGTAGTAAAAAAAAGATAAATCATTTTTATGCCCAATTTAGTAACATTATTTAATCACTTTAGATTTTATCTTACCAATTTCTCATTTGTAGTAGAAATAACGATATAAGTTTTGCCTAGATAATTTTCTTAGACAAAATATTGTACTTACTAAGTATACATAAATTATTGAAGATTATTTTTAAGATTATCAAATTTCATTTAGTACACCTTAAATAATGTATGAAAAATTATATTTTTTTTTTGTTTCTCAGAAACTATTTAATGAGAAAAAAGAAAGATCATTTAAAAAAAATTCTTCTTAATTAACACGAACAAAAAAAAATAGCAGTACCATAAGTATTTGTATGATTAATGTTTTATAAATGTAATAAATTTATTTTCATAGTCATTTTTATGATATGAACGTGATAATCACTATGTTAAATTTTTTTATCAGAAAAGAGGATAACCATTTAAAGAAAACTGTAACGCCCCGACCGCCCCTACCAATAAGCCCACATGTCTTTTCATTAGGCCCATTGAGCCTCTCACTAGGCCCACATGTCCTCTCATTAGGCCCATTGG
>KE155383.1:0-11003 GCA_000411075.1 Sisymbrium irio
AATCGTCTACGGGCGGTGTATTTGGACACTAGTCCATCTGGTGAATCCTCGTGGAGGGTGTGGGCGATCACTTATTCGTCACGTAGGAAAAGCTGGTTGATTTGTTTGGGTACTTTAGGTGCCGTGTTTGTTCATGTTTAGTCTATTTTCCGTATTTAGAGTGCTAAGGCTGGGACCATGTTTTACGGATAGCTTCCCAACCTCACTGAGTGACTCCCCTGTTACTCACTTCTCTTTTTCTTATCATTTCAGGTGGGACTGACGAGTAGGTGGTTACATGATGGATCGGGTGTCTTATGACGTTTTCGTTTTCGTATTTTATTTCTAAAACATTGTTTTCAGTATTTTATTTCGAGTATTGGATTTATCGAATTGGATTTTCGTTTATTTATTATTAAATAAAGTGGAGGTTATTTATTGGAGTTATTGGTTATGTAAGTTCCGGTTCATGGCACGCCGTTCTCGGGTGAGGATGAGACGGGTGTTACAAAGATATCTTCAAAAGCAGGCGATTTCGGTGGACGAAGAACTCGCTTTCTTAGACGATTTCGACTAAACAAACACAAAACAATTTCGAAAACAAACAGTATCTTCACGGGACGAAATAAATAAACTTTACTCTTACTCACGACAGAAAGAGAAAGAAATTATGGTAGTTTTGAGTTTGTAATGATAATTACGGTTTTTGGAAACTTAAAAGCCCCTCATGATGACGGTTATTAGCATGGTTATTAGGGATGTGGGTTAGAGGTAGTTTTACTGACGTGGATGGCAGTTTTGTGATATGACTTTTTAAATTAAACTTAATATCAACTAAGAAAAAATTATTCAAGGCTTTTTTCGTCATTTTCTAGGGGTATTCAAATATTGAGCAATTTTAGAAAGTTTGATAGTATTCTAGTCATATATGCAAAGATTGATGATATTTGAGCAATTTTTCCTAATTACATTTTTTAGTATTTTCATAAATGTATGTGGGAAATAATTTTGTAGAGATGAAAACATTATATATACATACTTATAGCTTTTAGGTAAAATGATTCACAAACACATCATGATGCATCCCTCAAGCCCAAGTCACAACCGGCCAACCAAACTAAGACCATCCCGGCAATGAGATCCCGGCCCACTCTCCAACAAAATATAAATGAAACTCTAGAGGCCTTGATAGCTGAACATGAGGTTGAAGAATTGGCGGCCCACCTTAAAGAATTGAGCATCAACCAAAGGAAATACCCATTCCAGCCCAAATCAAGAATAAACCAGTCCAAATCAAGCCGACCAAGGACAATTGGATGAAGAGAGCAAACCGGTCACATTTCCAGACCAAGGCAGCCCAATCTATTTGCATCAAATGTACAAACCAAATGGAGAAACCAGACTTTCCTTATTCAGCATTTCAGCCTTAGAAGACTGAAGACGCATCCGGTCACTTTCTCATCCATGTGCAGGCCGCAGATTCTCCCAAATCAAAGACCACAAAATCAGTCCTGGTAAGTCTGATTTTTATTTACATTTATTTGGTTGACTAACAATTTTTCTGTCTTTTTGTTTTTGAATTCATTTTCCTTTTTCGTAGAATAATGACACATGTTTAGCCAGTTTACTTTTAATGTCATAATTCGAATCTTGTAATATGTTTCAAGTCTCCGAGAAGGACAAAGGTGCACTGTCTATTATATAAGGACCCTCAAGCAGTTTTGTATCTTTACCCCTTATGAAATAAAATCAAACTTTCTTTGTGTCTTGTCTTTATCATGGTTTTGCCATCAACCTTGTGATGACTATGACTCCATCATTCGTTCAATCAACCATCCACAGTCTAAGAAGGAACCGCTATACGGCTAACTCCTTAGATCCATCGAACCGCTGCATTTCATTCCATCTCTACCAGGCAAAGTCCACCAGCTGATCATCCATTGTAACTTGGGTTCTTGAAGCTGCATCACATCATGTCACCATATCAATTTCAGATGAATTTCTGAAGATTTTAAATCCATTAACTTATAAGGAAAAAAACTTTACCAAAAATCTTGCAGGAATATACCTAATATATCTGTTTTTAAATCTTACTTTCACTACATAAATCAAAGGAAAGTCACTGTAACTCTTTGAAAAGGTATTATAACATCAATACATATTAAAGTTGATGGTCTTCCACAGATCTCATATATTACTTGCAATAGTAAAAAAGTTTATGCTAAAATCATGAAACCTATTTTTTTTTAAAAAAAAGCTAATTGAACAAGAAAGCCAAGAAATATTTAACATCATCAAAAGTTTTGTAGCTTATTGGTTGGGAAGAGATGCAATGTTTGGTAGTAAGAGGATGTTTGCAATGGATATGCAGAAATATTTAGACAATGTAGGTTACATGAAACTCTAAGGTTGTATAAATACATAAAATGATAAATTATTTATAGTATTTTATATTATTTTTTGTATTATAATTTCTCCCAACTTTGTTCATCATAATCTACATATGTGTTATACAATTATACAATCTCAAGCATATATAATATATATAAAAGTTTAATATATTTAGATATTGTATTGATGATGTTTTGGACCTAGATGAGCTTATGATTGTATTTCTCATGATAACTTTATATTTGAAAATTTTAGTATAAAAATAAACAGTTAGGAAAACCAAACTACTTTTTTAAGTTTTCAATAGAATAGGAAAAACAATAAAATTTAGAAAAATATATCAATAAAAATAATAAATTCAATAAATTTAAGGGAGACTTATTAGAATGATATAAATGTTTATTAGAAATATTAGAATGTATCCAATCTTTTAAAAATTACTAAAATATTTTTACTATCTAAAATATCCTTTTTCCCTTTAATATCAAAAAAGTAATTACGAAAACTGTCATTACATTTTTTTTTTAACATTTCTTTTACCCCAGTTAAAAACTGATAAAATTCACTTCAATAAACTTGTCATACATGAAGAAGCAGGATTATTTAAACGGCAGTAATACATATGATTTTAAGCACCTTGATTCCACACCTTGAATCGTATAATAACACGTCAATAGCAAACCATCTCTTTTTTCTTCATAGGGATGCAAGCGCACACGTCTCCCTTTCTTTAGAACCAATGCACGAAGGTTTGATGACCAAAGTTTATGGATTTGGTGAGTTGTGGATAATGTGTGGCACTACGTGCCAATCTTTCTTCAAAACCAATGCACAAAAGTTTGATTACCAATGCAAGTCGTATATTTGTTAATGCTGCTTGATAAAAAATGAATTATTTCCTACCTAATAAAGAAAAGCTACTACACGTCATCACAATATATATATCAACGTCAATGTAGATAAAAACCACAAAAAGGACCTAATATTACAACTTAAACTATTCAAATGGATTGCATGTGGTATTTCGATCGCAAAGGTAGGGGTTAGGACTTCTATAAAAGTGTTACAAGCCAACTGTAAACGAAATGCAGCCATGTTAGCATCATAAAAACTTTCGAATTCGTCTCCTGACACTAAACGGTCTCTATACTTAATTGCATATACACCACAATCACCAACATCGATATTTTGGGGGATATTTTTCACACGATTTACTCAAAACATAGCAATCTTCTTCTTCCGAATTTTTGCTGGAACTTCTTGACTAGGTAGATATGGGATTATCTTTGCAAATGGTCGACACAATTGTATTACCTCGTTGTTTCTAGTATGGGACAGGATGCTATCATAGACGACAATTCGCTCCTCCTTTAGGTTAATATCCAAAGCTCCCCAATGGTCACTTTTGATATGGTGTGTGATGTAGAAGGGGTCAACGTCTGTATACCATTTACGGGTTCGTCTGAGCATCTTGGTGGTAGTTGCCATTGAAACTGTTGATGTAGCCAAATGAAAATTTGAATTTTTCTGGGCACAACTCGAATTGTTTAAGATCTCCGACCCATGACTTCAAAAATGTAGGATCAAGAAATGTCATTCGCTCATTGTACGGAGAAACTTCTAACATACTCCTCAAAGTGAACATCTTCATTATGTCTATTATGTGCTGCATAGGTAAACATATAATCAGAATAACAACCACACAATAAACAAATAGTCATAATTTGATACAGAAAATTACCCCATCATGTAGCCATCCAAAGCGAGGATCATTCTTAGGCCACACCTTCTTTGGAGTCATTAGTTTAAGATATTTCATGTCTTTGTTCCTACCAATTGGTGTTGACCTGCAAGTTAAAGAAAATTCCAGAAATAAGAACCAAATTTAAAGGTTAATGTATAGTTTAATAGGATAACACTTACTCATGTTCGTTAATGAAATCCAGTAAAATTCTGCATAGACTCATTTTTCACCAAACTCAACGGATCAATTTCAACGTAAGGAATTAAACCCTTCACTGTAGAGTTACCAACAAACGGATGGACCTGAGATTTAGCTTGTTGCACTCGTCTTTTATCATCCATAGAAACCTTCGCACTATCTTGTGTTACTATACCCATCACATCATACTATTCTCAGCTGTAACGGAGACGTTGCTATCTTTATTCTCATTAGCAATGGAGACATCGATATCTTTCAAAGCTGCCAACTCTTGTTGAAGCTTAGCAGCTGTCAGTGTTGGTGTTTCTCGCAATTTGGATGAAACTTCCTATTTTTGGTAATTTTGGAAACTTTTTTCGTCGACTTTTTCTTCTTAACAGCATATGCAATAGGAAAATTCACTTCTGATGTTTGGACTTTGTAAGCCGCCCATGACTACATTTTAAACAAAAACAGAGTTAAAATTTATACAACACACACATTTCAAATTCATACAAGACATACAAAATACAAGTTTTATGAGTTACACAACAAACAACAACTACTGTGAAGCCGATATAGAACACAAAAACCTCCAGATTCTAAAACAACCTAAAGAAAACTCTAAGATTTAAGCCTATAGCTTCTACGACGTACCGGAGTCTTGCTGCTGCTTTCAGCTTTCTTGTCTTCTTTAACCACAACATCAGGAATTTTCTTGTACTCAAATGCATCAATCCTCTTGGTCATATGTACGAACATAGTCTCCATTTTATCAAGTCTTGCATCATGAGCTTCCATTCTAACATCTTGTTCGGCTTGTAATTTTTCTCGCAAAGACTCCTCAAAACCCATCATCGTTTTTTCAATATTCACCTCCATTGAAGTCAGCAGTGTCTTGCCAAATTCACTAATCATTTGAGAAAAATCAACCCTCGCCACTTCTGCTGCAACTGGATCCTTCTGAGAGCAGTTTTCTTTCTCTTGAATTTGAACCTACCATTTCAATTGAAGTTTGTAATGGTTATTCACAAAAAAAGAAGCAAAACATTAAGGAAAAATCTAAAACTTACACTTGGAACTTGTCCTGCTGGTCGTATTGGCATTGTATTAATTGTGGAAATACCATCTTCTTCTACACCTTTTGCCATCTTAGTTTTCTTACAAGGTGAATTAAGTGCACATGATTTCCTTTTCAACTGTTTCTTCAATCCAACTTCTCTGTAAAAACTGTGGCAGTACTGGTTGTGTAGAAGATCTTGAATAAGGTTGTCAACTTTAGGATCTTGTACATCATCATCCCATTGTGGATAGAGCTCAGTTTCTGATTGCAAATACATGTTAAGCAAACGCACCTACAAAATAGAAACAAAGAAAGAAGCAAATTTATAAAGCTAAGAAGAATAAGCAAAACATACAAACCAGTATATTGAAGATGTGAATAATTAACCACTCACTTTGCCATGTGTTTCCAAATATCTTGAAAATTGAACTTTTTACGTGAACCCTTCCACCGTAGCAATGGTTCTATATCCAACTCATGTCTAGTATTTTCAAATTTCTCTCCAAGTACTAGAACAGACTTGTATGCCTAGACTTGTAAAAGCTGGACGAATCCTTTCAATACATAGGAGTCTTTCTCAAAAATCACAACCTTAACTCCATTTATGAGACTAGCATATGCCACTCTACCCAAGAATATCTTTCAAATGCCGTAAAATCAAGTACTCTTTTTGCTGTTTCCAGTGGTATTCTAGAAATTTTTGAGATTCCATAAATCCCGATTGACAAAACACATAGCAGACAAGCATTTTCTTTTTATTATCACTCCAAGTACTGCACTGTGTTAAAACGCGTGCTCTACCCAAGAAGGACTAACACATGTGTCAACACCCATTTCCTTCCAAAAATCCTTGTTGCAGACATCCAACTTATCTTCTGCATCAAATGGAGAGCAATTGAGACCTGCGATCGATGAAAACTCATGCATGGAAAACCTTACTGGTTCATCACCAATCAGCGACCATATCTCATGAGGCTTGGTGATTTTTAACTGATTGGTTAGGAGATTGTGAACCGTTATGGCAGAGAACATGAATGGCTTAGAGGCCATCTTCAAAATGACTCCAACAGAAGATTGTTTTAGAGATTCCCAGATTTTTTCACCCACACTTTCCCTTACGAATCCCAGATTTGAAAAGTAGCAGTTGTGGTTCATGCTATGATTCAGAAATGGAGCTTTTCCAGGCTCATACAGCCTACGAGGATAGTCAGGCTTCTCGTCTGAGGTAGCCATGCCTGCAAAATAAGAAAGAAAAACAAACTTATTAATTAAGCTAAACTTTGAATTGGACTAAACAAACACCATCATCAAAAATTGTACAAACACCGATAAATATGAATAATCTAGGTCATACAAGAGTATCAGCAAGAAAACAAATCTAAGTAATCTTAACACTAATTTGGTCAAGCACAATAATCTAAACAACACTAACTTAGAAAGAAAAAAATATTTGAAGACAAAGCTAATTATTCTAAACAGTAACTTGGTCAAGACAACACAGAATGATAAATGTCCAAACAAAACATAGAACCGCAGTGCTCAGAGGTCAAAAAAGAGCTACACGTTTTGACCATTACACGTTTAATTTCTTACAGTTTTTAGAAAGAAAGGAGAACAAAATATCATTGGTTTATTGTTTCCTGAATGAATCAGATTAAAGTCTTTATCATCATTTTCTCGTAGAGTAACTATTGAAAAGAAATATAGAGGAATAAACAATGACATCAAACATAACAAGAAGTTCCAAATAGCTAATCTAAATCCATTGCGATGGCTTTGATAAAATTGTAAACTAGCTGATCTTTTTGATAGTTTGAACAGAAGTAAAATAAAAGAATCACACACCCTAAAGTCGAATAACACATATCAGATGAAGGACCTCATTCAAACAAAAGGAATGACAAATTATTTTGTCTCTGTAATTACCACATTTAAAGACCTTAGGTCAATAAGCTTCAGAATCAGAGGCTCTAAGCATATGCATATACATGACATGAGCTATATACACACCCAAACGATTTAAAAAACCAACCGAACTATATCAACAATAAACATAAAATGAGAACACAAGTGGTACCAATCGAATGTTATAAATAAACACAAAAAGTTGAGAAAACCCAGAATTTTTTTTAATAAAAATTACAAACTCAATTGAAGCTTTATTTCAAATTTAAGATGAAGAAGAGAGATTTGAACATGATAAAATCCAGAATTATTTAAAAGAAAACTTACAAAATCAAATTGGAGGTTTATTTGAAATTAAAGATGAAGAAAAGAGAATCGAACCTGAAATTTGGCTGCTTCTTATCGGTTCTAATCGGTTCGGCCAAATCGTATCATTTACCTTTTAGCATTAGGTTTTCTTTGGTTTGACGTTGTGCCATTTCGGTAGATATAAATGTTACGGTGTTTTCCGAAAAAAGCGCAAATTTTGTTAAAACATCGGAAAGTTTACGAAAACATCGATAAGTCCCGAGATGATCGAGAAAAAATAAAAGTCGTACATTTACGTCCAGCTTGACACCATTTTAGGAGGAGAAACGGGCCGAGTCGGTCATAACACTCGATGACTAATTGACCCGGTTGATCGGTTCGGCCAAAAAGTATCTCGGGAGTGTCTGCCCATCAGCTTGGCATCAAGAAGGGAAGGTAGAGATTGTCGAGCGGACAATTCCCTCTTCCTTTCTTGGTCTAGCTCGGCACGAAGGAAAGGAGAAGGGGAGGCCGAGCCTGTCGCATTGCTCTTCTTGCGGTTGGTCTTGTCAGCTCAGCATTTGGGAGCAGAGAGAGGTCTCGTCAGCTCGGCACCAAAGGGGAGAAGAATGTGAGGCCGAGCCGACCATCCTTTAATTATAATCTCGGATTGGCTCGGCATGAGGAAGAAGAAGAAAGAACCGCCAAGCCGACCATCCCCTCTGATGGTTGGTGTCCGGCTTGAAATCTTCTCTTGCCTTGTGCTGAACCATTTAGCCAGAAAGTTCAGCTTATGGCACGAAAAGATTAGAGAATCGCGACTCTTATCGTTCATCGAAAAATAATACGAAAAAGGATTTTTCATATACTTTTTGAAAAGTTATCGATAAAATAATTTAAACTAAATTATTTTCTGAATATCGTTCTTTTTCCGAAAATATTCAAATATGGAAATTTTTCCGATATTTAAATATTTTTAGCCATTAATTCCGAAAATATGGGTTTTGACCCCAACATATGTTACCTCTTAATGAGGATATTTTTCTCCATCAGTGCCCTCCTTTAGACTTCTTCAACATTTGGTCACCTTGTGAACTCTTTGACCCCCTAGAACCCATCTCACATCTCCCATCATTTCCACTGGTCATGTCTCCGGTTGACTACATTCACTCAAGAATGGTGGTTCATACTTGCTCAGGGACTGCAATGAAGTTAATCGTCTATCAGGTGATTGAAACAACAACGGAGCTTGCACCCTTTCCGTCGCTCAATCCGCTCATAAGCTATCACTCTCACCTGTCTCCAGCCTCTCCTTCCTCTGTTTCGAGCAGCGTTCAGGAAGTGAATCTAGTTCTATGTGACTTCACCATTATGGAGTCTACTCGCCTCCCTAAACATCCACATATTTTGGTTGCTTTTGTACTTGGGAGTTCTTTGTTGAAGATGTTATTGTTAGAAACAGCAATTCTTTATCAACCGATCTATCTTTCAGCTATCTTTGATGCTGATTTGCTGGCTTTGATGGCCCTTGAGACATGTTTATTTCGTGGTGAACTATTTTGGAGCTGTCAAAACAAAAGTGTATATCAAATTCTAGTAGTACAGAAATTTTCAAAATATAAGAGGACCAAACGACAAACTACAATTTACTATGATTGGAATAGAGATAAGACATCAAATTGGTTTGTGTTGTATTGTAACAAAGAAAATATCAAATAACGATTTATTAGCAATTAAACAAAGTGTATCAAGGGTATGTTTACAAGAATTTAGAAATCGTGAAACGAAAAAATCATTAAGCATGTGTTAGAACTCAACACACTGATTGATAATCAATCTACTATAATATAATAGATAATATTTAGTTGTTAGTATTCCAATCTGTCCTTTAAATTCATCAAATTACACACTAAATTTGATTTTGATGTTTATAAAGTGCTGTAACATTAGCTATTGTTGGCTTATAACGTTTCATTATTTTAGGTTAAAAATTGAATTTTGTTTTAGTTCGGGTTAAGATAAATATCGTTCAATTGTACAAACTAGAAGATCTGCTGGCCTCCGCGCNTATGGACATTTTTTTGGGTTAAATGTAAGAAGTATGGACATTGGACACACATATTTGTATAGATTATTACAATTAATATTTCAGTGCGTTTTTTGTTGGTGCAGATATGAAATTTTTTAGATTTTCATATGACCATTGCGATGTTTTGTGTTCGAGTCGATATGAAGATCATGCATGTTTTGTTAACTGCACTGGAAACCAGTATAGAGGTGGGAAATGCCTTTCTCGTTCTCCTAAAGATCTCTAAAATGTTGTTGCCAAGCTGAACCATTTCCTCTTTAATGGTCAGTAGATTAGTGTTATTAGAAGATCTGCTGGCCTCCGCGCATGCGCGGGGTCGAGTTTATAGTATTTTTAAAATTTTAGATAATTATTTTTAAAAATATAAATGAAATTAACAGTTTTAAATTTGGGATTTAAAATTACTCATACACATTTATAAATGTTAATTTTGGACATATTTAAAATATAATAAAATAGATAATCATGATACATGAAAGTTTACAAAAATTTTAATAAATGAATGATATTGTTGGAGACTGAATCCATCACTTATATTTTCCTCACGTTTCATTGTAAGTTTATTTTACATTTTCCTGAGATTTTTTATTCGATTACATGCCTTTCTCCTTTCTTGATTCTTCCATTGTGTTTTTAGCTATATTTAGCTTAATTAGTTATAATTAATATAATTTATTAAAGTTTTTAAAATATATTAGATGTTTATAACTACTTACCTTGTACTCCAAAAAATTAGTACAAATAAATTAGATGTTCATAAAAATTTTTAATATATTTTTAAAGTTTTTATTATAATTTTTATATATTTACGTTTTTTTTATTTATATCTAAATTATTTGTTCGATTTTTTTCTATTAAAAAAAATATTTTCTTTTATCTTATTGATTTAGGATTTCTTTTATCTCGAAACACTTTTTTAAAATTGTATTTAAATATTTTAGTTTTTTATTTGTTGTAAGTACAATTTACCTAAAATTATATTTTAATTCAAATTAACCTATTTATATATTTAAATATTTTATTCCCTTTTATTTTTTATTTTTTTTATTTGCTTTTTTGGATTTTGTTTGACTTCGTGGAGAAACTGATGATTTGATGATAGGTTTGTCCTAGATCTATAAAATTTCATTACGTGGTTAACTCAATTTCTATCAAACAAAAAAAACTTGGAAATCTGTCTTTAAACGTAAATGTAATATTTGCAGAAACATTGTTACAATAGGACTAACTGAAATGCTAAGTTGGAGATATACCAAGTCACTTAATCAGAATCAAGGTTCGATATGTGATGTGTTCGTATGCAAATAGTCAAATAGACACCATAATAAATACGTGTCATCAACAGCTTACCGATATACCATGTATAA
>KE155386.1:0-12546 GCA_000411075.1 Sisymbrium irio
CCAACACATGCATCACCATGATCCGCTCCTGGATCTCCCCCACAGTCCAATCCATAAGATCCATTCGATTATCGGAATCCACCAACTGCACCATCGCGAAACTTCGACCAGCCTCATACCACACCAATTGATAGAGTTTAGCTCACGATTCTCCTGTAAACTCAATCTGAATCCTCTTTATTGATCAATCAAAACGAGATTACACTTTTGAAATGACAAAGAACGAGAGACGAGGCTTAACCCTCACTTCTCTCCTCAAGACTCTCGTCTCATTCCTACAATCCCCAAAAGCTAATCTCAACAACATCATAACAAACTCCTTATAACAACTAACGACTCTGCCTACTAAACAACTGACCAATTAAAAGACATTAAAAAGGCCAGCTCAACACTTCACTCTTTCTCTTCAGTTGTGTTGACTTTGATCCTTCCTTCCTCTTCCTAATATAGCATCTTCTCATCTTATCAGACCCTGTGTTGCAAGGTAATGAGCAGGATGATTGTAGATTCGCGGAGTAAATGTGACTTGACCCGATATTTGTGGGATCATCACTTTTATTTCTTTTATGATGTTCTCTAAACGCCAATCTGTTGTAAGACCTGAGATGAGATTGCATAAGACTTGGAAATAACTTTCAAGGATCACCTGTGTGTATCCCAAACGGTAAATAGTGTTGCAGGCCGTCAAGAGAGCTTTTCTTTCGGTTTCCAAAGGAGACAAAGACGGGGACAAGATTGTTGATTCCCAAAAGACCGGGTGACCCATATGATTGCGAATGATCCATCCACCTGTAGATGCTCCAGTGTTCTGATCATAAGAAGCATCTATGTTACATTTAATAGAACCATGAGGAGGAGGAGTCCATGATTGTTGAAGGGAATTTCGCATAGCCGGTTCTGTTGTCGGTTGTAATATATCTACCCAATCTTTAACTTCGGATAGAGAGAATTGGAAGTCCTGTCTTGGATTTGGAGTTTTGGCATCGAAAACAAGATTGTTTCTCGTTTTCCAGATTCTCCAGAGGATCCAAAACGGTAGAAGCTGTTGTTCTTTGTCCAAGTGTTAATTGTTTTGCAGGTCAAAGAGTGCAGAGATATTCTCTTCGGCCCCCAAGTATGGCTTGATGTAGGACACTTGAAGAGTAAGTGGTCTATTGTTTCTTCCTCCTGTCCACATCTCTGACAGGTTGGATTCACTGATATACGTACCTCTAGTTTGAAGTCTGGAAGTTGTAGGTAGAGATCGTGATAGAATTCGACATAGGATATGCTTTATTTTTGGTAGACTGGGCAGTTTCCAGAGTCTTCTTTTTATTTTTAAATCTCCATGAGGCGCTTGAGTATTGAGAAATTCCTGGTCGAGAGTACAAGCAAGGCGGTAACCTGATCGGACTATATAGTTGCCATGGTTCGTAGGACTCCAGATGATTTTGTCTTTCACTTGTTTTTGAGGTAAGAAGATGGATCTGACTAGGGAATGATCTAATGGGTCTAGTACTGTAGAGAGAGCTTCTTCATTCCAAGCTTGTTGAGTGTGTGTGCATGTTATCAGCACGTCAACGCTGACAAGGTCATTAGTATTTCCCATTGCAGGTCTCGAAGGATGAGTAGGGATCCAGTTATCTTCAAATACCTTTATATCTTCTCGGTTTCCGATAGCAAAGCTGAGACCTTCCTTTAGGAGACTGTTTCCTCTGAGAATAGAAGAACATCCAAACGACTGAAGCCGCTGATATTTTCCTTCCAAAACAGAACTATCTTTGTAGTATTTAGCGTTGCACAATCTTGCAAAGAGAGTGTTTGGATTCTGTAATAGTCGCCAAACTTGTTTAGCCAGTAATGCATCATTGAACTTTTCCAGGTCTCTAAAATCCAGACCTCCTTCTGATTTTGTAAGTTTGATTTTGTTCCAAGCAACCCAGGAGATGCCTTTCTAGTCATGATATTTTTCCCACCAGAACTTTCGCAGAGTAGCAGTAATTTGATCTAGCACTTGTTTTGGTATTTTAAAACAAGACATGGAATAAACCGGTATGGAGAGTGCTACAGATTTGAGCATAACTTCCTTCCCAGCCGGTGAGAGATACTTTGATTTCCATGATGAAGTCCTCTTCTTAACAGCTTCAATCATGGAGGTAAACATTTCTGATTTTTTTCTTCGAAATTGTTCTGATAATCCAAGGTACTTACCCCCACCTCCTTCATTTGGAATCGCTAGAATGATCTTAAGACGTTCACATTATTTCTCTGGCTTGCTTGGAGGAAGAAGAGAGAGTCATCGGTAAAGAGAGTGTGTGATAGCTGGAAACACCATTACCAATCTTTATGCCTTTAATTCTTCCCGTATTTAACGAACCAACATTTTTCAAAGAATTCAAAGTAAGTTAGCTCAACTCAATTGTAAGAGCCTGGACTCAAAGATTAGTTCCTTTATTGTGAGCAACAAGCAAAGCGTATTTTACTCGTTTATTGTGAGCAACAAGCAAAGCGTATTTTACTAAGACCTTATTATGCTTATCACTTCTAAAATTATTATGCCATCACTTCTAAAAGCTATTAAATCCTTAACTAGTATAGTTCTTTTTTCAGAAATGTCCAAAGTTCTCCACTAGCTTCTTCTCTATCTCCATCCTCTTTTTCATCAAGAAACCGTAGGTGGAAGCTAAATCTTCGTCTCCTGCTTTAACTTTGAGCTTGCAATTTAGAGATGTCTTCTCCAATTTCCCTTCGTAGAGATATGAGATGGGAACAAAGGTTCCTTTTTTGTTGCAGAGCCAGCCATGAGCAGCTCTCAGTGCAGCTCCAAGTGATGCTGAATCTGTACACACAAACACAAACGTTGTTCAATCCATAAGGCGGTCAGCGAGTAAGCAGCGTAGCTGCAAATTGTTTGTATGTGGTAATTGTTACCAGGCCTTTCAACGGTATATACATCACATCCGAAGATTGCCGAGATCAGACTCAGAATATTCTCGTTAGCTGATGCACCTCCAGTGGCTATAATTCGGATTGGAGGGGAAGGCATACCAAATCTCTCGGCATGAGCTCGCTTAGAAAGAAACTGACCTTCAACTAATGCCTTAACCTGACAGGTAACGACACATTTGGAAGAAATCAAATTACATAATTGCCTCATTGGCTCTGCAAAATAGTGGATAAGTGTGTTTGTGTGCACTTGCTTACCTCTGAGGGAGGGTCAAACTCATCGACCTTTCGTTCCGTAACATGCTCGAGAGAATCAACAGAGAAGTTATCAAGAATGTAAAGATGAGAGCCAACTAAGCATTAAGAAAATTATTAGTAATGGAAGCTTTTAGCGTGGCTGAGAGCAGTGACATGAAAATATTAATAGCTCAAGATCATACCAGGAAGTGGGGGGAGAATTTCATTTTCAGTGTAGTAGAATCCGAGTTTCCCATCTAATGGAACAAGTTTGGTATTAAGAAAATAGGAAAACCTCAATATATGATAGACAGCTGAAGGATAACAGAACATCAACTTACCATTTAGTGGTTGTGTTTGTTGCAAATACTTGTTAAAAACATCCCACGATCCCTCAGCGCAACGATCACGAATCTCTGAAACGGAAGATCACATATAATGAATTGTTTCTGAGAATCAAACAAACAAACTACTAATAAAAGGTTAAAGTGGGAGTTTGCAGTTATGACTACCTTCACGGGTGAGAGAAGCATTCGTGTAACACAACATTACCATGTAACTCTCGGGGTCCACAGGATTAGGAAAGACATGGCCCTCAAGACAAGGTTGATGTTCTTTGGTAATCCCAAATACCTGTCATCAAGAGTATACAATGTTTGACAAGGAAATGGTGAGAACACAAGACTGTGTCTGGATAAACTAGAAAGCGCAACAAGAATCAAGAGCCTTGCCGTGTCACTGGTCCCAAGACTGATCGCTAGATCTCCAGGAGTACTAAGAGTTAGACCTACAAAACATTAAAGCACATGGTATAACCTTATCGACAGTTTGTATTCCATATAAAAACACAGACAAAATCCAATTTGGGTATACACTTCCAGTTCATAATTATTTTTCCAGATGATGCTCAAAAGCTAAATAATTAGAAGTAGACAACTGTATAAATTCTTTTCACGAAGCTAATATTGTTATATGTTTACCTGCCAAACTATTAGGATTGTCTCCTGACCACTGCACCACCACACAGTTCTTTTCAAACCCGAATCTGCAACAGAACCACAAGAACTTTTTGAATCTGATGTGTGAAACGACTAAGAATCTTAGAGCTAAGTTTGAATGAATATATAAAATCATCTCTTTTAATATCCGTTTTAGAAGAGAAGCATCATCACAATCAATACTAACCTCTGAACGAAATACTGAGAGATATAGCCAGCAGTAGCATAAGCTGGTGCTAACTTTCCAAGCTTTTCTTCCAAACCCGTGGCTGTAGCCTGGAAACGAAAAGCATATTAAGAAACAGAAACAGCCATTTAAGTTATAGCCGTAGACTCAAAACCAATTTCACACAAACCTCTAACGCGGCTTTAGACCAACATCGTTTCTTAATATCCATCAAATTCATTCCAGCTCCATCAGTTTCATCAATGGAAGCATAATCTCCTATGAACAAAGACGCCATAAAGGAGCTAACAAGAGATATACGCTCCGTGCTCTCATACACATCAGCATTGGTGGTAAAAAGCTTTCGTATCTGAGGGCCTGTGAACCGCTCATAAGCACGAGATCCAGTGATTTTCGACAACTCCATGGCTCCTCCCACAGCATTCTCTATCTCTTTGCACTGAACCGTGGTACTGCTATCCATCCATATTGGAGATTCCTTTAACGTGAAAGCGTTTTCAAGCTGATCCTTCAATGATCTCTTGGAATCCAAACATCTCAAAATCTGAGAGCTATCCTTTTGCCAATAGACACTTCCGTGTTGCTGGCCGCTTCCTGAAACCGCAATGACTTTCCCAAAATCGAAATTCGCATTGGAGAGCTTCTGGAGGATGAGATCCAATGCCTCTACCCACATGAGTGTAGGGGATACAATTCTACCATTCACATTAGGGTCTCTGTAAACACCATCTTTGGTTTTGTAATGAGGAAGGTGAGAATCAAAATGAACGAGTTCGCTCGTGACAATGTTCAGGTTTGAGTCCAGCACAGTTGCTTTCAAGGACCTTTCATAAGCAACGAGAAATCAAGATTTAGATCGAAATTTGTGTTATTCAGACAATACTAACGAGCTCCAAAACTGGATTATGTAACATAAAATCGGCACAAATATCCAATTTTCTGACAAGACACGACGTAGGAGAAAAGGGAAGGAGACATACTGGGTAGAGCTGTCGAATCCTAGGAAAAGAGAATCTGGAGAAAGAGAGAGATCCGCCATAATTGTTGATAGAAGTTATCTGATCTTACGAGGGTGGGTGTAAGAGAAAGAAAATAAAAGGTGTATACTTTTATAAACTTCGCTAATTGAAAGCTGTGTATAGTAGTGTATCTCACTATCTCTACGATATTATTTGAGGAATAAAATCTGATTTAGAGGTATATTGGATCAAATGTTTTAAGATGTTTTAAATTTGATAAAATTTAAGTGAGATTTTTTAAAAATAGGATATCTTTACAATTACAATAACATAGTTTGAGATGAGAGATGGCGGTGATTTTAGGGTTTCTTTAGGTGATCTCACAAAAATAACCTGATCGGAGATTTAAAAAGCTTATCACAGCCTTGTAGGTAGTATACAGTCTTTCTTTATCGTCCACTATTGTTTTTTTCAGTCAATCTCAAACTACTTTTGCAATCTACCTTACTGCATACGTCTTGGGTTACCGTCGTTTTCATGCTTCTGCATCATGCATTACTCTCGTGAAGAAAAAGGCAAAAGGATAGTCCAATCTTATCAATGGACTAGGGAATGCCCGGTACAACTGCCTCAGGAGGAAAACTCTGATCTAATTGAGGAAAACAAGTTAAGCTTAATAGGTTGAGTGATGAATCCAGAGATACAGCGATCTAGGGCTGTAATCAATTTCATGCCACAGGTTTGGGGCCTCGTGGGGGATGTGAAGGAAGAGAATTGGGACAAGAAAGATTCAGATTCCGGTTTGACTCTAAAGACGACCTCCAATCTGTTCTACGTCAAGCTCCATTCCAGTATAAACGATGGATGCTTGTTATCCAATGATGGGAACCAGTAATATCTGATGCCTTCCCTTATCTCATCCCATTCTGAATAACTATCCATGACTTACCTTTACACTATTGGACCCATTGGACAGGACCTGGGGACTGAAAGAAGCCAAAAACTCAAGTTTTGAAGCTGAAAAATTCGTTTATTTGATCTTGCTTAACATTTACAATTGAGCTACTATTTGATTTATACAATGAGACAGAACAATCGAGAATTGAGCCAGGTGTTCGGATCAGACTATACAATCGGAATCAAGGGTCTGAAATCGATTTGCCAGCTTCAAGGCCGTTGTTTCTTTTGCTGTGCAGTTTGCTTTTGCTTTTGACGCGCAAACCTTATCTCTACAGTTTTGTTGTTTTGCAGCTTCAGTCGATTGCAGCAGGTGGAAGATTTCAAAACATTGGGCTTGGTTTGGTTTGAGCCCAATTGTTTTGTCAACTCGGGCCCGTTATTTGCTGCAGTGTCATTTTGAGCAGTTTCCTTGATAGCCCCCCTCAAACTTGGTGTAGGAGGAACGTCAACGCCTAGTTTGAATCGCAGAGAAGAGAATGCTGCAGCAGGTAACAATTTTGTGAAAATATCAGCTAGTTGGAGATGGCTAGGAATGTGTTTCACAACCAATAAACCTAGAGCCACTCTTTCTCGAACATAGTGATGATCCATTTCAAAATGCTTAGTTTTGGAGTGAAATGTTGGATTTGCAGTGAGCATTACTGCACTTAGGTTGTCGAAAAACAACTCTGGTGTGACGGGCAAGGGAACTCCAAGTTCACGAAGTACTTGGCTTATCCATGTGCTTTCAGAGGCTGTTTCAGACAATGTGCGGTATTCAGCCTCGGTTGAGCTCTTGGAGACAGTGGGTTGCTTGCGAGAGCTCCAAGAGATGATGTTTTGCCCTAGGAACGTGCAGAATCCTCCTGTGGATCGTCTTGTTTCCTTGCATCCAGCCCAGTCACTGTCACTGTAGGCTCGGGGAGTACAGTCAGAGTCTCTGTTAAATGAAACACCCATCGTCAATGTACCTTTGATGTAACGAAGAGTGCGTTTAAGGAGTTGAAAATCATAGACGGTTGGAGCATGCATCCGTTGGCAGATGAAGTTGACCGCGAACTGTATATCTGGTCGAGTTAAGGTGAGGTATTGCAACTTCCCTGCTAAGCTTCGGAAGTATGTAGGATCAGAGAACAGTTCAAGTTCAACTTCTGGATCTTTGTACAGCTGAAGTGGCAGTGGAGTTGGCATAGGGGCGCAATCACTCATGGCTGCTGTAGCAAGGAGATCTTCAGCATAATTTTCTTGGGACAGGAACAGACCATTTGAGTGATGCTGCGCTTGGATTCCGAGAAAATATTTAAGTCTTCCAAGGTCCTTCATTCGGAACTGAAGACTCATTTCTGCGAGGAGTTGATCCAGAGCTGCAGAGCTGTTGCCAGTTATAACCATATCATCCACATACAGAAATAGCATAATCACATCTTTCCCTTTTTGATAGATGAAAAGAGATGGATCCTTGTAGCTACATAGGAAACCAAACTCCAGGAGGAATGAACTGAACTTATCATACCATGCCCTGGGAGATTGTTTTAGGCCATACAGAGACTTGTGTAAGTGCCAAACATGATCAGGCTTATCAGGATCCACAGATCCTGCTGGTTGAGTCATATAAACTGTTTCAGTAAGGTCTCCATGTAGAAAAGCGTGCTCACATCCATTTGTTTTATCTCCCAATTCATAATTGTTGCGATATGCAGGACAAGTCTGACAGTGGCAGTACGAACAACTGGGCTATAGGTTTCAAGGTAATCTATGCCTTCTTCCTGATGAAACCCTTTTGCAACCAGCCGAGCTCTAAGCTTTTCCAGAGATCCGTCTGCATTTAGTTTGGTTCTGAAAACCCATTTGTTGCCAAGAACATTCATATCTTCAGTGCGAGGAACAAGAGAAAACGTTCTTGTTTCCTTACAGTTTCCTATTTCTTCACCCATTGCTGCTGTCCATCCTTTGTACTTTAATGCCTCTGTTACAGTTCGTGGTTCTGGATGTTGCACACGCTGAGTATGCAAGACATACCGTGGGTTTGGTTTCCGAATTCCACTTTTAGCTCTAGTGATCATTGGATGAGAGGGGACTGTTCTCAGGTCTAGCCTAACTGGAGAGAGTGGAGCGCTGTCGCCAATAGGAACTGATACTAGATCAGCCGTACGCTCAGTACACTCCACAACTCTGGTAGTAGACTCTGAGATATCTGAGTGTTGCGTGGTAGGAGGTAACTGGACAGGGATTGGAGCCGGTGGAATGGGAGGACTATCTGATGGATTTGGAATCTCCTGAAAGCTGCTTTGCCAGGCTTGAAGCAAATATGTGTTAGCTGGTGGTTGGAGGTGTTTGTATTTCTCGGTGAAAGGAAATAGAGTCTCGTCAAAAACAATGTGTCTTGAGATATAGACTTTCCCGGTGGGTGGATATAAACACCTATAACCTTTATAGTTGTTGTTATAGCCAAGAAAAACGCATTGCAAGGATATGAGATCAAATTTGTTACCAGCATAGTCCCATAAAGGTGGGGTAACAAGCACAGCCAAACGTTCGTAGCAGAGAGTAATCAGGAGCACGACCAGAAATGGTTTCATGAGGACTCTTTCCTGAGATTAATGTACACGTTGGCAAGAGATTGATCAGGTAGTTTGTTGTGAAGAATGCCTCTACCCAAAATCTCTGAGGAAGCTTGCTTTGAAACATCATTGATAAGCTTAAGTCTGTAAGATGTCTATGTTTTCTCTCGGCAATGCCATTTTGCTGAGGTGTATAAGGGCATGACACCATTTGCTGTATGCCTGAGGATTCGAGAAGAGAAAGAAACTGTGTGCTCATAAATTCTCCTCCACCGTCACATTGAAAACTCTGAATTTTCTGATTCAATTGGTTTTCCACTAAAGACTTGAATTTGGAAAAGACAGAATAGAAGTCTGATTTATTCTTAAGTGGATACAACCAGCTAAAACGAGAGAAATTTTCTATAAAGAATACATAGTAACGAAAGCCTTGAACTGAAACAGCTGGAGAGGGCCCCCAAAGGTCACAGTGAACTCGCTCTAGGGCTTGCGTTGCACGAAAGGAGGAAGCAGAGAAAGGCAGTTTTGAGCTCTTGCCAAGGTGACATGACTCGCACACCGAGTTGAGCTTCTTATTGAAAATGATAGACTTTGAGGCTGCAAGTCGTGGAGTATTTTGTCCTGTGGATGGCTCAAATGTCTATGCCAAACTTCATCCGAAGTGGAGAGATGCCGAGTAGAATAGAACGCCTGCACACAAGGCTCCTCCAACACATACAGACCTCTAGTGTTTCTTCCCATTATCAGGAGCTGTTTTGTGGTTTTGTCCTTAACACACACCATCACAGTCAATTTTCACAGAGCATGGATAATCAGTGGTAAGTTTAGATACAGAAAGGAGAGACTTTGCAATCTCAGGGCACACCAACACGTCCTTAAGAGGTAACATACCTGAGGTTGAGGCTAGCTCTGCGGATCCGACATGAGTGATTGGCAAGAAGTTTCCATCCCCCACCATGACAGTGTCTGTTCCATAGTACGGTTGAGCATGTTGCAGACGATTGGTGGAGTTGGTGACATGAGCAGTTGCTCCACTGTCAGGGTACCATTCATTTCCGACAGAATCAGAGACCTCAGTAATCTTCATTGCAGCCATGACTCGAGGAATGTCATCGTCACACTGGAAACTGTTTTCAAACCTGTGCCAACACTTGAGAGCGTGATGACCTGTCTTGCCGCAAATCTGGCGCACCGGGCGCTGTTCTGAGTCAGAGCTGCGAGGAGATGAGATTTGCTGGTGAAAGCCCCGTCCTCTGGTACTGAATGAGTTGCGAGCACCACGCTGAGTGTTTGACCTGCCCCTGTTTGTGCGCCCACCTCGTTGAGTGTAGAATGCCTCGGCGTGGTCAGAAGTGGTGGTGTTAAACGCCAAGTGATGAGTGACTTCAGCACCAGCATGGTATGATTGCAGACGGTCATCAAAACTGATGAGCTTGGGTATGATGTCTGCAAGAGTTGGGCGTGAAGTAGTGTCCATAGTATGCTCAATAATCGCCTTGATTGGTTCATATTGTTGACCAAGACCTCGTAAGGCTGAGTGGACTTTCATCGGCTCTGAGACTGAGTTTCCAATAGCTGCAAGTTGCTCGGCCAAGGTCTGGATATCACGAAGATATGCACCCATCGGTTGGTCCGTCTTCATCACTGTTTGAAGTTTGTAAAGAAGGTCATATTGACGTGTCTCCGAGGGCTTGTTGAAGTAGAGATCCAGAGCTCGCCAAATCTCCTGAGCAGTTGTGCAGTGGCTGATGATGCTTTGCATGCTTTCGGAGACAGAACCAAGAAGCCAAGATTGAACAACTTGGTCTGTTTGGAACCACGCATCGAATTCGGGATTGGGAATGGTTGTGGTGGTGCCGTTGATGTTGTTAACATTGAGAACTTCCGGTTGTTGCTTGATATCGCCAGTCACAAAACCGAGGAGCTTCTGACCACTAAGAAAAGACTGGAACTGTCGTTTCCAGAAGTTGAAATTTTGGTCAGTAAGCTTGACAGTAATGGAGTTAACGATGTTTAACGAAGGAGGGGTTGCCAAAGGCAGAGCTTGTTCGTCTATGGCTCTGATACCATGAAAGAAACAAAAAACTCAAGTTTTGAAGCTGAAAGATTCGTTTATTTGATCTTGCTTAACATTTACAACTGAGCTACTAGTTGATTTATACAATGAGACAGAACAATCTAGAATTGAGCCAGATGTTCGAATCAGACTATACAATCGGAATCAAGGGTCTGAAATCGATTTGCCAGCTTCAAGGCCATTGTTGCTTTTGCCGTGCAGTTTGCTTTTGCTTTTGACGCGCAAACCTTATCTCCACAGTTTTGTTGTTTTGCAGCTTCAGTCGATTGCAGCAGGCGGGAAGGTTTCAAAACATTGGGCTTGGTTTGGTTTGAGCCCAATTAGTTTGTCAACTCGGGCCTGTTACTTGTTGCAGTGTCGTTTTGAGCAGTTTCCTTGATATGGACTTCCCTTAATTATGATGATAAAGAAGTAAGAATCAAAGTGGAAATATATGCACTTAAGCTGCTGATCATGAAAAAATCTTTTACATTCCCAACAGGAGAGGAGGCAATTCTGGAGTTAGAATACGAAAATTTGGAGAAACATTGTTTCTTATGTTCTTCTTTGCTCCACGAACAAACTGACTGCCCAAAATCAGAAACCTTAAAGCCAATAGAGACAAAGCATCCTGGAATAAATCAGCAGAAAACAATTCACCGGCTTGAGTGTGGCAACCGAAATCCACCTTAATGTAAATAAATAAAGATAATGTGAGGAACCGAGAATCTTGCGATGAAAACAATAATAAAACCGTAAAATAGATGAAAAACTAAGGCAAAGAGAAGAGTGATTTTTATTGCTTAGCATGAATTCTTGCTCCGAGATGTTATTCGATATGTTACAAAGAAAGAGATCAATCTCTATATATACAAGACATCCTAAATCCTAAAACTTCTAAATTTTCGATGTGGGAACTTAATGTTTTTTATTCCTTGTCGACTTTCCTTTCTTCTTACGGGAAAACTTTCCGAAATCCTCGCTAAGTCCTTTTATTTCGGGAAAAGATCCCGAAGTCGATGAATCTTGAGGCGGCTGCTTCTTATCGGCTCGGCCAAAAGCCATGCCACTTTTCCTTCTCGAATTATGGTTTCTTTAGTCTGACGTTATGCCGTTTTCGATAGATAAAACGTTATGATATTTTCGGAAAACTATGCGAAGTTCCGTAAAACATCGGGAAATTTACGAAAACATCAATAAGTTCCTGAAAAGATCGAGAAAATGAAAGAATGCAAGTTTTCGTCCGGCTCGGCCCATTTTTAAGAGGAAAAATGGCTGAACCGATCATTTCTCTCGGGAAATGATCGATTTGATCAATCGGCTCTGTTTTTCGGATGATTTGCGACTTTGTACATTCACGGGCTCGGTACGGAAGGGAAGAGAAGATGGAAACGAGCTGGTCGGCTTGGCCTGAGGAGGGAGAGCAAGGAGGCCGAGCCGTCCAACTCTCTTCACTGGCTCGGAACTTGGCCTGGAAGGGGATGAGGATGGGGCCGAGCACTTTCGCTCCGTCGGCCCGGCATGGAAGGGGATGAGGATGGGGCTGAGCCGATCAACTCAGCACTCGGAATCCATTGGCTCGGCCCAAAATGTGAAGGAAAGAGGCCGAGCTGATTTCTTTGTTGAATTCCATTTTGCCGAGAAGTTCGGTTTTATCGCGTTTTATCGTAAAAACATACGAAAA
>KE155387.1:16284-54629 GCA_000411075.1 Sisymbrium irio
CACCGGGAGGGGCGGTCGTGGCGTTATATTATTTTACACACATATATGTATATATAAGGAAGAGAAATATATTCAACTAATTAAGTGTAAATTTTTTCCTTCTCAATCCCTATTTTTCCTTTCTTTTCAATCTCTTTCTTTTCAAATTTTCCCAGTAACCTTAAAACTAACCAATCAAACCCATAATATATATATATATATATATATCTAAGTTATATATATAGTGTCTTTTATATTAAAAAAGACTAATTTTACTTAAGCTTTAGAGAGTAGACATCTGATATATTCTTATTAAAGTTTTTTTTTGTGCTCCATTTTGCCTTTGCAAAACTAATTATTTCCCTAGTTACATCAAATAAATATTACCTTTAGCTCCATTCTTATCAAACTAATTATTATCCCCATTAGATATTCCAGATATTTTCAAAAATTATTTACTTTGTATTTTGTCTTGGAATATTACATTTAACTCCTTCACGTCATATCACAATAAAATTGTATATTAAATAATTTTTAATATTTAATCAGATAAAAACAATGACACAGTAATTATTAAAAAATTATTTTAAAAATGTGCTTTCATTGTAAGTAAATAAAATCAATGATTTTTAGTTTAGAAAACCTAATATTTTTAAAAATTGGATCGAAAGTTGATAACTAAATGATATAACTGAATAAAACTTGAGAAATATTATCTATATATAACTATAATTCATTATATTTTGTAGATAAAAAATAACAATATATTTTTTTAGTTTTTTTTGTGCTCCATTTTGCCTTTGCAAAACTAAATATTTTCCTAGTTACATTAAAGAAATATTACCTTTAACTCCATTCTTATCAAACTAATTATTATCCCCATTAGATATTCCATATATTTTCAAAAATTATAGTTTTTGTTTCTTTTGATTAATTTATATAATATAAAATATATATAATTAGGTTCAAATGTGCAAAGAATATAATGTAAATATATTAAAAATATTAGAATATTTATTAAAACTGAGTTAACTGGTTTAATTGATTTATCTAATTCATCTGGTTCGTATGTTTTTGATGATTTTAGTAATTTTTATTCGGTTTAATACTTTTTGATTTGATTGAAACGTAACTCGATCATATATCCAGTTTATGGTTGAACACAATCTAACCACCAGATCGATCCGATTTTAAAAACATCGAGAAAACAAAAAAAAAAAAGCAGTTAACCCCAATTCGAAAGAGAAAAGTGAAAAAAGCGTTTAAAAAGCGGATGTAAATAGACAAATCGAACCCACCAAACATAAATTTTTACTGTAAAAAGTGAAACCAATAATTACGATGAGTCTAGAAAACCAAAAAAGAAAAACAGTTAACACAAATATCAAAAAGAAATAAGTAAAAAAGAACGTTAAGAAAGGTTTGGACAAATCAAACCACCAATCACAAAAATTTTGGGGATTTAAATCTTCATCAACCACATGAAAAGTATACAGAAAAGGGTAAAAACGTCATTTCATCAAATATGCATCATTCGTCCCCAATCTCTCTCTCTGTGTCTTTGCACATTGTCCATATGCTCCCAAAAACTTTCTTCTCTACCAGAGAAAGAAACATAAATAAATAAATAAAAAACAAAACTTTTGAATCTAAAGAGAGAGAGAAATCAAAATCAATGACGATAAATCAATCTTAGTTTCCCTTTTTAACAAAAAAAATCAAATCTTCACTGGAGAGATATCATCATCATCCTTGTCTTCGTCTACTTTCGATAATCTTCTTCTGGGTTTGTCGTTTTGTTCGGTAACGCGGAGAAAACAAGAGACTTTCTGTGGTTTGTAATTGATAAATCTTTCCCCAGAGGTTTGTGTCTTGTGGGTTTTGATTAATCTCTTCTTGTCTGTGTCGGTTGTGTTTGGGAGAATATTTTCTTGGAAATCAAGAAACTTCTAGGGTTCTCATGAATGTTCTGTTAGTGTAAAGAACAAAGCTTTCTTGGTTTTTTTCTCTTACCAAAATGGCTTTTGGGTCTGAAAACGAAAGCGAGACGAAGATGGAAGGTTGGTTGTATATAATTAGATCCAACCGATTCGGATTGCATTTCTCTAGAAAACGTTACTTTGTTCTTAGAGATCATCTTCTCAAGAGTTTCAAGTCCATCCCTGATTCTAAAGCCAAGGTCTTTTACTTTAATCTCATTGTTTTCGTTGTGTATATGATCCAATGTTCTTGTCAGTATCTGAATTTGGGTTTTTACAGGATGCTGGAAGAAGTGCGGTAATAGATTCATGTATCCGTGTTACTGACAATGGAAGGGAAAGTGTTCATAGAAAAGTATGTCATCTGTTTCGAATCTTAGTGAGTGGAAGTTTATTTATTCTTTAATGCTTTTTTCTTATATAATGGTTTTGGTCTTTTATCACTTGTAGGCATTCTTCATATTTACGCTGTACAATACTTCAAATCACAATGATCAGCTCAAGGTGAGGTAATTTACGTTTTTGTTTTGTTTTGTTGGACGAGAACTTGTTGTGATGAACGTCTCTTTTCATATGTAAAGGTTTCTTTTTTTTCTTTTTTAATTGATGTAAAGTTAGGAGCAAGCAGTCCTGAGGATGCAGCTGGGTGGATCAATTTGATTAAAGAGGAAGCTTTAAAGGTTTTTATAGTTCGCATTTAGTAACAAGTTATAAGCTTTTCTGTTAGAACTTAGAAGAATAGAGACTTATAGTTGCCTGTTTTATGCAGGGTTCCTCTAATCCAGGAGATATTTTTAGTTGTTCGAGGAGCAGATGGGATTCTTTGAGGTACTTGGTTTTCCAAAATATACTGTAATCAATGGAATGCATGTCTAAGCTAATTGTTAGAAGCAAGTGTTGAGCCAGAGCCAGTAGTTCCTGTAAAATTTTGCGAGTTATTTAGCAACTATAATGGTTTGTGGTTACTTAAACGAAAAAGATATGTTCTTTGATCAGACTGAGTAGCTCAGTTCGGGACAATCACTCAAATTCTATTGACTGGACGCTTCGGCCGTCTGCACGAGTGGATCCTGTTACGACTGATGTTGTTGCGCCTTCTCCGTGGACAATATTCGGTTGTCAAAATGGTATGGTGCATCCTCACTTGTGATTGCTTTTTTGTTGTGGCTGGAATGCAATTAGTTTGACCATGTGCTGCATGCAGGTCTTCGGCTTTTTAAAGAGGCAAAAGAGAGGGATTCTCTTGGAAGGGTCAGTTTCTATTTCAGTCTTAATCTATTGAAAAGGTATATATTCATTTAGTTTTGGAAGGGGATCATGCTTTGATAATTACTTTGCCTCACTTAATAGTGGGATGATCATCCGGCTATCATGGCTGTTGGGGTTGTTGATGGAACCTCAGAAACCATTTTCCAAACGCTTTTTTCTCTTGGACCTTCAAGATCAGAGTAAGTACCACTGCCACTCTCCAAACAAGCTAGCCGTAAGAGGTGAAAGTTCAGAGAACATCTTAACTAAATTCTCGGAATTTGCAGATGGGATTTCTGTTTTTACCAAGGCAGTGTAGTCGAACATCTTGATGGTCACACTGATATAATTCACAAACAATTATACAGCGATTGGTTACCTTGGTTAGCTACTCAACTTTTTCTGCCAGAGCTCGTGTCTTTGTTTTTCTTATCACTGACATGCTGTTGTAACAGGGGGATGAAAAGAAGAGATTTTTCGCTGCGGCGTTACTGGAGAAGGGAAGATGATGGAACATATGGTTCGTAAACGCTCACTATACATAACTGTTCTTTTGATTCTGCCAGATGTTTCATATAATTAACTGTTTATGTTCTTTTGTTCATTTTGTCGCAGTTATTCTCTATCATTCTGTCTTTCACAAGAAGTGTCCACCTCAGAAAGGCTATATCCGCGCGTGCCTTAAAAGTAATGTACGCCTAGTTTTATTAAAACGGAGTTATTGTTTGCATTTCCATACAAGTTCATTCGCAAGTATTCATTAGAATGTACTGTCACTTAGATCTGATACTTCTGCCTTCTAAGGTTCCTGCACCAATCTTGGTGTTTGCGGAGACTGGCTTATCTCCTTACTCTTTTATGATTAGCTAAAGTGTTTGTTACAACGAGGGTACAAACTTCCACTTATCATTTCCACAAAAACCTGTTTTTGTTTCAGTGTTTAAAAAGATATCTACGTTGCTGGTTTGGGTCAATGCATATTGATCACTATTCTTTCCGTTGCGACTATTGATATCTTTTGCGATTCTGGATTGAGATTCAAAGCAAAATGACATTTTCCTCTTTGTATCACAGGTGGCGGCTATGTGATTTCTCCTATGGACAACGGACAACAATCAGTTGTGAAGCACATGCTTGCTGTTGATTGGAAGTCCTGGAGATCTTATATGAAACCATCTCTTGCTAGATCTATTACTGTGAAAATGCTTGGAAGAATTTCTGGTAGTTGCTAATTCTCTTAAATAAAATTGTCTTAGATGAGCACTTTTCTTTTTACCATAACATTCTCTTATTGGTTGAATCAGCCTTGAGAGAGCTGTTTAGGGCAAAACATGGAACTTTTCCTTCCAGTCTCTCATCAGGGGAATTGTCAAGAAGCGCAAGACTCAATCAAAACGAAGAGGGTGGGTTTGGTGAATCTTCTCTGACAGAATGCGACACGTTTAAGGACACTGTTAATGCAGAGAGAGAGAAATTTCCCTCAGAGCGCTCTAGCCTTGTAGACTTGAACGATGGAGTGGATGAGTTCTTCGACGTTCCAGAGCCGTCAGATAATGACCACTTGGAAGGCAGCTGGGCCTCAGATTTTGATTCGGATACATACTCTCAGGTAGTAACTACATCAAAAATTACTTTAATTTGGTTGGAAAGTTAATTATGCTGATTTTCTGTTGCCGATTGAAGGACTCCCGCCAGCCAAAACTAAATAGCGCTTCAAGTTTAGTGAAAAAGTTACATGATCTTGCAGGTGATCTTAAGTTTCATGGATAAATTGTGCTCTTAAGTCTTGTAGTTTTATATTCTCAATCTCATTTTTTTTTTCTTCTAGCAGTTCAAAAGAGAGGTTATGTTGACCTGCATGAGAGGGCGAGGGAAGAGAGTAGCACGCCTTGCTGCTATGGAACCACGCTTCCAACTGATCCTACTTGTGCTCTGCCTTGTAGTTGGACAACAACGGATCCCTCTACTTTTCTCATCCGAGGAAAGACTTATCTTACAGACCAGATAAAGGTAAAGAAAAACAAAGAACTTTAGTTATCTTAGATGCTTTGCATATACCAATCTATATTCAATTTTTCTCAATTTGTAAGCATTTTCTTCTGTTGGGTCCAGTTCAAGGCAAAGGGTACACTGATGCAAATGGTAGCTGCAGACTGGCTAAAATCGGACAAGCGAGAGGATGATTTGGGGTCCCGTCCTGGAGGCATAGTTCAGGTTCTAATTATTATTTGTTTATTTTGAACTTCTGATATGTATTCTCCCTTCTTACTTATTATTAGAAGCTTACAAGTCTTTTGAATGCAGAATTATGCAGCAAAAGGTGGACCAGAGTTCTTTTTCATTGTGAATATACAGGTAAGAGGACACTCCTGCGACCAAAGTGAGACTATATAGCTTTCCATTTGTATGTAATAGACTCATTTAGTTGGTCAATGAAATAACAGGTTCCAGGATCAACAACGTACAGCCTTGTGCTTTATTACATGATGAGCACGCCCATTGAAGAGCATCCTTTGCTAGTTAGCTTTGTTAATGGCGATGACGCATATAGGAATTCACGGTTCAAGCTCATTCCTTACATATCCAAGGTTGGCGTAAAAGATGAATACATGTTTTTTTTAGATACTTTTTATTATTTCCTGTCCAGTTACCCGACTTGGGTTGTGTGAATGTGTCAGGGCTCTTGGATAGTTAAGCAGAGTGTGGGAAAGAAAGCGTGCCTTATTGGTCAGGCCCTGGAGATCAATTACTTCAGGGGAAAAAACTACATTGAGGTAACACAAAAAGACTTCGTATTTTCTGCAAGCGTGTGACTTTTTAGGCTTGGGTAAAGTTGGATGGAGCAATGTTACTGAATCTTATTTTCTTACACACATCCTTTTCTATTTTCAGCTGGGCGTTGATATTGGGTCATCAACAGTTGCAAGAGGAGTTGTGAGTCTTGTTCTTGGTTACCTCAACAAACTTGTGATAGAAATGGCATTCTTGGTACAGGTAAACCAGTTTCCCAATGGTGGTGTTTATTACTCTTCTTTCCTGGTCTAACTCTATAGCCCATTTCGGTATTTCTTGTTACTTTGGTGAAGCGTTCGATTTGAGTGTGCAATTTCTTCTTTGTGCAGGCAAATACCGAAGACGAGCTCCCAGAATATCTTCTTGGAACCTGTCGGTTAAACCATCTAGACGCATCCAAATCAGTTCCCGTTGTCCCGTAGAGTCCTAGCAAGACCAAAAGTTTCAGATCAAGTATTCTTTGCAATCCATTGAAAGTCATAGGCACGATAGGTTATTTGGTTATGTGCTTATGCAACTCGATTGATAAAGTTCTTGGTGGTACTGCCCAAGTTCTTTGTATAGACATAGCACTCTTATCTATCATTTGTCCATTGATTGTCCCAACTTGGTCTGTTAGACACAATACTAGTGCAACTATTGGTTTATTCCAGTGCTGTTATGATTTAACATCACCCAAATGCAAATATACGTAAGACAAAACGAAGCTGATTCTCTTGCTTCATAGCTTACTGCCTTGTTATCCTTGCACTGAGAATGTCATACAATAAAGATCTCAATGTGAACCTTTTGACACCAGATTCACACTGAGAATCACAATCATTTCAGTTTCGGGCATTTACAGGGCAAGCCCATCTTCTGTTGGAACCCTTTCTCCAGATAAACAAATTAATAACATTCAGTAAACGTGTAAACACAACCTCATTTTTCTATAGTATTTCCCTCTGCAGATAAAGTTAAAGCTCTGACACACTAACAAAGACTACACCTTTGTCATGTATCTACTACATCAGTATATTATATCTAAAGTTTGAATTCAAAAGGGAAAAGATTGAAACTTTATTCCAGATGGTTGCACTGTTGACAAGTTTCAGGAAACATGAATACAAATTACAGTGGGAAAACCCCCAGAAAAGAAAGAAAGGACGGTCTGATAAACAGAAACTGAATGTCTCCAACAACAAGCTTAGCTAGCAAATTACTCATAAAGCCTAAGAAGACTGTACAAACCAAAGTCACCAAAGTCAAAGCAAGAGCTAAACAGAGTTATTACGATCCCTAAAAGCTCTTCATAGCTACAACAACATCAACAACAACGATTCATCAGTCAGTCAAATTGATGTCAGACTCAGAAGAGTTTCCTTCTCAATCCAGAATCAATGTTCCTTGATATCTTAGTGAGCTTCATTGGAGCTCCAGGACAAGTATCAGGAACCATTTCGGTATGCCTAGAAGGAGGTGTCTTGCAACCATCAAAACACCAAATCTCAGCATTGCCCTGTTGTTGTATTTGCAATGAGAGGATGACTCTCAAGAGATTCTGATAGATAGACTCGATGATATCTTCATCAGATAACAAAACACAATCGAAAAGATTAGTAGAATCAATCTTATCGTTGCATTGGTTACACAGTGGAGACACAGTGATGATTCTTCCTCCTTTGTTGTCTCTCTGAGTGATTATCATTTCCTCTTCAGACAGAGATGAGTCAGAGTCAAATGGAGAAATCGAATCTGGGACATTCTCGATTGGTGTTTTAGGCTCTAAAGAAGCTTTCTTTACTTCACATGGATCTTCTTCTTGGTCCATTAGATTCACTAGATCTATAAGAGCATAACAGTAATCATTAAAGGCATAATAAAACCAAAATTAATTACTAATAACAAAAACAAAAGAGTTAAAAAGGAGAAATATCAAATCTAAGTACTAAAGAATCACTAAATCAGTGAAGATAACTATGGATTTAGGGTTTTGATTGCAGATTAAATGGAGAGAGAGAGTAAAGGAAGAAGAAAGAGTTACCTGAGAGTCTGAGAGGCTGAGTAGGTTTTTTTTTGTTTGCGCCCTTTTTTAGGGATGTTTGTATTTATATTATGTGAATTGAGATGATAAATCTTGACCGTTCGATGTTTGTAAATGAGACCTATTTTGTTTTTATATTTAAGATCTGACGGTTCTCCTTTAACAGCCATTTGCTTTTTCAGGAGTCTTTGGACTTCTCGCCAGGTGACAACTAGTTAACTACTGTAGTTGCGTCTGGGTGTCCGGTCTTTCTGAGCGGAATTTTGTAAAATATATCATTTTTCTGTTTTTTCTTTTGCACAAAAATGAATTTTGGTAAACTTTTTTGTGGATGTTGAAGTTACTCTACCTTTTTGTAAAAAATTCATTAATTTAAATTTATTTTAGACAAAAGTGAAATATAAAATAAAAATATGAATTTTCAAATCAATTACTATTTAATTTTATATAATCAAATTAAAATTTTCATTTCAATATTTTGGATAATTGGTGAAATAAATACACGATTTACCATGATTTTATAAAGTAAACATATTTTACAAATCAAAATTTATATAAACTAGTTGTTAAATTATGAATGATATATATACATTTTACAATGGTTTATTCAAAAAAAAATAACTATCATAAAATTTATATCTTAATAAATTTATTAAGTTTGAAAAAGTAAATATATCATTTTATATTCACCAATTGGTCATATACAAGTCAAACTAAAGTATTATCTTCTCTATGTAAATTAATTTAGTAAATTTAAAAAAATTGTATCTTCTTTTAACGGTCGTAATAATAGAATAATATCAACTATTTCAAGAAAAAATTAAAATTTGGTAATTTAATAATGACAATATTATCTTAGATTTATATGAGTTGTGATACTTATCTGTATTTAGTCATCAAAATTGGTAAGCTGACAAAACGAAGAATGCAGCGTAATATAAATTTGTTTAGATTTAATTTATATATTTACTGCGTAGATAGAATAATGTTAAATTCGTTAACTGAATTAGTTAAAAGGTTCTATATACATAAACTAATTTAACTAAGAAACAATATACTACATAAGTATAAAATTTCAAGAGATTTTTCAAGAAAAAATCAGATACTATGTGTAGATAATACGAATAAATGTCATCATAAAATAAAGAATATTCTAAAATCTGTTAAGTAGTTTTTTTTTTAAAACTTAAATTTTCTTTAGATACATTTGATTATTTGATACTATCTTTTTATGATAAACTCATGGGAATAAATAACTCTAAAAGATTAACCCGTCAAATATAAAAACTCATATCTATCCCACTAAAATTCATTTATTATATATGTTTGAAATTTAATTTGAATATACTGTCAAACTTCGCTGGATAGTTATTTATTTTGATATACCTAACTTTTTTTTGTACATACAAGTTGATATTTAGCATTAAATTTAAACTCATATATTTTTTATAGTTATACCGACGACTAAATTATATCTATAGTAGTGGTAAATGGGTAAATGAACATTGTTCATTTCTGATTCATTGCTGTTTAATCTTACAATAAACTATATATCATTGTGCAATGCATGATTTTTGTAAATTATTAGGTAGTAACATATGGCTTATGCAAAGTGAGATATATATATGATATATAATAATTAAAAATAAAATTATATTTTCAATCATAAAAATTTTAAAATTTGATTTTTTATAAATTGATAGATCTTTTATAAAATATCTAGAAATATAATTGTATAGTAGACATTATTTTTATTTAATGTGTTTATGATTCAAAATCTATAAATTTTTGTAGAATATAATATAAACGAGTTGATTTAAAAAAAAATATTTTAATTAATATTTTTGTATTTCCATTTCTGAATAAATAAAATTATCTAATTTATATTCAATTTAATGATGACTTGATGATATATTAATTATTGTATCGAATTTTCATATATAACCAAAATTAAATAAATTATAATACAAAAGTAATAAACATTTTTTATGGATAAGAAAATGATATATTATTGTAGCGAGTTTTCATATATGTATTTTACGTTATATTTGATGTAATTGATTGCCATGCAGAGTTTTTTCTCTCTTCTCTCTCTAAATTTTTTAGAGAGAGAATGCTTGTTCCTTCTTTTTTGAGGTTCTCTCGGCTTGTCCGGTTTGTTTCTTCCGTTCATCGGATAATAAATTCTGACAGGCTAGACCTTCTGTCTGGTTTCGTTCGGTTTGACTAGTTGTTTTGTTTTAGTTGTAGTTTTATCTTATTTCTCTTCTGTTCTGTATTGTACTTGATTCCAGTTAATCGGAATATGTTTTAATCTGTTTGATATAAATGGTTTTTTTCTCCTTGTCGATTATGCTTTACTTTATTTTTGAAAGGATTAAATCTTTGCTTTTCTGTCTGAATTTTGTGTTCGGTGTCTAGAAAGGTTTCTTTCAAAATGAAATTCAAATTTCAGGGTTTTGGTACTGGATAAGTAGAGTTGAATTTTTCTCGTTGGAAAGCGTATTTCAACAAATGTTCAGTTACTGGGTATAATGGAGGCTTTATCGGTGTTTCATATCCGGCGATCTGTTAAAAGAATTCCTCTATCATAAATGGTGATGTAGGAGAAGAAATTACAAGTAGTTCAAGTAGGAATATTTAATCTACTCCGGTGTGAAGGAATATTGATCAACAAGTTTCTGGCAGAGCGTTTAACAATTCATTTCCGTCGTGATTCTCTTCCCTTTCCCATCGTACACCACGTAGAAATGCTAGATAAAAACTATGTTTGAAGACACGTGTATGCTAATTTCTTATCCTTATCTCGTGTCTGGTTTAGTGGATAATTTGGTTTAGTGGATAATCTTGTACTTTATTTTGTAATGGGCCTTATTACTACTTGTGCTATCTTTGAGCCTATGTGGCCTTAAATGAAATAGGTTGATAAAAATGATATATTTGATGTATATATAACTATATTGGATTACTGAGCTTGATGTCTCTTCTCCGCTAGGCATTAGCTTCTTAGTGCTTATTTTTCTTTTTTTACCCTGATTAGGATTCAAATGATTTAATAATAGATTTGTGTTTACTATTGTTAAAAGAGTAATATGGTTAATATGGTTGTATGATGTTTACGGTTTGTTTGGGGGTATTTACATTGTGTGGAGAAATGATATGTGTGGTTTGGGAATATGAGTTAAGTTGAGGCTTGAGATACATGTGTGCATTGTAATGCCAGTTTGGATGGAGAAGTACTAAACATTGCATCATTTCTTACTGGACCACATTGATACTGGCTATGGTGGAATGGATTTATTTTTAGAGCCAATCAGCGAACCCGAGATAGTGATGTGACTACTAATTTTCATGTGATGGGTGTGGATGCGTTGAGACACTTATGTTGATGGATGCAGGTCATATTGAGATACTGGTGTGGGTTGTACCACTGTTTTTATCTTTTTCGTTTATGGTTTAGTAGATATGGTTACAAACTTTCTAGGTAGGATAAAGATTGTTGATAGATGATTTCGGGGATTCTTGACCTTTTCTCACATATGTTTTTTTTAAAGTCCACCCCTCTTTCTTTCCTTTCACTTAACAGGTTTGGTTCATATTGGTAGATTTTTGTCAAAAGTTTCCTGTAATCCTACTTTGGTAAGATACATTGTCTTGATCTGGTGTTCTAATGCCACCAACATTTCTATTATACTAATTAACATCATCTTTTGTTACATTTAAAATATATATGAAATATGGATTCATATTCTTATGGTTCACTCTCATAAATAAATTATTTCCATACAGCTTTGAATCTAATGGGCCAGTTTTTTTTTAACTTTTTTATAGAGGCATGACATACCACTAGACCAAGAATTACTTGGTGCAAAGCAACAATGTTATTGTAATATATGCTATTAAAGTGTGTGATCAATTTGGAGTTGAAATTTTATTTTTCGAAAGTGATTATCTAGATCTAGTTAAAGCATTGTAATCTCCTATAAATAAAGATTTGTCAAGACTATGTAGTCTCCTCTAAATAATTCTTTTGGCTCCCTCTTAGAGGCTTAGTACTCTCTATCTCAAGTGGAGTCTTTCGACTTTGACTTTTGTGCGGTTTTCGTTGAGAGTCAGTCACAATAAATAATCCTTTTGGCACCCTTTTTTGGGCTTAGTACTCTCTATCTGAAGTGAAGTCTTTGAACTTTGACTTTTGTGGGGCTTGTGGCTACTAAACAAAGAATTTCAACACGTTTATTCCTCTTTTAATACATTTTTGGTGTTTTGTGTCGAGTAAAGTATCGGTGAGTAAGGGTTCTTGTTTCCTCTATTGTTGACATTCAGATATACTTCTTTTCTAAGTTAGGTTTTCTGAGTGAAAAAAAACACTAGATGGCTTCGTCAATTGATAAAGCAATTCTGAGCATGACACTCGATGAAGAGGATACTCCTTTCAACCTTCCAGATCGTCCATAGTTTTGCTCGAATGTTCGTAACTCACTGAGTTTGATGGGAAGACTGTTAAATCCGCAATGTCAAAGAATGAAAGATCTCATTCTAGATATGCCGAGGAAATGGCAACTGTATGACAGAGTTAAAGGTGTGACTATTTCTCAGGAGAAGTTTCAGTTCATCTTTAAGTATGAGCATGATTTGGTCGACATTCTTAACAGAGGTAGAGGAGCTCATACCTTCAATATATGGTCTCTGAATTTAGAGAGATGGGTTCCTAAACCTCCTCCTAATTTTCTGTAAATCTTGGAGGTTTGGGTTCAGATGAATAATATTCCGATTAACTACAAAAATAAAGAATCTATAATGGCATTGGGTGAGTTTGCTGGTCAAGTGATTGAAGTGGCCTTTGATCCAGATAAGACGCAAACTAATACTTATGAAAGGGTCAAGGTTAGATTTGATGTTTCAAGACCTCTTCGAATTACCGAGAAAGTTAATCTACCGGATGGAGAAGTCGCTTTGATTGAGTAATACTATGAGAGAATTCAAAAAAGGTGTTTTACATGCCAGAGGCTTACTCATGAGCAGTCTTAATGTCCATTTCTCAAAGCGTAAAGAGAGGCTATGAAGAAGAGTGGAGTTACTAAGCAACATAATGAAGTTGTTATCAAGGAGCTGATTATTAAAGAAAATGATCCTTTGTTTGGAGTTATTTCTGAGGATTAAGTTGGGACTGATCCTACAACTGGAAGAAACCGTATTGCTGATGAAATTCTGGAGGATATGAGGATGTATCTAAAGGTAGCAGAGAGGCCAAAGAAAGTGGCAAGAAAAGAGAGAGTGAAGAACTCAGTGGCTGTTTCTGATAAAGACCCGATTGGTCAGAAATTGTTTTTAAGGCTAGAACATGAGCCTAGCGTTACAGCTAATCTGGATAAAGGAAAAGGAGTCATCTTTGACTTTCAAGATCAGGAGAAAAACCGACTTAAGATTGCTAAAAAGAAGCGACAAAGAAGCCTAAGAAGTGCTGTCCAAGCTGGTATGGAAATGACAATTCAGTCTTCTGCAGCTGTTACTCAGTCTGAAGTCATGCCTGGTGGTTTCTCGGATCAGAGTTTCATTCATGATGGTTCAACGGGTTTTATAACTGGTTTCTATGAGACTAGTTCATCCGGGACCAAAGTGAAGAAAAACAAACCAAGAAGGAGATCTGGTACTTTTAGAAGGAAAACAAAAGAGAAATCAGAAGGTGTGACCTTGAGCAAAGCGGAAAGGAAGCATGAATCTATGGGGTATGGAAAGGAGAAGAGAAAGGCAAATGAAGATGTGGAGACATCTCAATACTCTGCAAGGTTTAAGAAACCATTGGTGGTCCCAAATGAGGGACCGTCCAATATTTAAATGTTTATGATCAGTTGGAATTGCAAGGCTTGGACCGTGTTCAAGATTTGGTGATTCCAAGATTGAGGGAGGTGTGAAAGGAGTATTTCCCTGAGGTATTTTTTCTGATGGAGACTAAACAGAGTAGGAATGTTATGGTTGATTTGCACGAGTGGTTGGGTTATGACAGGATTATCATTATTGGTCCGGTTGGTTACAGTGGTGGTCTTGCTCTCTTTTAGAAAACAGTGTTAAGCTCACTTTTAAGTTTGTGGATAAGCATTTGATTTATTTCAATGTACAGCATGGAAGTAGTAGTTGCTTTGTGTCGTGTGTTTATGGTGAACCGGTCAGAAGTTTAGACCAAGAGTGTGGGAGAGGCTATCTAGAATCGATGTGCATCAAAAGGAGCTGTGGTGTCTTATGGGTGATTTTAATGAGATAAGAGAAAATGAAGAGAAGATAGGAGGTCCAAGGCGGATTGAAGCTTCTTTTCTTCCGTTTTGCAATATGCTAGAAGCTTGTGAATTATCAGAGTTACCGGCTATGGGTAATGGATTCACCTGGGGAGGCATGTGAGGTAAACTATGGATTCAGAGCAAACTGGATCGCAGCATTGGGAATAAAATATGGTTTTCTTGTTTCCCTTCTTCTAACCAGACCTTTCTTGATAAGCGAGGGTCTGATCATCGACCTGCTTTAGTCAAGTTGGTCTCGTCAAATGAGCCTTATAAAGGAAGTTTCAAGTTTGATAGAAGATTCCTCCATAATTCGCAAATGAAAGAGGAGGTTAAAAAAGCTTGGTTGACTAATCAGGCTTTCTTCAATGCCTCCGTTTCTGATAAATTAAAGAGATGTAGAAAGGCGTTAAGTAAATGGAAAAAGACTCAGAATTTAAACTCGAGAGACAAAATGCAGCAGATTCAAGTAAATAATTTGAGCAATCTTCGTCTTTTCCATCTACTAAACGCATACTATATCTGAAGAAGAAGTTGGTTAAGGCTTACAAAGAGGAGGATGATTTCTGGAGTCAGAAAAGCAAAGAGAAATGGACAACCAAGGGTGAAAAGAATACGAAATATTTTCATGCTCCAGTCAAAGCTAACAGGGCAAAGAAAAAAATCACAAAGTTGGTGGATTCAAATGGCCAAATGCATTTCTCGGAAGCTGCAAAAGGTGAAATGGCAACCAAGTATTTTCAGGAATTGTTTACCTTTACCAATCTTGATAATTTTTAGGAATTCTTCGAAGGGTTTCAGCCTCGTGTCACTAACAGTATGAATGAACAGCTTTTGCGTGAAGTTTCTAAAATTGAAGTGAGAGAAGCTGTTTTTGCATTGAATGCTTCTAGTGCACCAGGTAATACGCCCTAGAATAAGGATCACTCAGTCTGGTACAGATTGATAGGATCCACGCAAAGAACCAAGGAGATTCAAGGGTGGTTTTGGATGGATTGAAGGGTCTCACGTTGGATGTGAAAGGCCAACGATATCCCACTCTTCAAGAACCTGGATATGACTCACCAAGACTCCTATATAAGGTTGTTGATTGGATATGACACACCAAACAACTGGAAAATTGTTCTTGCCAAAGAACAAAAAGATAGATCTCAAAATGAGAGAAAAGGATTTTTCTGAAAATTTCTTGTTATTAAAAAAAAAATGATAAGTGTTTGCTTAAATACAAAGGAGAAATAACATTTGAACTTCTAAAATTCTTTGGCAAGAAAAGAAATAAAAGAAAGAAAATAAATTAAAAAAAAATCAGAAATGGCTTTTGGCCTCCTTTTCTTTTCTTGCATGAAAATGTCTTGATTGGTCTATTAATTTTATGCAAAAAAGGTTTGAATTCGCGTAGAATGGAGATGACCCGTTTTGTAAATTGCATCTCTTTCATATGAACTCTTTTTGGTCTGATTCTTCTTCGAAGAGCTTCATAATTTAGCTGAGAACATTCTCCAAATGGTTTCATGCGTAGAAGACTCGTGGTTTAGAAGTTGTGCGTCAAACAGTGAACGTGTGTCCTTGTTGCTTTCCATCCATCAAGCCAAACATTTATGTTTTGTCCAGTCTGCTACCCAAAGGCGCATCATTCCCTCCTTCTTTAAAAGGATTTGACCTCAAATCCCTTTTACCTGTATCAATAGGAAATGAATCATACACAAAAAAAATGATTAAGCAAATAATCATGGGAAGATAAATGAACTCAAGTTTTGAAATTGAACTTTCTTGGAGTTTTTAATTCCTTTTTCTGAGATACTTCCAGTTACAAGCAACAAACTGAAAAATCAAATCATGTCTACTCGGAAATTCCGGTTCCAAACAAGTTAACTTCCAACAAGAATCATCAAAGATTTTATCAAAATCAAGACATGATTGGAACACCAAAAATCTGAAATTAGTCTCAAGATAAACAAAGCTTTATCAAAACATGAAATGGTCATTTTGAATTCACAAAAGATTTTTAAAACATAATCTTTCAAATCTGATACAACAAATTTACCAAATGATTTTGAATCACAGAAAACCTTTTCACGAAATTTTTCCCACTTAGAAAACTTTTCACAAAACACATGATCATTACAACTCATCTTGAAAAGTTCTTGAAACTGATTTGAAACACATAAAACGTTTTGAAGAAGTTTTTGGAGCTTAGAAAAGTTTGTAAATTCAGCACTAACTCTAAACAATGTCAAAGAAAGGCACTCAGCCATTTTCAGAGAGTCAGATTCAAATTTTTTCTTTTTCAAATCAACTGCTAAAAAAGTGTCAAAATCACAAAATTCCTCACACCTAAAGAATTTATGCATAAGGAAATTTTCATATTAAAATATTTCAAGATGTGAAATCATCTTGTCAAAAACATTTCCAGACATAAAATCATTTAACCTTTTTTAATCCAAAATGTGTTTCCTCTTCAGCAGAAACTAGAACAAAAATCAATTTTGTGAAGAACAAAGAAGAAGAAGTTCAAAAGTCCAAAAGATGAACTATGAAAAAAATACCAGATTGAGTGGCTCTGATACCACTTTGATACGTCCTAAGGATGGATCACTCGATCAGGCACGGACGGATAGTCTCAACGCGAAGAACCAAGGCGATTCAAGGGTGGTCTTGGATGGATCGATGGGTCGCACGCTGGAGATGGAAGGCCAAAGATATTCCCACTCTTCAAGGACCTGGATATGACGCACCAAGACTCCTTCAAGAGGTTGCTGATCGGATATTACGCAGCAAGCAGCTAGAGACTTGATCTTGACAAAGAACAAGAAGATAGATCTCAAAGAGAGAAAATGGGTTTTTTCTGAAAAAATATGTGTATTAAAAAAAATGATAAGTGTTTTCTTAAGTATAAAGGAGAAATAACCTTTGAACTTCTAGAATTCTTTGGCAAGAAAAGAAATAAAAGAAAGAAAATAAATTAAAAGAAAATCAGAAATGGCTTTTGGCCTCCTTTTCCTTCCTTACATGAAAATGTCTTGGTTGGTCCATTAATTTTATGCAAAAAAGGTTTCAATTCACGTAGAATGGAGATGACCCGTTTTGTAAATAGTATAACTCATATGAACTCCTTTTGGTCTGATTCTTCTTCGACGAGCTTCATAGTTTAGCTGAGCACATTCTCCAAGTGGTTTCATGCGTAGAAGCCTCGTGATTTAGAAGTTATGCGTCAACAACGTGTGTCATTGTTGCTTCCCATCCATCAAGCCAAACATGCATATTTTTTCCAGTCCGCTACCCAAGGGTGCATCACCAGGTACAGATGGGATGACAGGACTGTTCTTCCACAAATATTGGAAGTTCAGAGATTCTTCAAACATGGTACCCTGCCGGTGGAATGGAATTATACACAATTATGTCTATTGCATAAGATAGTAGATCTTGTGATGATGTCTGATTTAAGACCGATCAGCTTGTGTTTTGTTTTGTACAAGATAATCTCGAAAATTCTTGTTTGGAGAATGAAGCCGATGTTGTCTGAGTGGTGTCTCCTACTCAGTCTGCTTTCGTTGAGGAAAGGTTAATGACGGATAATATTCTTATTGCACATGAGATGGTGCACTGTTTAAAAACTAATGAGAAATTATCCAATAAGTTTATGGCTATCATATCAGATATGTCCAAGGCATATGACAGGGTTGAATGGGAGTATCTAAGAAGTTTGGTTAAAGCCATGGGTTTTAATGGAATGTGTGTCTTTCGTGACTTTCTCTGTTTTAACTAATGATCAGCCGTTTGGAAGGATTGTTCCGGAACGGGGGCTTCGTCAAGGTGATCCCCTTTCACCTTTTTTTTTTGTCTTGTGCACTGAAGGTTTGATTCACCAATTGCATAAAGCCGAGAATTCAGTTCTCTGCAAATGGTCTGATGATTCATCATCTACTACTTCCTGATGACAGCCTCTTTGTTTGTCGAGGTGAATAAAGCCAAATGCATGAGCTAATGAGAATTCTGGAGTTGTATGGGAAAGCGACAGGGCAGAGAGTGAATATTAAGAAATTGACGATAACTTTTGGTGCTAAAGTTAACGATGATATCCAACTCAAGTTAAGAGAGATCTCGGGCATTGAGAATGAAGGTGGTGTTGGCTCGTACTTAGGTTTGCCAGAGTGTTTCAGTGGATCTAAAACTGAAATGTTAGCCTTTATTTATGACCGGTTAAAAGCTAGGATGTCTGGCTGGTTTGCAAGACTGCTGTCGCATGGTGGGAAGGAAATTTTGTTGAAGGATGTGGCTACGGCAATGCCTGTTTATGACATGTCTTGTTTCAAACTGAACAAAAAATCTTGTGCAATGGCTGATTTTTGGTGGAGTAATTTAGAACACAAGAAGAAGATTCATTGGTTGAGTTGGGATAAAATATGTTTGTCTAAGAAACATGGAGGATTAGGATTCAAGGATATTCAATGTTTCAATCAGGCATTGTTGGTTAAACAAGCCTGGAGGATTCCTGATCAGCCGGAGTCTCTCTTTGCGAGGCTGTTTAAAAGAAGATACTTCCCTCTCCATGAATTTCTATCTGTAAAGAATGGTCAGAGACCTTCCTATCCTTGGAGAAGTATTCAATTTGTCAAGGAGCTTCTATCTCAAAGGATAAGAAAGGAATTGGGTAATGGCAAGTCTATGTCTGTATGGGGAGATGAATGGATTAAAGATAACTCCATGAGAAAGCCTTTAATGAAGAATATTTTGGTTGACTTCAATCTCAAAGTATCAGAGCTTATTCATGTTCCCAATAATTGTTGGAATATGGAGAAGCTGGAAGATTTATTTTATCCTCAAGATATTCAGAGAATCTTAGAGATGAAACCGATTATGAGCAGTGATGACTATTGGGTTTGGATTCATAACAAATGGGGTGGATACTCAGTGAAGTCGGGTTATTAGTTTTATAACAGATCGAAGAAGTTGGTTTTGATCACTGAAGCTGAAATGGAACCGTCTATTAACTGTCTGAAGGAAGCAGTTTGGAAGATGAATACTTCTCCGAAAATTAAAGCCTTTCTGTGGAGAGCAATCTCGAATGTCATTCATGTTGGTGAGTTGTTGGTCAAAAGAGGAATTAAAATGGATCCGTGTTGTCAGGCTTATGGTTTTGTTGGAGAGTCGGTGAATCATTTGGTGTTTACTTGCTCTATAGTGAGACAAGTATGGGCTCTAGCAAATATTCCATTACCAGAAAAAAGGCTTTAGTGATGATTCTTACTATTCCAATTTCCATTTCCTGTTAATAATCCTCAAAGATAAGCGGGTTCCTGATGAGATCAGTCGAACAATACCTTGAATCCTGTGGTATATGTGGAAGAATCGAAATAGGGTATTGTTTGAAGTTAAAGGCTTTATGGCTAATGAAATAGTGGATAAAATCAGAGAGGAAGTGGAATTTTGGTTTTTGGCTCAGGAGTTAGAAAAATCTTTAGAGGAAGATGAGGTGAAAGATCGCAGAAGTTTCGTAAAAAGATGGGATCCTCCTCAACGTTCATGGGTCAAATGCAATATTGGAGTTAATTGGAGTCTGAAGAATCAGTTGGGAGGTGCATCGTGGACTTTAAGGGATGAGAATGGAGTGGTATTGATTCATAGTTAAAGAACTTTTGTAAATGTTATTGATTTGCAGGATTTAAAGCATAAAGCTCTGCTTTGGGCTATGGACAGTATGGTGAGTCACCTCATTGACAGACTCCTGTTTTCTGTTGATGATGAGATGAATGTAAAATTCGTGACTAAGTCAAAAGTGTGGCCATCGTTTAGATTCCAAAGTGACGAGATCATTTCGAGTTTGGCAAGGATTAAGTGGTGGTGAATGGTGAAGGAAGAGAGATCAACTAATAGAGGGGTTTTTCTCATTGCACAAAGTGTTACAAATGGTAGAAGAATCCAGTCATATGTAGCAAGGGGCTATCTTTTTTGGCTGAGATATTTCTTTGAGAATGAGAAAGGTCCTCCCTCTGTGTAGCTGTTGCATTTTGATTATTTTTGGCGTTGTTTTTTGGCTATGGTTCTCTTTAAAGAGGCTATTGTGGCTTGGATCATGTAGTTTGATGGCTCTGTGAATAAAAAGGTATATCTAACTAGGCTTTATGTGCTAATTTTTACCTTATCGGTAGTTTGTCTTAGGGTGGTGCAGGATGTTATTCTTTGTATTGTTGACTTAGTTATTTAAAGTAATGAGAAAGCTTATAGATGAAAAAAAAACACTATGCAGTTTCACGTAAGAGATTTACAGATTTATTAAGTTATCGATTCAGTCAATATACATGAATCAAAAAAAAATTTCGACATTATAATTTTGAAGTTTAGCTTCTATTCTTAGTTGGCTGGGATTTGGTATTGCTTTGGATATTAAGATGAATGGATGTAGTGATTTATTATGATACTAGTATTTTTTCGGTATTTTGTATGGGTTAAGAAACTTTTAGTCTAACTTAGTATAAATTTGAAAATGTGATATAATGTATTTAGTAATTTTACATCTACTTTTAAAATTTTACTATATTTTAAAATTATTATTTAGCAACATGTCAAATATAATTACCCAACATTTTATTTTTTGAAAACCATTTATTTGATATATTTAAACAAATTAATTAACATTTATCTTGATAGTTTTCTTGATCCTTAATTAAGATTACAATTTACAAATTTAGCTTGCTTTTATTTTAAAAAAATCATGTCCTTTAATATTTTGAGATTGTGGGTTAAGGGCTTAGGAAAAAGATACTGATTTCATTTTCAAAATGTTATTTTCTGTTTTTGATAATTATTAAAACTACCATGAAAACTTAGTAAAATTAAAATTAATTTTTTAAATTAATTATATAAACTTGATTATAAATTAAATATTATTTTTGAGTTTAGCTCATTATTTTGATTTAGTACAATTTTACAGCTTAAATGGTAAAAAAGTAATTTATAACATTTAAAAATATATATGAAGTTTTTCATTTTACCTATATACTCCACTTATCTTCAACCTTGACCTTAGAACAGTCAAAAATCAGTCTCTGACTCTTATTTCCCAGTCTCAAAGCTAGAGAACACAGATATTGTTATTATTCTTGTTATTTTTTCTCCAATAAAATAGGAATTATGAACGACCCAACCCAAAACGTTTGATTTTGAAAGTCTGATTAAAATCTTAAAGTAGATATCTTTTAAAAATAAAAATCAAACCTTGGAAACGATGATCGCATTTGATGATTTTAGAAGCACAGCCTTCACGATGCGTGTTGACGTGATAAACATCGTTTTCTTCTCATAGCTCTCATCTCCTTTCTTCTCGTTGTTATTCCTCTGCTCAGAAACAAAATAGAGAGCAAAGCAAACGTGACGAAATTGATTTGTAGGAGAGATAAACAAAATCAAATGTTTTTATAAACTGATTTTATTTAACTTAATCATAGACAGTTAAAGTAAAAAATGTGGTGATCGTGGCTTTCATGCGAGAAACAGTTTAATATCATGTAAATTCTCTTTTTTAATGTAGAAACCTTTTCAATCAAGGAAATTATACTATTGATGTATTTTAATTTTGTTTTTTTAGATTTGTTTTAACAAAATCTATGTGGCAGAATTCTATTGGTGAAGTAACTTGTGCTTTAATAGATTAAGGATAAAATAGTATGTTGAATTATATAAAACAAAAGCAATATGTTATAGCTATATCTATTATGATAAAAAATTCATTAAACCTTTCACTCAAATAACTTTTGTGAGCAATAGTTAATTTGACGTGGTTATATTATAAACTGGGATTTTAGTTATTTTGGATGGGTTCAGTTGATTTTTTTTTATTAATTTTTTTTAGGAAAATTGTATCAAAATTAACTGAATAAAATTTTGGTTCATATTGGTTAATTCGGTTTTTTTATTAAAAATCTTAATTTTTGAATTTAAAAACGGTTAAACTAGATAAATTTGTTAGTTGGTTAGTTTGGTTTGGTTTAACATTTTTTTGTTTAGTTTTGGTTTAAATTCAGTTAAATATTTTTCTTTTATAAAATGGTTAACTAATTTGTTCAGACAAACCGAACCACTAACTAGACTGATTTGAAAATTCTGTCGGTTCAATCTAAATAAGTAAATCAGAATAGAAAACCAAAAAAATCTTGATTCTGTTTGGTTCATTAAAAAAACACAGCACTATTAACAAATGACAAACTTGATAACATGGTGGATAAATTTCGTTCAAATTTGTGAACTATCCCACATGGTATATGATTGCAGAAAATAACAAACCGAAAATATATACAGGAATTGTAATGTGCAAACTTAGGCAAACCGAAAGTATATACAGGGAAATAAATGATTTTTATCTTGATATTTAATAGAACTCATCATGTGGAAGCTAGGCAGGAGGAGACCCACCTTCCCATGAGGCATGAGGAAACTCCATAATCATTCAGTTCCGGAACTCCTCTCTTAATCGTCGGTGATCTATCCATTTCATTTTGAAGATTATCATCTTTAATTTGTTTCTAAGATGATTAACAAAAGGATGATATCTAATTACAAATTAACAAGTTTTTATATATTGTTCTTTTTGTGTTAAAAGTTTAGAAATAATAAAAGAAAATAATTGAATCAGATCGGATCTACTAGCCATATTTCCTCAAGGCATGTCGTCTGATTTGACATGTGGGCCGTTCATGTGCTTGATATTTTAGTTTTCCTCTTAACTACTCGACACAATCATATTCTATATTTAATAAGAGACTAGCTTCGTATTATATCATCTGAAACTGGTACATTTTGTTCTTTCTAGTATTGTTTAAGAAGCCTCTAAACTAAAAACGATAGTTATCGACGTAGCAGAACTTTGCAAGGATTTTCAAATTTTGTTAATGTCTTTATAAATCCACCCCAAGAAAAAGTAACAGTTGAATAAAACCTACTTATATAAATAAATTGACATGGTATCTACGTTATCGATTATCAAAACATCATACAGTATAACCTCTTTAAATTAATACTCTATAATTAATATACACTAAAAACTTCTATCAAACAATATAATTTTATAGTTTTAAATTGAGTTTTTGATTCAATTAGTATATCAATAAATTAATAATTTTTATAAATTTATAAAAAAATTAAAATTTTGTATAGTTTCAATATTATTAATTTATAGAGGTTTCAATGTATATATAATTTTCTGTGATTTCCTTCCTTTTAAAGAGACAAACATACATATTTTGTCTATAAAATGAGAAATTTTAATCAACAAACATCTAAAATCAGTCAGTTAACATCTAAAATCAGTTAATTAAGCAATCAAATAAGCTAGCATTGCAATTTGTTATTTTCTCTCTATTTATTTCCTTACATTCAGTTAGTATTGATGGTAATGAATCTAGAGAAGGTATATTTATTTGGATATTTTTATATTCAACAAATAACTTTACGATTTGTATAATTTTAACCTTTTATTAATTTTGAAAAAAAAACTGATTTAGTATTAAATATAAACAAAACTATATCTAATAAGTATGAAAATCCAAAAGCCCTAGAACACTTTAGTCTTAATTAAGATATGAAGAATATAAAAATATATAAATTACAAAACATGCATCTATATCATACATTTATTATAATTATGAAAATATCTTAAATTTTCATATCAAAATACATAGAATAGTTCAGATTTTAATGAGTTAAAAATCTAAAACGTTACACTTTAATTTACATTTTAACAAAAAAAAAACTTTGATGATAAACTCAACCCTAAATCTTAAATTTTTAACTCTAAAACTTTAACAAAATAGTCTATTTAATTTTAAAGGTTCAGTTTAAAGTATCTGTTTTAAATAGATTTATTTCCCAGTTTTACCATGACTTGCAATTATTAATTAGGCCATAAGATATTATAACTAAACAACTTATGAAACATTATGTTTCAAACATAAATCTAAAAAGAAAACTAAAATAGGTTTCCAGCTAAAACCTTTCTCATCTATGTTTATTAGATTTGTTTATTTAAATATAGTTATGATAACTTGGACTTATTTCAAAGGTTACACCACTTATTTTGCTTGTATTCAAATATTATTGGTGCAAAATCTCAACAACAAAAAAATATTAGCTGTATATATATTTTTTTCGTCGTATATATTTTATATACATTATATAGAAATCTCTTCTATATATATAAAAAAGTTTTAATTAGTTTGCTTAATATAGAGGGTTTGAATTGAACTTCTCCAATTAATATTTGTCCCAATTCCCTGCAAGCGGGGAGATGTACAGAAGTTAATTTTTTTGTTGGTCAAAACTCAGAAGAAATTTCCTTTCACACAAAAAAGGGAAAAAATGATATACAAATTTCTTAAAAGTGAAGAAATCTTGAGTTGAAGAATAAAAGCAAGAAAAGAAAGAAATTGTGTAAATACAGTTACCAAAATAAATAAAAAGAAGAAGATTTGTAATTAATAAAGAAGACATACAGAAATCTCCATGTGCATGACCGCATATTAACCCTTTCTCTCTCTTTACTTCTCTCTCTCTCTTTCAGTTCTGTAATCCCTAAATCCCCAATTTCGGACAATTTTAGATTCTCTCTCTCTCCTCTCATATATCTCTCTCTCCTTCGGCTCGCGCTTGGGGAATGCTTTCTGTGTAGTCAGCAGTATCTGAAGGTTCGTGGGTCTTTCTCACTTTCCCTTCTTTCTCTTTGCATTCTTCTTCTTCTTCAGGTGAAGATTTCTCCTAAAGTTTTGTTTTTTATTTTTTTAAACATTTGAGATAAATGTTGAAAATGTAAGAAATGATGTTCCTTTGCTTTGGTTCTTTGTCTTATTTTGTGCCCTAAAACATTTATCTTATGTTCTTGAAATGGTTTCAATTCAATTACGAAATTTTAATAATATGAAAAAGATGAATTTTTTATCATAATTTCTGCTTAATAATTTTCATCGTTAAATTCTCTTAGAGAAAAAAATGAATTTGCCATTTATGTTCTTTGAAACTGCTTTATTGCTTCTCACTTTCGAGTCAAACTTATTGACTGAGTTTTTAAAAAAATTAGAAATTGAATTTTCAGTCAGACTTCATGTTTAAGGTATCCTCATAATGAATATGTTATCTCTTCTTATTAGTCAACATAATCGCATATATATTGAAGTTGAGACCTTTTTGATATTTTGTTACTTGGGCTTTTGGCTTATGATTTTGTTGTTGTTTTGTATTGTTGGTGTTGTGGTTTTTGGGACAGTGGGTGACAAATGAATAACGGTTCGTGGTTACCTGAAGAGGACTTCAAGGGTCTAACGGATAACTTCTTTGATGATCTCATCAATCAAATCGATTTCCCTCTTGAGGACATCGAAACCACCAATGAAGAAGGAGATTGGGATGCCGAGTTTAAAAAACTCATACCTCCACCATTGGATGTGCTGACAAGTTTGTCCTCTGAGTTCGCTCGTGGTAGCACTTGCAAGGGACAACGTGTGGGTGTCCAGAACAAGCCCGTCCCCATTTTGGTTAGCTCTCTAGTCCTGATAAGCACATGCTCTTATATGTTTGTTTATGCATGTCTCTCTATTGTTTATTCGTGTATTCACCGTTTGCATTTTGTTTAGATGTAGTCTTGTATACATCATTTCTGTATATTGTTCGATAGTTTAGTTACGCATTCACTCCGCACGTCTGCATTTGGATGTTAAAATGGGTATAGATGTATAGTAAAGCATAATGCTTCATTCTGGATTCAAGCCTTTATAGATTTTTCCCTGCATGTAGTTTAGGCTATTGCGTGCAAATAAACCATGTTTATATATGAAAGATCATGCTTAATCAACATAACAGTTCATTCACATGCAAGCTTTGATAGCTTTTGGCTGCTTTAGGTTAGAAAAGAACGTAAAAGATATATTACATTCTGACTCGATGTTTTAGTATTGCCACACGTTTGCTTTAGGAAAATAAGTTAGTATAGTGTTACATAATTATTCTTTCAGATTCAAGCGTCAATAGCCTTTTTACCACATATGGTTAGGAAAATGCGAGGATAAGAGTATGCACTTTGTTCTTTCAGTATGCAAATTGATAAACCATTCACATAATCACATCACCACATTTGCATTAGGAACTAATTTGGTACATCGCGCCATAGGAATTCTTTTGAATCCAAGCTTCAGTTGTTTTTTAAAAATTGCATTGGTTGCTAAATTGCATTAGAAAATTGCATCATTTTGGATTCAAACTTCATTCGTTACTTCATTCATTTGTTAGTTGACCTATTGACACCCGAATACGGCATCTAATTGCATTAGGAAATGATTTATTATATTTTGCATAATCATTCTTTTGGATTCAATCTTCCATAGCTTCTTTCTGCCTTATGTTAGAAAAGTGTGTAAATGTCAAGGAATCATTTTCATATACATCATTTATGCATACTTTATATGGAGATTGTCTACACATCTGATATACATTATATATGCCTCATCCAGTCATACTTTGTCTTTTTATGCATACACAACTAAAGCGAGCATTTTTAGATTATTAGGTAACCTAAGAGATTATTCGTAATCGATCGGGTAGTTTCTTACCGCTTTAGGTTATATGGGTCCATGCAAGAAAAGGTCATTGTTTATATGCATCACCCATACATGTTACTTTTGTAGATTATCCACAATCAAAATGCACGTTTGCAAAATGCAGTATTAAAGTAATGCTTTTTTATTGGGGTTTGAAACACAATCCATATTATCTTACCCAGTTAAGAAAGCACCTGGAATTGAATCCTCATTGTGATGCAGCAGAGAGTGTGAATGTTAATTCTCTGAAATATGGAGTTTCTTAGGTCTTTCAGTTTAGCTTGCTGTCTTAAGTCAAATGTCCATGGATAATAATAGTTGCTAGCTCAGCACCTGGCGTGGATATATAGGATATGGTGAGAAAGTTAAGCCACTAAGGTTAGTGTCTGTATTTGCTCTTCAGAGTGGGATAAAGGAAAACTCGTCTCTGAATCTGTCTGTCAGAATATGAATATAGAGAGAGAACAAGAAGAATTAGCATTTTTCTAATTGTCAATTTGATATGGATATGTGTTGATCTATGTGGAATCACGCTCGCTTGTGTTGTTTGTATACTTTTTTATGCCTCTACTGAGTTGATAAGTATTTGAAGTAGGATGTATTCATTCTCTAGAACTCTCCTATGTTCCATGGTAAGTGGATAGAAGTCATAATCTTTGTGTGTATGAGTGTTATCACATTCTGGGTGCATTGAATATGTTTCTGAATTTAGATTCACTGACTTTGTCTTCATGCGTGCAGAAGCAGTCGCAAGTCTCTTCCAACGTTGAGAGTTCCCTTCCTGATGTCAAAGTCTCAAAGCTGTTTCAGTCTTCGAGCCCAGTCTCAGTTCTCGAGAACGCAGCCAATGGTTCTGTCTCGTTCCAAAACCCAAACAGAGCTCAGAGACTGGCCTTCCCCGTGAAAGGCATCAGAAGCAAGCGCAAACGCCCCACAATCCTGAGATTCAGATCCCTCCACTCATTTGCATCAGAAATGATAGAGAAGAAGGTTGCTCCGGGTGATGATTCAGACTCTGAAGAAACTTACCCCTTTTCTGAGAATCCTGCCAAGAAGAAACGCAAGAAAAACAACAGCAGTCCAGAACCATTTAACGCAGATGGGACAATCAGGAAATGCACTCATTGCGAGACAACCAAGACCCCACAGTGGAGGGAAGGTCCAAGCGGGCCTAAGACACTCTGCAATGCTTGTGGTGTCCGGTTCAGATCAGGCCGTCTTCTTCCAGAGTACCGTCCAGCTTCAAGCCCCACCTTCATCCCAACAGTGCATTCAAATTCTCACAGGAAGATCATTGAGATGAGAAGGAAAGATGAAGACCAGTTTGAAACCGGAATGACCCGTGCCGTTAGATCCCGAGGATAGAGACTTTGTAACTTTGGCAGACCAAAATGAGTTTGGTCTGTGAAAAAAAAAAAACTAAAACCAAAATTGTGAGGGATCCGTAGAATTGGGTAACTCTCTGTAAGACTATGTTCTTAAAACTAGGGTTTAGTATTTGTCTTTCTTAAAAAAATATCTGATGCAGAGAGTTTTTTAGGGCTTTAGTTGGAAAATTTAGGGTCTTAGTGTTTGTTTGATTATGTGGTTATGTTTGGCTGACATCTATTTTATCAGAGTAGTGTAATGCCATTTTTCAGTTTCTTTGTTAAGCTATTTGATAAGAAACCATATAATTATTTTATTTTTAAAATGTCATCACTACTCTTTTCTCCTCTTCTACATCACCAAAGCTTCACAAAAGAGATTCTGATCTTTTCTTTGAGTTGCAAAATAAATCTAATACGGTTTTGAATGCATAAGCAGTTCAAATCTAATACTTCTTTTGAATGGAAACGTAAATAGGTCTTCTTTTATTGCAAAATAAATTCAATACTCTTTTCAGAATCATAAATAAGCATTTGTCATACTTCACCAACAACCTTGTTTTATGGTTTTTCTGGTGAGATTTTTATCAAACACATTTCTCTACTCCAACTATTTCCAAAAGACTCAAAGTTATAGTGTTATATGATTAAGAGCACTAACTTTTTCTCTATAACCCTTGTTATTCATGGGTCATGCTTTACAGTATATCTACAAAGATATTCATTGTTTTTTCATTTTTTTATCTGTTGCTTTATTAAAAGTGTTATGAAAAACTAAACATTATAGAAACTATATAATAAGACCAAATGGTTTGGTCAAACATAGACCATACAACTAAGTCAGCTGACTCAAACAAATATCCACCGGAACATCTGGAAAACATACAACCATACAAATAAAACCCAAGAAAAAGAAACCAAAAAAACAAAGTTATAACTTATAAAAACCAAAACCTTAAATCTGAATCGACTATGGAAAATGAGCCACCAAAATTTCAAAGAATTAGGAGACGTCAAGATAGATCAGAAATAAGCACAATGAAAGACACCAAGACTCAACACTCCACCAGATAACCGGAGAGATGCAACAGAAGTCAGAAAAAGCGCTATTAGTCGGCAACAACAGAAGGTAAGGAAGGGCCGCACCGAGACAAACATAAAAAATCACACCAGGTCGAGGAAACAATAAACTGAAGCTCTTAAGGGAAGCAAGGTTCAAGGAAGCAAAGCCTTGATCGCCAAAAGGATCAACCACTCTTACACGCAGACACTCGCGTACCAGTCTGAACCACCTACATACAATAGATTGGCCACCTCCTTGCGAGAGAATTACAGCTAGCCAAACACACTGCATCTTATTAGAGCCTCCTTCCAAACCAGAACCAGACTTGAGAAGGAAACAAGTAGATGCCTTTGCAGTAAATCACCATCAAAAAGGTGAACCCAAACCGAAACCTTGCTTACCTCAAACTGTCTAAACACCAAGAGTCCAAAGGGGAGAGAAAAAGTTAGAGGCCAAAAATAATGAAATAACGAAAATTCAATCAGAGTTCTACCAACACTTTACAACTAAAACCATTTGCTGAGAATTCCACACCGTAACTCACACGAACCGGAAGTTTCAATTGTAAAGTCACAACACCCCATGACACCTGCTAATTATTGGAGACAATACCAAGAACAAACCAACAAAAAAAACAGAACGACGAACAGCAACGAACCTCAACCATGATTCAGAACGGCGGTGATACTAACAGAATGGAGAGAGAGCAGACAGTGAACAGGAAAGCTACAATCCCCAACGAAGAAGATCCGCAAACACCTCTGTTTCTGATGAATTAAAGACACCTGAAGAGAAAAGACAAAATAAACAAGAGAAGGGAAATACTAGCAAGAAAATGAAACAAACCGGCCTAGCAATGTGGCTGTGGGAGCCTACGTGCCGGCCAGTAATGAGAGACAATGACGGAGAATGGTTGACGAAGGGAGACGGCGAGAGAAAAAAAGGGGGTGAAGACCCCGGTCCAAGTTGATCCATTTGCAATCTGATGACAAAAATACTCATTGTTATATTAAGGGTTTTTGATTTCGGTTTTATTAGATCAAATATTGTTTGTTGGTATGTAAATAGATAACTTATTGTTTTTTTGTTTGCAAAATAAAAATGTATTGTTTACATGTTTCCATTATAATTGACTAGTATCAAATATTTGCCAACAGTTGTGGAGGATTGACATCACTTGGTTGGAGTTTGTTTCAGGAGCAATTTCATTCTTTGGACGACCAACAATCTCTTTATAGTATATGAATTATTATATTTACTTTTTATATCTGTTTTAATATATATTTATTGATAAATAAATAACTTATATAATAAAAAGTTATGTTTTGGATAATTATTCGGTATAATTCAAAATTCTAATCATCAAATCAAAAACAGCCATTTAATCTGATTTATCTGTTATTATTTACTTAGTATAAATCAGTTAACGGTTAATATAGATTTTAAATCATTTTTCGAATAATGTATGAAAGGTATATATATAATTATTAAATTGGAACATTTACATATTTTATTTTGAAGATCTTTGTACGACAAAAACATATGTAATCACAAGTTTTATTATTTGTATGTCCAAAGATTGAATATTTTTGGAAAACTTCAAGAAATTTTAGAAGAAAAATATTCAAACTTTTTGAAATATGTTATCATACATACAAAAGAATAAAAGAGCTTTTGAAATTTAATGTGTGTATTTTCAAATTTTTAGTTCTATGTATAAGATAAAAATATTTGTTACAAGCCACAAAATGATAAATTGTATGAACCTCAAAATGTTTCATTTCAATCCAAAGACAAAACAATATTATGAGGTTTATTCATGATGGAAAAAAAAAGTTTGTTATTTCAATTTAAAACCAGACATTATTCTTAAAATACTAACTTTACCTATTAGTATAACTTTGCATACATGTACTTAAGTCGACATTGACTGTGCATGTCTTGCGTGAACAGGAGCAGTTTGATGGGGAGTCTTGTGTGACTGTCCTTCCATGGTCGGCATTTGGAATTGTCTGGTTCCGGTGAGAAGAAGAAGAAATTTCTTTACGAAGTTTAATGGCTATTTGATAACTTTGGTGAACACGAGCAGCTTGATGGGGAGTCTTGGTCGATCATGTTTGCTATTGTTGTATGATGGATATGGAAGTGGAGATGTTGAAATGTCTTCGGGGATAGCAGACTATACAAAGATCAAGTTCGCTTTGTTAAAGACCGAGCCAAGGAAGTAATGCAGGCGACTCTAGCAGTGGGAGAGAATAGAACCGCTGTAATGAGAGAAGAGGGACTAATAAGTTGGACTACTCCTCAGGGTGATTGGATTAAAATTAATACAGATTGTACATCACATGAAATCACTGACATGTGACGACAAGGGGAGTCTTAGGAACAGACATGGTGAGTGGTGTGGGGGCTTTGCTTTGAATGTAGGCAGATGTTCAGCACTGTTGGCAAAGTTATGGAGGGGGGGTCTATTATGGGCTCGTCTTAGTATGGGAGCAAAGTATCACAAGACTGGAATTGGAAGTGGACTCTGCAATTATTTTTGAATTTCTCACGACGGGGATTGAGGAAACTCATCCTTGTCTTTCCTAGTACGATTGTGCTATGGTTTTACTATCAAAGGACTGCATAGCCCGAATTAGTCATGTTTACAGAGAAGCAAACTTTCTAGCATATGGTTTGGTTAATCATGCTTTCTTACTTCCTCTCGGAATCCGTATTTATGATTGAAAGTGATCTCGATTTTGGAAGAGAATGTCTTGGGTGTTTCTCGTCCGAGAAAAGTTGTGTTACGTTAAGTTTTTGTTGTTTTATTTTTTCTGTATTACACTTGAGAGATAAAACTTCCGTTTTCTTACGAAAAATGTGTTTCACAGTAAACCTTAAAAATTAAAACCACATCTAACTTTTTTCCTATAATAAACAATAGTAAATATACATTTTTTTTTCTTCAAATGTTTGATGATAACTTCCTTAAAAAAAGTTCATTGGAGATTATCATAATGTCTTGTCTCTTTGTAGATTATATAGGTCTATTGCCTCGAATCCAATATCTTCCATCATCTTTTACTCAGTTAATATTGTCTTCTTCATAGTTTTTCCAAAGAAAATAAACACATATATAATTAATCAACATAATTTCACAGACTATACAAACTATTATAAAATAATTAATATCAAAATAAAATCCACTACAATATTATATCAACAACCATTAGAAATCAACATAAGTAATTTTTACTTTTATATAGTCATAAAAACACATATGTAAATAAAGATTATTATTTTCTAAATATTTATATATAAATTTGGTGGTGTGAGAATAAAAACTTAAGTTTTTCTTTATTAATGATTTATTATATAATTTTGTTTTCGAATATATTTTTAAAAATATACTATTTTATTTTAGATTTTTATTTATTGTATAATGTCTTTTTATTTTAAAAATACTTTTTAGTTAATTATATTATACTTTTAAAATCTATAGTTACTATAGTGTCTTTCCTTTTAAGATTAGTCATTTATATGATTTTTCTTAGATATTTTTATACATGTCAAAATATGATATCATTTTCTCTTATAACTAAAAATTATTGTATCCTTTTTTTATAGTAAATTTTTTTTTTGCTATTCAATTAGAAAAAAAAATACGCTCACCAAAATTGATTTCCTTTATTCAGACCCAATCCTGATAATTACAAGCCCACAAACTAAAAAAACATAATGGAATTTACTAGAAAAATGTATAGAAAAAAATTGCACTAAAGGATTAACTAAAACACCATTATATGAGCCCCAATATATATATATATAAAGTTAATTTTTTTCTTTTTTAGTATTATCACCTCATCAAAAAAAAACAATATATATTTCAATTTTCATTTATTAAAATAAGATAGCATTCGAAAACAATAAACAACAAATGTTTCATGCCAAAACATGATAAGTATACGAAGTTTTTTAAAGTTCATTTTCTATTTTACTTTTAATTAAATTTCTTTCTTTGTTTTACTGTATTTTCAAACTCATAATAAATAGTATATCGTAAGATCACTAACATATTAACTAATGACTTTGACATTCAAATTAAAAAGCATCTAAATATGAACATAAATAAAAAAAATTAGAGAAAAAATCAATATTGATAACATTGGTTGAAACATAATAAAATCAAAAACCAAAAAAAAAAACAACATTGGCCAAAAAGTAAATAAATTTTGATAATTTAATAAATATAATCTTTTAGCTAAATAAAAAAATCCTAGAAAGAAAATTTTAAGAGAAAACCAATAAAATCCCACATTTAAAGAAATAATAGAGTTATAAAAACCTAAAATCGTTATTTAAAATTGATTAATAATATTCAATAAATAATGAAATGAAAGCCAAAAAATTATTATACTATAACTAAAGAAATACAATATTTAAATTGAATACAAAAGTGCTAGAAAATTTTAAGAAAAAATAAAATAAGAAATTAACATTTAAAGAAATGATATAAATATAAAAATAAATCAGTATTTAAAACCGATCAATAATATTCAATAAATAATAAAAAGAAGAACAAAGCCAAAAAAATATATTATACTGTTGCTAAAGAAAATAATATAATATTTAAATTAAATAAAAATGCTAAAAATTGAAAAAAAAACACAGATCAATTTTAAAAAAAAAATAATAAAAATGAAATTATAAATTATTTGACAAAAAACAATTAGTAAAATATTAATTATATTCCGCGTAGCCCAGACCACTACTAATATTTTATAAAAATAAAGATGGAAAGCATGTGTTTCACCAGGTTGTGCTCAAGACGGGCTCTGTCTTCATTTAGCATTTATTAATGTCACAGTTCCTGTTAATTAGCAACTTTAAGAGATGTAAGATAATCACTATTGTTAATATAGTTAATATAAAATTTTCAATGCTAACTTTTACCATAATTAAGTCTTTGTGGCTGCCCTTCAAAAATTTAAATTTTGGTGTTGATTAATAAACTGTAGAGCCATAACTTCGAAATCTCGCTCGAGAGTATACTTCAAATATTCACACACAAAAAAAATATGAATTTGGGCTTAGAGTTTATATAAACATCATATAGGCTTGGGCTCGAGGTAAACAACAAAGTCCACCAACCGTCCAAGGGTGTGTGTTTTACTTTTCACAGGAGGACGAACCAGCGACCAACAAAATCTCAATCCGGTTGCATAACAAGGGAGGAGAAACGATCCTTTGATCCTAAGAAATCCATTCACAGTCCTAAATTTTGAATTGTCAACACGTGTCGGTTGCTCATCTCTAAAGTTTCTCTATGCTTTTACACAAATCATTAAAAAAAATCGTCAAAATGAATCAGAAACCATCATAAAAATACATAGTTTTTTAGTTAAATGTATACGTCAAATGAATCATTATTTTTTCCAACTAAGTTTTAAGGTCAGTAGAATTAAAGAAGAAATATTACTACAGTATTAATTAAAGAAGAAAAAAAAAGGAAGAAATATATATATTAGAAAAAAAAAGGAGAGATCAGAGAAGACAAATGAAACAGAAGGTGTCATCTGAATCTGAAGACATAACGACACAGATTCCTCAGACTCCGTTGTCTTCCTCTTCCTGTGGGTCCCTTTACCCCCACTTACACATCTCTTCTCTCTTTTGTCCTCACCTCATCTTTTATTTCTTTTTACTTTTTTCATCCTGGTAATTTTTTTTTAGTTAATGGACAAAAAAACAAAATCATTTAAGAGTTGTGGGAAATAAAAAAAACATCAATTATTATGACCCAACTTATCTTCTTCAATTATATGTTTTTTTCTTGGAGAACATCTTCAATTATATGTTTTTGTTCGATATCATCGATTATTGCTGATAGCAATTCGACTAATTTCATACGATACGTATTATTATTGCTTTCAACTTACAATAATAGTACGAGAACTCATAATATTTTATCCAACAGTGTTTTGTAGTCAATATCTGAAAGCAGAAATTATAATAAATCAGCACCGATTATTTCTGGAGGTGAGCATGTCTTTTTGAATAATTTTTCCCTAAACCGATTACGGATTCAATATTTAAACAGAAATTATAATAAGTTAAAAATGGAATTAATCAGTTTGTCTATACGTCTTCCCAAAATCTTGACCCAATATTTAACCACTTCGCCATCTTACTTGAGTTAAATTTTATTGTTTAGATATTACGAAATCATCATTTCATCAGAAAATGATTTAGATGTGGACAAGAAATATAATCAAAACCATTTAAATGAAAGAATCTTGTTCCAGTCTTGTATATATTGTTAAGAGCTAAGAATCTTTTCCATCATCATTGGTTGAATCAACAAAAATAATAGTCACAATATATGAAGTTGACAAAATAAAACAGAAAATTAAAATATATAAAGATATAAATGGAATCAGTTGGCCAATCATGTTTCAGCTTATAGGGTAATAGAGAAAGGACGTAACGTGGGCGACAAAGTTAGCCGCGATGATGATGCCACGTGTACATAAAAGTGTGCCAGATCAGCAGTAACAGGTCAACTTTCGTACAAAACAGACCACTCGACCTCTTAATAAAGCGTTTGCAGTTTAGTTGTCTCTAGCTGTCACGAGCGTAAGTTAACGAGTCGTTAAGTGTGCGATTTAAGTGCGCGTCAGGCGCAATATAGCCCCCTATGTCCTTATCCTTTGGGCCCAAATAATTTTAGTTTTGGCCCACTTTTATAAATAAGACACAAATTTATTTTATTTTATTTTTTGTCGAGACGCTCTTAGTTCTTTTTTATACCCTTTCTTCAATGTCCCAAAAGGCAAAAAGACATTATATTATAGAAAATGTATATTAGAAAAAGTTTATTTTTAGAGGGATTTTTTTAGAAGAAATTTTAAAATATTTGAATAAATAGATGTTTGAAAACTTTACTATATTATATAAAAATAGCTTTGAATATTATTTTCATTAACATCTCATCCTAATGGTACAAACAAATATTTATTGTCTTAACGATATTTAAATGAAAAATCAATCAAAAGTTTAAAATAAACGAGTACACATTGATTGTAGAGATTAAAATGAAAAAAAAAAACAGGTATTAAAAATTAGTTTAGAACTTCTGTTTAGGAAAAGTAATTGTTATGAATGGTCTAGTTTAGTATTATGTCTTCACACACAATTAAGCTTAGAACTTGTGTTTATGAAAAGTTATGAATGGTCTAGTTTAGTATTATATTTTTGTACACAATCATATATATCCTTTATTCTATAAAATAAAATTCATTTAGTGAATTAAATTCTGTCACATGTCATATATTTTATAAAATATTGATTCAAAAAAGATTATTTTTGTCAAAAAAAATATTCGTTAAAATAAAAAAAAAGATGATAAGATCCTACAAAAATTCGTTAAAAAAAATAAAAGATTATAATATCCTTTTTATAAATAAATTTCTAAATTTCTCGAACTTTTTTTTTTTTAAAAACCACCCACTTCTAAAAAAAATAACCTCTCACTTTAAAAAAAAGAATCATCCATTTTGAAAGCTTTCCACTTTAAACAAAAAGTGACAAATGTCCTTTATTTTATAAATCACAAGTTATTTAGCTAATTAAATTATGTCATGTGTCACATACTATATAAAATATTGATTACAAATTTTGTTTTTGTCAGAAAAAAAAGTTCGTTAAAAAAAACAAAAGATGACAAGATCCTTTTTGATAGAAAAACTTTCAATAAATTAACTCCTAAATTTTTAAAAATTAATTTCTCACTTTAAAAAATAACCTCCTATTTCTAAAAAAAATAAACTCCATTATAAATAAACAACAGCCCACTTCTAAAAAAAATAACCTCCAACTTTAAATAAAAAATGACAAATAAAAACTATTTTATCTTTTTATATAAATTTCTGTTTACTAACTAAATTTTACGCTCTTATTCTACTTTTTTTTTCCCAATCTTTTTTATTTTTTTATATTTTTATTTTTTCTGTATCTATTTTATAATTATTTTTAATGAAAAGAAAATTTCAAACTCTTTAATATTCATAATTTATGTTATATTAATTTTTTATAATTTATTTAAAATTTATTACATTAACAAGGGAGATAATACTAATATATATATATATATCGACTGTAATTTTTATTTATTTATTGCTTGATATCACTAATTTTTGTAAAGTGAATTCAAGTGACAAAAATAACGTCTAAAAGAAAACGAGTGGTCACAACTATGCACATGCAGTTCATTTTATCTTCTTATATTCGTGATATAGCTTAAATTCTATGATTTGATATGTCTCTTGTTTTCAATTGCATATACATAAACTACGAAAGTTAATCATTTAGGGAAGGGTTTTCAATACTATCCCAGATTATGTAATGGCCCTCAGAAACATTTATTTTGTTTCTTATAGAAGTTGTCCACCAAGAAAGGAATTGCGAGATAGGCTGGCCAGTAATATTCGTTATCCATTCTCGACCCGTTATGTAACTCATATCTGTCCTGAAAAGAAGTATATGTAATTTCTGAATTTAAATGATATGATTATTATCATAATTTTATCACCCATAGATAGTTTAGTTGATATTAATTTCATGTTCTCAATTAAATTTCTCATACCCGCATTATTTTAATACTATCCAACTCACAGATACCTCTTAAAAATTATACGTTTATCACATTGACATATTTACATATAATTCTATACGTCCAATCTTAGATAAATAAGAGAAATGAACATATATTAGAAGATTTTGAATTTTATTACCAATAAAAGTCGAATCAGATGGCTCGTGAGGATTTGGAAAATTATTTTAAAAAGGGGAGAGAGAAGTTAATGGTGGTTTAAGCAGTTGATGGTGAAACATCGAAAGGGATGTTTGGGTAGTTTGGTTTGGTTGTCTGAGCAGTGACGCTTCTGTTTGATTTGGAAGGTTTGGCGGACAGTGACACAACAACTTAACTACATCCATCTTCCCTTTTGTCACATCTTCATGTCTTTCAACCATCTCTCTCTCTCTCTCTCTCTCT
>KE155387.1:63117-74131 GCA_000411075.1 Sisymbrium irio
TGTTATTTGATATTTGCAAAGCAAGTTAGACCTTGAATCAGATCTATCAATTTTCAAATGAAATATATGGAATCAGTAGAAATATGAGAAAAAAAGTTAGAAATCGCGTTGTATTAATGAGATGTAGAAGAGATATTGAAGGAGTCTCTCCCTTCTTCATGAACATGATGACAGCAGGGTTCAAAGTTTTTTAGGTCCCTTTTTATGTTTTTAATAAATATTTAGGATATTTACTTGGGTTTTAAAAACATTTTGAAAATAAAATATTTTGAACTATTTTATGTGTTTCTGAAATATATTTAGTTCTTTTTTTTAACAAATACAACATATTAAACAAAAATAATTTAGAAAAGTTCATTGATCCAGCTCGATGGCACCGAAGCACTATGAAACGTTTCCGAAGTGAGAACTCTAACATTGCGTGCCAACTTGTCTACTTTTGCATTCTCTGCACTTATAATTAAATTGATGGAGAATGAATTGAAAAACTTTTTCCATATATAAAACTGTTCAATGTGCGCCATGAAAGCCGGCTAGTCATCAAGATGAGACACTATCTTAACCAAGTCAGAGCAATCTGTAGGAAAGACTACTTGTTGATGTTGCAGATCTTTCATACATTCCATTGTCCAAATTAAGGCTTCAAATTCTGCATACTCTGCATGTAGAGGTGTTAAACTTGCTCGATTATTACGAGATCTCATCCTGCTTTCCGCCACCCCTTCTTTACTACAATACCAACCTTGACGTGAGTAAATATCACATGCTTTCCAGGAACCGTCTATAAAAAACCACCATCCATCATATCCCACCGTACAAGCCTGTGAAACAGAGTGTTGTACTTCATTCCTTGTATTTAACAATTGAGCCTCTTCCCATAGTTTTTTTTCAGTTTCCCCAATAGTAAGAAACTCATCAGGCCTTCTATCTTTCTCATTGAAGATCTTTTCATTTTTACTTTTTCATAAATAGCAAATATATTTAGTTATGAACATATATTAACAAAATTTGTTGAGAAAATATATGGATCTAATTTCTTTTGTTTATTAAACTTTTTCTAAACTTAAAAAAAAATGAAACGCCTAATATACCTACCAAAATGGTTGCACTGTTAGTCTCCCTAAATGAGCCAGTCTTGCATGGTGATAACTAAACACACAATACTCTTTTCAATCTCACCTTTATTTATATATTCGAGAATATAAGATGTTTAAGAAATTTTTTTATATGATTTTTTTTATAACTTTCTATACAAATATCAAATATGTTTGATATTTGTGACCATTTGTATTATATAGTATATTTTTATTGTTTATATTATTATTATTTAATATCAAATTGTGTTTTCATAGGATTATTTACACTTTTAACTAAAACATCTTATGTAATACTCACTCTATTTCAAATTAATAGATGTTTTATAAAAAAAAAATTGTTTCAGAAAGATAGATTTTTAAGTTTTTTATACAATTTTTATTGATTATTAATGGTAAAATGTAAACTTCTACAAAATTAAATGAATTTTTGAATTACTATTGGTTTAGATTTATTGAAAATTGTTAATCACAGAAAATAATACATTTATTCTCAAAGTTTAATATGCTTTTTTAATATGTTGATAACACTAAAAAAAATATAATAATATAAAACAGAGAGAGTAATATAATAGGACAGAAAAAGTTATTCATTTGATGGTTCCAAGTCAACAATTCTTTCTTCTCCTGTGGCATATTCATCAGCTGAATCTAATTGAAACTTTTCAGAGATCCTCCAATATGGCTCACAGTCTAATTTGTTTCTTTGGAAGGTATGTTCATCAGCTGAACCGGATCCAGAGATCCTCCTGTTGTTGTTTTTATCCACTCAAGAAGATTCAGAGCACAACTTAGCTATTTTAGCCAATCTAAAAAGCTAGGCTTCCATAATATTGCATACATCTCTGTAATCTCAAATTTTTCTTGTGCATAGTGATAAAAATTCAAAAGTAGTTGATTATTTAAATATTTTTAAATGTACCAAAAAATCCAAATTGTTTTATTCCAGTTATCTTTCAAAAGTTTCCAAAAGATAATCCATATTGACAAAAAAAACAATGACATTGAAAAACCCCCTAGATGAAATGTAACATAAGAAAGAGCTCATGTTTTTAAAGTGTTATATTGGTTTTGTACTAATTGAGAAGACAAATTTTATATGAATGTTCTAGATTATCTTTGAATAAGATGAAGACTATGAGTTGCGAATTAATTCATGTGATCCGAAAATTTTTGTAATCAAAATACAATCTATAATAATTTTCTAAATTGAGTGTTTTATCTTTTGTGAGAACTTTATCTATCGTGAATATGTATGTAATTTTTTTTTTAATCTTTGGACCATAAAACCTCAAATTTACTCCAGAAGATTGGTAATCTTATTCAAAACAAATATTTTAGATTTTGATAACAGGTCTAAAGGTTTGAAAAATAGGTGTACCCTGAATGATTACAACCTCTTGCAGAACAATATTTGCTTTGATCAAATTCAAATTTCATTTTATGTCTATAGATTTTTTTTTTCAAAAATACATTCAAAAGAAAAGAAATTTAGAAAGATTTCTAATCTATTTTGATTGTATCGAATCGACATAAAAATATTATATGGTGAGAGTTTTAACAATATGCGCCAATTTGCATGTTTTTGCATTCTTTTGTACATAGAATAAATTTGATAGAAAATATGGTAAAAATGTATTTTCATATGTGAAATTCTTTTATGTACATTATGAAAACCGTGACCAATCCTCAAGGTTAGATATAATTTTTACCAAGTCCGAAAAATCTGTAGTAAATACTATTTGATGATGTTGAAGATCATTTATACATTTCATTGTCAAATTAAAACCTTAAATTCCCAAATTCCACATGTAAAAATATTAAACTTGCTCAGTTACTACTGCGAAATCCCATAATTTTTCCTACCATCCCTTTCTTATTACAATATTAGTTTTGGCTTGAGAAAATGACTAATTTTTTTTTCTAAACGCCGTCTACAAAACACCATTAACCATAATATCATTTTGTACAGTCATATACATCAGCATGTTTAACAACTTTATTTATGTCTGTCGATTGAAATTTCTCTACAATCAATTTTCAGTTTCAGCAAGACTAAGAATAGTCAATAATAAAAGAAGATTAATAGTTAATACTTTTTACATTTTGATGACCTCAGCTATAGACAAGTAAATGAAATCTATTATTATTTCATAATAAAAATATAGATAATTTTGGACCAACCTTTTTAATTAAACTTTTTAACCAAAATTTTAATTACTGTAATATTTTTCCAAAATATGCTTTAATTGGGTCTAAAAAATACTCCTTCCAATTTACAATAATTTCGTTTTACAGATTTTATTTTGTTCCAAATTAATTGACATTTTCAGATTTTAATGCAAAATTTATTAATTTTTAATATTTAATAACATACTTTTATTATATATAATATTATATTATTGGTTGATTTGTATTTAATTGTATAGGTAGCTGTCTCTTTGTTTTGAAAAATTAACAAATTAAATATTTTTTTAATCTGTGTATATCTTTATAAAACGACAACTAAAAAAATACAGAAGGAATATATGTTATCAAACACAACAAAAAGACATTTAAAAAAATTTGCGTTCTAAAAATAATATCCTTTAAACATTTAAGTGAATAATTTGTTAACAAAAATATATTAATATTTTTATTTTTCGAATTCCAATTGTTTCATCCGTTTTATCACAATATAAAATTTCCATGACATGCATTTCATTTTCTTTTAACTACTTGAAGTTTTAAATTCCACCAAAACTTAACAACCAAACTAATAATTTAGTAAAGATAATCCTTTCTAAAATGAAATGTTATAACATTACGTGGGTTGATAGTTGCAACTGATTTAGTTATGTTTGTTATCTTTTAAATCGATTTTTGGAAATTCATATATTTAATCTGTCAGCCTACTTCGATAGATTTATATGTATATAGGTGCACCTCTTGATGAGTTAAATATAGGTATAATCTAGTATTTACAACAAATTGACGCCAAATTTTTTTTAACATGAGTACAAAAATAAAATAAAGAACATTAGAACAGCAATGTTACTTGAAGTCAAATAGTCAAAACATATATAGAGAATAGAGACGATAAATAAATAAATTAGCAGAAAAGACAACAAAGAGTGGAGCTTTTCGAAGCAAACAAAACAAGTTCCCTTATTTTGCTCTCTTATTTTTCAGTTCCAATCCGATTGCCGTGGGATCTGTTTTGTTTTTACTTCAATTCGTTGGGAAAATCCAAAGTTCGATTTATTTATGTGTACACATTTTTGAAAAAGTAACTATGGTAAAAATAAATACTTGTTCTTAACCTTATTCATTTATTTAATAGAAAATGAGAAAACTGATTTGTGAGTTTAAAACACTAAACATCTTTAAACCTTTTTATAAGAAACTTACAAACCAGTGACTTATCATTTTGATAATAATTTGCTTCATTGGTCTTAATCAAAAAGATTGAAAATCAGATTCTTCAAACGTGAAAGCTATTTTTTTTCATTATTTGACAAATTCATAAATGTTTTCAGTTGTATGAACTTTGAAAAGTAGTCTGGATTTAAGTCTAATGTAATCATAATTATATATCTAAATTTTTTATTTTTAAATTATGAACAAAAGTTTTTGTATCTGCTAAATAAAATAAATTATATTTTTTTATTTGATGATTATTTTTGACAAATGAATTTACTTGCGAAAATAAACTTTTTGTTCTATTTTTAAAAATGGACGGATATTATATGCATGTTTTGAAGAATGTTAGCACTTAGCATCAGTTTATTTTTTTTCTCCTTTAAAGAAGAGAAAAACTTCAAATACGGAAATACCTGTACTAAGCTCCAACCATCAATTGTAGGGAGAAAGAAGAGGTAATATAAAGATCAATCAGAGAAAATGACAAAATCAAACCATGCAGTTCTACTGAAAAAGAATTCCATTTAAAATTTTTGTTTTACCATCTATCTTAACTCGTATTGGAAAACTTTCATGGTCGATTAAGTTATAATGTTAACGGTGTAGTTTATGTTAACATAACACACATGTTTAGTTTCATGATATGGACAGAATCTTTTTGATTGTTTTAATGAACTAATTAACGAGATCATTTCATGATCGATAAGAGCTTGAAAAGTTGTAGAACAATAAAAAAGAAAAGAAAAATAGTATAACGATTGGAAACGCCAAGATCAAGATTGAACGTGCAAACTATCTCCTATCATTTTTCGTAATCGTATTTTAATGTTTAGGTTAGAAAATTTGTGGATTTTCTTAGGTTAAAATTGTTGAGACGCGCGGGAACATTATCATCCATTTCAATAATCATCTTAATTAAAATATTATTTGGCTATACTATTATGAAAAGAGTACATACTCGAAATGTTAGTTAGACAGATCTGATTTTCTGTTATTTCACAGTAAACAAATGCAAGAAGTTTGTTCAAAACTAGTTACATGTTTCACACACATTTAAATCATGATTAATGATTCATTAATTGTTTAAGGTCCCGATAGATCAGACGGACCCGAATAATTAATTTAGACATTGAAAACTAAAACAATTGAATGAGTCAAAACTGTAGACACATAGGGTGGTGAAACCAAGCAAACGCTGTTAATGACAAAATGTTGATTATATATTTAATTAACCAAACTGTAGACAGAAAGAAAGCACTCGCACAAGATCCAAGAACATTATCATATACGTAGGAGAAAAGAAAAACATTTTGAGTCTCTGTCAATAACATCAAATTCACCAACCATTTTAATTAATTAACATAGATGATTCGGTTGGTGTCATCATGATCTATTTTGTGACATCTTCTATTACAATATTTTCACACGCTAATAAGTGTGTGTATGCAATACTAATTCTTCTCTTTTTGTCAACATGCAACAGTTGTTGTTTGATCGATCGCTACATAATTAGGAGAATGTAGGTTGGGTCCATATGAAATGCTACACTGTGATTGAAATGTCTTATAACGAAACCATATGTTAAACCAAATTTAAAAAATAGTTTAAAATTTATCTATTTTGTAGTATCTAGATGAGATAACTTTGCTAAATCAGTGGTCTTTTTATCATTATTTTTTTTTTATAACATCAGTCTTTTTATCATTATTGATTGAATAAAAACCTAAGATACCTTCTAATTTAAATTAATAATATTTTGGGAATTTTTTTAAAAAAAAAGATATTTCTTCCGTATTTTAATTGTCATTTTAGAAATATGCACATAGATTAAAAAAATATTTATTTTTTTTAGTTTTTCAGAGAAAAAACATAACTATTAAATACAAATCCACCAATAATATAATATTTTACATAATATAAATATGTTATTAAATATTAAAAATCATTAAAATTTGCATCAAAATTTGAGAACGTCAATTAATTTGAAATTAAATAAAATCTCTAAAACGACAAATATTGAAAACCGGAGAGAGTAGATATTTTCACTTTTCAATGCATTTTTAATGATTTATGATGATGAATTGTAAAATTCAAAATAATTAATTGCATTGATCAAATCACTATTGGTTAAAAATTATACTAATTGATAATCACAAAAACTTATGCATTTATAATGATGTTTTAATGTATTTTCTTAACATATACTACTATTTTGAAATAGAGAGAGTATTATTTATATCAAAATTGATATGGATAAGCATAAATATAATTACTGAATGTTTATTTTCTTAAAGTTTTAGTTACTTATTTTAATTTTTATTATTGTTATTTATGTAAAAAATGAATAATGTTTTATCCTCATAATTTACAACTGGTTGATATTTTAAAAAATCAATTATGTTGATGTTGTTTACTGGAAATAACAAAGAAAAATTTGAACTATATTTAAATATAATAAAACATATAATAAATGTAGTTATCTATAATAAATATATAACAATAATGGTAAGTTGATATAAATTAATAGTTTTTATTCATATACTGAAATTGCCTCATAATAAAATTTAATTTTTGTTTTAAAATAAAGTTAAAACTAACTTAAAAATATAAAACATCATATATTTTGTAAATAGGCTATAAAACGAAAACTATTTTGAAATGAAGGGATTATATCTTACATGTTCATTAGATAGATAATATAAAATTATGTATAAATAATTATGAAAATGATATAAGTGTTATTGTAATTAATAAATTTAATTATTTTCATGTAAAATTTAATTGATTAAACTAATATATATATATATATACTTAATATAAAGTTATTTAATTATATTGGTTATATACATACTCTATAATAAACATTGTATAGATTAATGTATTAATGGAATGTATTTTAATAAGAGTCAATTAGACATATTATAATTTGTGTTATATAATAGTGTTAATCAATAAAATAATATAAAATTGATAAAAAGATATAACGACGTTATGGGGGAGTTTATTCAATGTATAACTAAAAGAGATATGGGCATTACAAATGATAAATTCATTCATAAATTGATTAATTAAATAAAAATATATTATTATATGAGGATAAATTTACTATATATTAAAGGATAAATAACTAGAAGCTATTTCTCTAATGTGTCATTTTTTCATTTTTTAAGTTTTCTTTTCCGTTTTTTATTTATTTTTATTTATTATTTTTATTTTCAAACATTATTAAATCTCAATCTTCTATTTATTTGGTAAAAAAACAAATATTATATATTATATTAAATTCAAAATAACTATAAAAATATATTAATTATTAATAGATTTTAAGATCAGTTCTTTTTTCTTTGTAAAATAAAATAAATGAAAATAACAGTAACTTAAAAAATTGAGGAGATGACACATCACAAAAATGGCCTATAATTGCTTCTCTTATAATATATACTCCCTTTTTTCTTATTATTTGTTTTTTTAGTTCAAATTACAAAAATTAAAAAATGTTATTTTATTGAAAGCACACAATCATAAAAGTAATTATAATCATTTAAGTAATTTTTTTCAAATTAGAACCAATGATAATTTTTCTAATAAATATTTTTAACTATGTCTACATAAAAAATCTCAAAACATCAAATAAACTAAAACAAAATTTAATCTCCAAAACAACAAACATTTTGAAATGGAGGGAGCAATAGATTTGTGGTGATTTGGTTTAAAATGATAAATCTACTGTTATTGAATCATGAATTCTAAAAGAGATTTTAAAATTCAGTGTTATTGAACTCATGATTTTAAAATCCACTTTAAAAGTTACTATTATTTAAAATATTTTAAATAATAGAATTTAGAAAATTTGTGGTGAATTTAAAATTATTTGGTGAGATTTCTTAGTTATAAATATAAAATATAAAATCTTATGGTTTTAGATAGAATTCTAGGATGATTTAATTATATCAACACAACTTTTCTAATTCACCCAAAAATATTTTAAAAATTCAATAGAAATCAAATCAACTCAATTCCCGTTAAATGTCATATTCAATACACTGCTTATATGTAATTTATCTTAAAATAGAATATTTTTATTTAAAATTTAAGAAGTTTTATACATCATCATTACATGAATTTCTCAAGTTATATATATGAGATTTAAAATTTTCCAAACTAAATTCTATATTTAACAAATTACAAGCAGTGTAATAATTGGTTTGAAGAAATTACTTGAGCTTTTGAATCCCATAATTAATACTGTATGTTGGTTCACGGTAGAAACATAACGATATGCTTTTTTTTTTAATGAAGAAAAGCTAAAGAGACAGAGATCTTTGATAACGTTGCACAGACGTCGCGTTCGTGCGGTAGGTCCCACACGTGTGCTTTGTTTATTGTTTGTTCGGACCATCGAAACCGGTCTGGTTAGATTGACATGGCAGTTACGTGTAAGCGCCAATGCCTCCGAAATTTTGCCACGTGTACGGTAGATTCTACATTATCCGTGTAAATCGTTCGATCGAGATTCTCATTCATCTCTTGATCCGCTTTTACCGGTTTGTCGAAAGATTTTGCGGGCAAGCTAGTTGTTGGTTTGGTCAACGATATTGTCTAACTTTAATTTCTCGGACTTCACATTCCGTTAAATTGAAAATATCGTATCATGCGTATGTTCTTTTGAATAAGAGCATTTTTTTTTCGTTAGTAACATTTGTTTAGTGACATGGTGAAAAAACACAAAGATAATGACTTTAATGACAAAAGAAAAACAAGGAAAATGACTTTGCACTTCGCAGATAACAACAAAAAATTGTTTCAACTAATGACGGCTTATAGCTACACATATTATATCCAATAGACTCGTACGTATTTTAACTTTTGATTTTGTTGGTAACTATATAATTAAAAGTTTATAATTTGTCCCAACAAAAACTATAAAGTTAGGTTTAAATCTTGTGATCAACTTTTTTTACTACAAATCTATTCTTTTACATATTTAAATCAGACCACAGATTTTTTATAAGTTTTAACGGTGTAAAAGTTTTAGACTGATCAAACATGATTCCTCATCTAAAAAATAGTATGTTTTAGAATAACTAATTACATATCACATACAAAAGAGGTCATACATCAACATGCATTCAAAATTGATAGTTATGATTTATGACTTAAAGAAAATATATCATATGCATCAGAATATTTTTTTAAAAAATTTCTAACTCTTCATAATTTTTGGATGCACATTGGACAAACAATACTAAAACTATAGTTGATACAAGGAAAACAATTAACAAAGAGATTCCAACTTTCAAAAAAATGAATAACAGCAGAATAACTAATATTTATAATTGTTAACTTTTTTATTATTGAGATCATAAATTTACATAATTTTTAAAAAAATTATAATCTTATGTCATTATCAAATGTTCTTAACTTTATGTTGTCAGATTGAAAAAAATGAAATTGAAAATTTATGGCAGTTGTTAACTTACTAAAATTTTATTATATTAATAGTTAATGGTAAAAAAATTAATTAACAGTTTATATAATTTGGATCGAGTTAAGTGATATGAAATTTTGGATACTTTGTTTGTAACTCTATGTTTTATTCTATTTTAGAGCTGGATTTTTTATTTATGCTTGAATCCTTTAAATTTAAATATTTTTATTTAATACTTATGTTATTTTATTATTGTTGATACAATTTCCAACACAAACTGTTTTGATTAATGGTGATGTTTACAAACTGTTTTAATTAATGGTGATGTTTAAACTAAAATCTACTACCTGTTTTATTACTTTTATATGTTGAAATGTAATTTTATTAATATAATGAATGTTTATTTCAAATAAGTTTATATTTTTATAGAAATTTTTAAAGATTAAATATATGGGGCCAAACTAATCTTTTTTATAAAAAGACGTAAATCTTCTATTTTAGAATAAAAAATAGAATAATACATTGGAAATAAATTGTATTTTATTTTAAAAAATTACTCTATTTTTGAGTAAAAAATAAAATAACAAATTGGAGATGGTCTAACAAATCTGTTTTTAGTATAATTACCCAAATACAAGGTTTTAAGGATCAGAAAATCCTATTAATTTGAACCTATATTAACATTTTTTTTTGATGAACTTGTGTTAAAATCTATACTTTCTAGTTTCTACTATAATTTTGTAGCCTCCACTCCCATAAGTTCTTTCATTTTTTAAATAACTTTGGATTTTAAAACCAAAGACAGAAGTTAGACGGTTAATAATAGTATAATACCATGGCATAATGTAATTTTTTTTTTTTTTGAATCTAATGTTAAATTATACTCAAAAGGAAATTCGGTTTTACATCGACTGCATCATCTGGTTTAGATAGTTTGATTACAACATTGATTTATTTCAAGAAGCTTCATCGTGTGTCCAGCCACAATCCCATTGTTTTTTCATATAACATTTCGTCCTTTGGTCTCATAGTGGAGATTTGGAGCCGGACCTTTTTGTCAATGATCTCAGTCAAGAGTGCAGGACTTTTT
>KE155387.1:101514-123462 GCA_000411075.1 Sisymbrium irio
CAGATTCATTGACTCTAATTGACTTTGAACACGCTCCGAATTCGTTCCTGGATCGGTGCTAGGGCTTGGATCGGCGAAATCGGTGCCGGATGATGAAGGAGAAGAGCTCGAATCTGATGAATTCGTCATTTTGCTTTTTGTTTTGGAATTATTATTTTGTTTTCAATGAAGAGAAAAAGAGAGGAGAGAAATTTGTCTCCTGCAACGGCAAGTCGTCTTGTTCATTGAATCTCTCTCTCTCTCTGCAGAATATCAACTTTTTTATCCACTCGCATTGAGGGGAGAAGGTGACGATGGTGATTCACGATTTTTCACCAACGGATCCAGATTTTAATCGGATATATTGGACCCGTTTAATGACCCGTCTTGTTGGGCTGTTCTTGATATGATTGAGTGTAGAGCTTTGGTTGGGTCTCAATAGTTTATATGGGCCTTAAGCCTGTTTCTGTTTTTTGGGCTGGGTGCGCGATTCGTTGTAAGTTGTTACCTCTGTTATCGGTCATGTTTTTTTGTTTCTACACTTTTGAAAAATGGTGTATTCAACTAAAGATTTGAATTAATTTATGTTAATTTGATAAATTATCTGTTATTTAAATATCGATTTTAAAATATTTTTTAAATATAGATTTTAAAATAGTTTTTAAAATTTAGTGTTATCGAACTAATGTTTTTAAATTTATTATTATTGAAAAGATTTTAAATAATAAATTTGAAAAGATTTGATGTGATTTTGATAAGTGGTAGAGTTTCTTTGTTAAAAGAATCCAAATTTCTATATAAAATTTGAGAGTCTTTTAACTAAAATTATACCAACTTCTTTAATTCACCTAAAATCATATACAAATTCATAAATAATCAAATTTCACTAATTACTCTATTCAATATATCCTTGAAATAAAATTAAAATATTCCAATAACTAATAAATACCTCACCTGCACAGAATGCATGTTACTAACTAATACACACACACACACATATACATATATATATATATAAACAATTTTACTAACTAATATACATTATAGTCAATATATTGAACATGTGAGGAATGCATGGTTAGTTAATAGTGTAGTGAGAGTATACTATAACAAAACATGTGAAAGAAACGTGTCTAAAATGCCATCACAGCCTATGAAAAGATTGAAGTAATTTTATATAAAAGAAAAAAATAGTGAAATATCAATTTGACATTGAAATTGGGAGGTCGGTAATATACCCTACTCTTTACATTATTCGCTCGTCGTCGCTTTTGTACAAGTTAAATCGGAAGAAAATGACATGAATGCAAAACGACAAGACCAACGCACATAAAACGACGGACGACTCGTTTAGTCATCACTTACGTTGGAAAAAAGTGTAAACCGATTACGGCATCTGTTGGGCCCCCAGTGGACATGTACATTTACCCGAAAATTACAGCTATGCCACTGCTGTGCTTACGTTCACCTGATTGTATTCATACTGCCACGCGGCACGCGCTTTGTTTTTTTCCATAATCATATACACACAAACATATTTTAACAGTTTATTTCACATTTTTAAAAACATTTGATATAGTAATCATATTGATGTTCGGGTTCAGTTCCCGAGTTCCATTCGGATTCTGGTATCTATAATATAAAACAAAAAAAACAAAAAACAATTAAATTTTAAATAAAATTTAGTTAAATTTTGATATTATAATAATATATCATTAAATATTTCAGTTTATTTTGATATTTTGATTATTTTTTATATTAAAATGATTAATATGTTCGAATTTATAATTTTAATATTGAGTTTTTGAGTTATTATAAGTAAAATATAACTAATATTTTTAAAATATAACTATATTTCGGATACCATTCGGTTTTCGGTTCGGATTAAATTCATATTCAAATTTTCGGATACATGAATTTAAAATTTATTCAGGTATTTTGATAATTTTAGTTTGGATTCGAATCTATTTTACTTTTTTGGATCGAGTTTGGTTCGGATTTTCAAATCCAAATATTTTGTTCTCGTTATTGAGAGAAGAAAGCTTGTTTTATAAATAGGTTTTTCATTGTAAACAGAGGATAAAAAAAAAAAAATTTTAATAACTTTCATTACTTAAAATAAACCACCACATTACAAATAGAATAAGAAGAAACTCTTCTACTCCTAATCTACTGAGCCATATTAAACTAAACATAAGACACATATGTCAAAATACTCACCTCCGAAGCAGGCTAAACACCATTAAAAATCAACCCAGAAAAAAATGAAGGAAAAAACAGAGAAAAGACTTGCAACTTAATTCACAAGACAAAATAAAAACGCTTGGGAATAAACTGTAAAAGAATCGGTCATCTGAAGACAAGCACAAGATAACCAAACTCAAAAGTTGGCTACTATCGAACCCAAAATTACAATCGGTTGCATAGGCAACATCATTATCAATCATCTCCTTATCCATCTCAAAATGACTCCCTTCTCTAGTTAATTCCACAGCTATCCTAACTTCGTCTTCAATGAAACGCATAAGAACCTCATTATCTATATCCATCATGTTTTCCCATCTTTCTCTATTAGCGAGTTATTCCGATCCTTTCTAGGAGGAGAGGCGTACCTTTTAGACAGTAGGGTTACTTGTCTGAAGCGATAAAAAGATTTATAATCAATCAAATTATCTTAAATTGAATTCAAACGTTAGTTTTGTCTTTCCAGGTTGATATTGTTTTTCAGTTAAAAAAAGAAAGAAAGATTAAACTTTGTTATCTTTACAAATGATATAGGTCCATCAGTCCAATGACATCTATGTGATGGAGTAACTGTTACGGCAGTGAAACGTTAAAATTCATAAACTATCGAGATCTTATCCAAACAAGTGATTTGTCCACATGAAACGCCTAAAAATATGTTGTGTTTGGTCGATCCAAGGCATCAATCCAATAGTATTGTCTTACTACTAAATAAAATAAAACATATTCAGAAGGTGGTGGTACTTTTACTATAACACCATAAAATTAAGTCGTCTTGCTAGGAAACACGAATTCAATAATCAGAATGAAAAAACCAGATCTGTGTTTACACTAACATAAAATTATACATACAATTACGAATAATTAAAAGCATTCCCTTGCTTTATTATAAACCAGCCAAATCAGACATCGGGTCATTTTGATATATATATATTTTTTTTTTAAAAACTAGTAGAAAATGACTTGGATCAATTTTTTAATATCAGGTTTTAACATTTCATACTTTATGAATAGGGTGTACTTACCGTTTTACCGGTCGACTCTCATCTCAATTTGAAAAACATAATTAGATTAGTCGATAAGAATAGAGAAGGGAACATATGCCGACCAACATTGTATGATTAAAGACAACGCACCATGTCTCCATATACAAAATAATCCCAAATGGAATAGCACATGATTAACTAATAATTAGCTTAATCCTTTGTTTTAGCCATCGTTGACGAAATAGTATGTTTTCTTCATTAATTTCCAAATGACCCAGAGGAGAGAAGAATCAAATCAAGAACTACAAAAATGAAATAAGTTGACGTATATTAAAGAAATACCGAGTCAATTTCATATTTAGTGTCCCAAATTTTCAATACAATCTTAAATTAACAGTCTCTTGATATATTAATCACTACTTGTTGAAATTCTTAGCCGCAGAATAAAAGAAACGAAGGACACAATAAAAATAAAAAATAAAAGTGAAACTAAAAGAAAAAAAAAATACTTCCCAAAAAAACCACCCCTTACAATTTCGGTATTTCCATTAATAACCCCGAATTTATGAAATATTTAGTCTTCGATCCCTCTAATTTTAAAAATAGTATTTCGCACCCTACTCAGATCTCTCCCTTTCAACGTCCTCCCAGCACCTTCGTGAACCGAGAAAGAAGCCATCCTCCGACTCGCTAGCAATTCATGCGGTGGCACTCGCCGTATCTCTCCAACACATGCAGCAATATCGTCTCCACCGTCGACTTCCTCGTTCAATACCTGTCTCCGTCGACTCTCTTCTTCCCCAAGAATCTTTGACCAGTCTGGCACGTTGACCGGGAGAGAAGACGCACTTGTACCGGCGAATTTCTTCGAAACCGAACTACCTTTTCGGTTATTTCCGGTTCGACCTGAAGTGATCGTAAGGTCACCAAAGCTGAAACTGGAAGCAGAATCTGAACTGGTATTGTAGAGATCCCACTCGTCGAGCTCGAAATCTGAAGCGGAAGTGACGTGTTGCTCGCTTGAGAAGAATCTGTGGTTTGGTCGTGGGTAGTAGCATTTGCTCGTCGCCATTTCAGACAGAACAGGAAGAAGAAGAAGAAACTCTTTTCTTTTGTCTTTTTTTTTTGTTTTAATTAAAAAATTTTAGATTCTATTTTGGCTTTTGGTTTGCTCGGTTTATATAGAAGTTGGGAAGGTCAATGGATAGACTTGACGTAATTACCGAATTATCCTTGGGAATTTCGTAGAAGTTTAAAACTTTTTGCGATTTATCTAAACGAAACGATGACTGTCAAAAAGCTTTTTATTCTGCACGGAAATCAATAAACAAACACAAGAGAGGTATGAGTATTTTTCGGCTTTCCGATTTTGTTTTTTTTCGTCATTCAATATTTTTATTAAATAATACTACTATTAGTGTAAATATTTGAATCATGTGTTTATAGAACGGTGTTTATCTAACTTTTCTTTGAAATTTCGTATTTATTATTATAACACAGCCAAGATTAAAAAGTTTGACTTCGTCGACGATTATAAAAAAGACTTACGTAAGGTTCAAAAAAATAAAAAAATAAAGACTTCGACTTCATTGATACATCAATCAAGATAATATCGTCATGGCCCATCTGCTTCTACCTTCCCCAAGTCAAGTCAATAAGCCCAATCACATACTCACCAGTCAATACCTTAGTCTTCATATACATCGGTATTATTTAACCATTGTTCACAAGTTTTATCTGTTAAGAAGGTCGAAAATTTTAGATGCTGACATATTAAATACAGATATACAGGCAATTAACAAAACTCACTATGTATTTAAACAGGTCGAAGATTTTCAATCTGATTACTGTTTACAAGTTATTAATATAGTTGGTAAATTCATAAGTTATTTTTTAAGAAGGAATCACTGAAATTTTGTTTCTGTATTCTGTCGGCATTAAACTGATGTAAAGTGTTTTATGGTAACGAGTAACAAATTTGCTTGGAGGAGGGGATTTTGGAAATTCGAAGGTGACACGTGTTTAACCCAGTCACAATGCAACGTAATCTTGATTCTTGGAACACATGTCAGTATCTTTAACGCAAGGCAAGAGGGTAAAACTGTAAATGTAGATAAAAGAGATACGACAAAAGCATTGTACGATGAGATGGGAGGTAAGTTGATCATTTTCTGATGTTCACTTATCCGAACCTGTAAAATTTCATGCTTGCCTTAAGCAATTTCTAGAAGACGACAAAGTACGATAAATTATAAAAGTGTGGTCCCAAGAGTTAAAACGTGGCAGTTCCATCATCGTGATCCACGTGGAGAGATGAGCTTTCGTGTACGACTCGTGGCGTGAAGGCACGTGATTCCTTCCAGTTCATTGGTGGAGGGCGACGTCGTTTTTCAGGTTCTGCGAATTACAAAAGCCTTTCTCCATCCTTTGATAACTCGATACACGACAAATTTTAGTTCATTGGGGGGGGAATCGCAACATGCATATCTGAAACGGCAGGGTCTGCGCATCTCTACGGGAGAAACGACAAGACAAGTTTCAATCAAACGCGCTTGCCCATATTCCCCAAAGGCCTTTGGACCATTACAATTTGCTGAATGCTCGGCTCATTAATCGGGTGGCCCCTGTATTACATAAAATGGTTTTAATTTTTTAAATTTAGACATGTCAACAATTATTCGAGAAAACCCTTAAAATATTAATAACAGACCCCTAAAATCTGACAAAATTTTGCAAAAATCAGGAGGATTCTGTGCATCTGCATATCTACCACTAGGAACCAGCTCTGACCATAGCCCAGTAATCTAACCACGGTCCCTCTAAGCTCTATGTACTGGAGTAATTAACTAAATAGGTGTATCTACATAAACGTATATAGTATGTGGATTTGAATCTGATAATCTGATCAGAGTCGGTTCTGAAGTTGAAGTGGCCGCAAATCCATTTTTTTGTCACTTTCTCATTAAAAATGTACTTTTGATATTTTATATAAAATTTTCTTAATTTTATCAACAAACTAAATAAACATTTTAAATTTTGAAATATTAATAATAATAATATTAATAATATGTAAAGACTACAAATCCACGCATGCTTTATTTGTGTTCATGTCCGGGTATGTACTACTGTTGATACAACTATGATACTATCACAAATAAACCATTAATCTATACAATTTTGGTCAATTTTGATAAATTAATTTTATGCACAAACAAGACTCACATCATGTTCCTCAATCCTCCACATTGTTCATATTCTTTCCCTAAAAATTGAAGGCCAACAAGTAAAGTAATATTGACTCTCCAAAAATGTAAATCGATAGCTTTACAAATGGAGTGATAGACTAGCCAAAATTAGGACCAACACTGATCACCGAAACAGTAGAATGAAACTAGGTATCAATGTATCATTCAAATCTGAAGGTTAATGTGGACTCTTATACAAGGTTTATGAGAAAGAGAAACAAGACGAATAAGTCAATCTGCTATTGTTGCCTATGGTTAACCGCCATTCCTATTAATAAGTTACGACAAGAAAGAAGACGAATTAGAGTTTATCCAAACATGCATGCAAATGTCATCTAAACCATTATGGCAGTCCATTCTAAAGACAAGTTTTTTGTTTGTTTGTTTAATAAATGATTTCAGACCGGTTTAGCTAGCCGTTTAGAAATTAAAAGGGAAGGAATTCAATCTAGTTTTTTCTTTTTGATATTTTCTTAAAAATATCATTTTTTACCAAATATTTTATTTAAAATAGTTAGAATATTTGTTCAAAGCCGAATAATTTTAAGAACGCAAATAACACAAAAACTAATCCGATCCTACCAGGTAAATGCCATACCAAATTCTCAATTCTTATTTTATTAGTAGTCTACAAACGTTTTTTTTCTTAACTTAGTCTACAAACGTCTTGAACCCTAAAATAAAAACGGTATAAAGGGAGATTTTATTTATAACAATTCGTTTTTGTTTGTTTCGGTGTAGTTATCACTCATCGAAAAAACATCTTGACTCGCTTCCCTGAGAAGAAAAAGAAAAGGGAAAAAACGGTTTCATCTAAATAATTCTCTTCTATTTTTACATAATGAACACTATAAAAGCCTGGTTAATTTGGACTTGACGTTTCACAAAAACTTGTCACTTCTTTTTTGTGGTCAATTAATTAGAGCATATATATAATTTTGCTATCGCTGATTTAGATGTCAATGCTGTTGGTGAATATTGAGGCAAGGCGGCTGAAAGTGCCTCCACGATGGACAGCAGAGATCGCACCATCGCTCTTATGTATCAAATTGAGAGCGTCGAGATGTCCGAAGCTAGAACCTATCAAAGAAGACAGAGCGGAGGAGCACGAGTGTGATGTTAATAGTTTCATTGGCAAAAAGTAAAAAGAAATGTAAAATCTAACATTTGAAGTTTTGCGTCCTTATTCTCTACGAATTGATAAAGAGACGTTGTATACAACTTTATTTTGTAGTAAATTGTGTGTTTTATAAAATGCTGATACATTTCTCTATTCTAAATGATTAATGAAAATACATATTTATATGTGTACTGTGTCTACTCTCTTCATAATTAACCGACTTTGTACAATGTATATGTCCTAGACTCCTAGGTGAGGTCTCTATCACAGGTGCATGTTAGCCTGCGCTAAGTAATGATAAAACGAAATATACAATGAGCAGTTATATTGATTAAGCTTTTTGGAATATTAATCTCTACTAATAAAATGAATTATCTTAGGTTTCATAAATATCCACCTCAACATTATTTTTCTATTTATCTTTTGCAATTACCACGTCATTTTATAATATTTAAAAATACTTGAGCATATTCATACCAAAAATATGAAAAAAAGAGTTCAGTTTAAAATTAATTTAACCATGATTATTAGGAGATTTCAGAACCTGTGTTTTAAAACTCTAACTCACTTTTTTTTATTATTGGTTGATTCTAATTAATTTAATTAAAATAAAAAGAAAATATTATAATAATAATATAAATTTTTTTTAAGAACCCATTTTTAACTCTATTAGCGTTGATTGTGCTCTAAGGGCCCAATAGAATTTAAATTGTTAACTAATGTGTTGCCGAAAGCTGGGATTTAAGCCCTTGAAGCTAAAGCGAAGTTCAAAGGTTTTCTGAGTTCTGTTCGCCTTCTTTGGTTAATCGTTGATGAGTGCTTCATTTCTCTATTTGCCGTTTTTAATTAATCCTAGACGACTTCTTCCATCCAAAATTCTCAACTCTGTTTCATCCAGGTCTCTCTCTTCTCTCTGATTCCAATTCAAACCTATGACTCTAACTGTCTCTTTTTCATATGTCTTTAAAGTCATCAACATGATTAGAATCCTTTCCACTGTCATGTTTTTGCATTTCTATGGTTATAGGAGGCGAAAACATCTACGAACATAGGAGAAATTCGAGTTTTCAAAGGAGACCCATTTACAAACCATTCCCAGAGAGAGTCTTTGCATCCAACACAACCAAAGGACAATCAGGTAAACCTCATTCGATTTGGTTATTTTCTTCTGGAGTTTGACTTGAACTGACACCATTATCTCCTCATGTCAGGTTCGAAGCACGAGTCTATCTAATCTGATGGTGTCCTTATTACAACCCAGAAAGCTAATTCTCTGATTTGATGTTGCTTTGTTCTAAAAAACTCATTTGTTTACACAATCACACATCCTAATTAGATTTTCAAAGCAATTCTCCGGTTTCTCACTCCGTCTTCAGGTGAGTTTCATCTTTCTTATTTACTAAACCCTAAACTCTGCAAATTTGTGATCGTGAATTGGTATATAAGGGTCAGTTTTGGATACATCAGGATGTTGATTCGCCTCTGGATTCGGAGATATATATGACTGGTGCGGAAGAAGACGACCCTTCACCTGTTAACGTAGAAAGAGCAATTGTTCTATTCAAGCCTCCTCAATGTCATCATCAGTCTCCTTATGGACATCTCTTTGTTGATACTGACTTCATTCTTACTTCATCTTCGTTAATCTAAGCTCGCAGTTTCAGCCTTAAGTACATTTATTTGGGACTGAACATAGACTCTTCTTTTAGGTGAGGAGAGAAAGACGCTCGAGGAAGATCAAGGGATCATGATGCGGTTTGTAATAGGTACCTTAGATTGGAAGAAAACGTTCTTTTCAAGGTTATCTTATGTATATAATATTCTTATTTGAGTGCTTTTGGAATGCAGTGCCACTCCAGGTGGAATTCTTGATAGAGCGGTTCAGGCTGAAGAAAGTAAACATGGAGATTTCTTGAGTTTGGTAAGAGTTGTGGTGGTCATGTACGTTTCGTATGAAATCTACGTGTTGTGGACAGGTTCATGGCTTTCTGTTTCCAAATTCTAGAGTTTGATTCTAACCATTGTAACCACCTTTCATGAATCCACCCGTGAAGTTCTTTGCAGTTGAGAGGGATATGATTCTCAAAGGTATTTAACTAATCCTTAACTTTCTGCATTGTCTCCCTCATATTTCATTAACTGTTTTCACTCTCTCATGTTGTATGGAATAGTAGATATCTGATAATCTGAATACTCATTAAATATAACGTGCATAGATTAAATAATAAAGGAGTAACGAGTATTCGATAGCTAAACCAAAAACAGGAAAGAAGCTTCTCTTATCAAGTTTGGTCCCTCCCAGATTGCCACTCGTTGCCAATGGTAGAATTGGAGTAACATATTGAGGATCATGCAGAGCTTGAATCGCTCAAATCAAAAGAAGCGTTTGCTAGAACGGATAAAAACCATATACTTCATCGTCAAAATCAAATTAACTATTGGGATTAATAGGGATTAATAGACCATGAGCTTTAATCACTAAAAAGTGTGTAAGTTAATAATGTCCCACATTAGAAGTAGGAAGAGACCTTCAATAATATATAAGAGACTTAAACCAATTCACTTATTGCCAATTGGTTTTGGATTAGAAGTCTAAGAAACTTAAAATGATATCATAACGGACCACACACTTTTGTAATCCGGCCCGAAAAGATGACATTTGTCATCCGATCCAAAACTGATGGTCTGAAAAGATTAATAACTAAAATGACCATTATTTCGAGAGAAGGTATTGAAATTAGTAAGGATTAATGAATTATGGATCTTAATCAGTAAAAAGTGTATGAGTTAATAATGCTCTATATTATAAATAAAAAAGAACATTTGATAATATATAAAAGACTTGGACCAATTTACTTATTGTTAACTAGTTTTGGGTTGGAACTCAGAAAACTTAAGATTGATTCTATAATTTCGAACAGAGCAAGTTACCGTCAGGAGAATCCGCTCCTTGCTTATCAAATGTTGCATACCACTACTCCGACCGACCTTAGTCGATGTCTCCCAAAATGTTCTGAATATTAATATTAATTCCGGGTTATTGGGCTTTTATTTGTTGTATTGGGCTTTAGTGGTTCGTGGGTTAAACTCGGACCATATTACCTAGGCTGGTTTTATGCCTTCTATTTTTCTGTCCTTTGTTTATAAAAAGAATGGAATTTGCACCCTATAACAAAAATAGCCCGAATTTATAAACTTATCTAACATTATGACACCCTTGTGTGACTAAAAGCTCATCTAACATTTCATCTGCGTTTTTTATAAATTAAAATCAAATTAAGCTAACAAGTGCATACACTTTAAAAAGAAAATAATGGAGCTCCATAATTTGATGAGCAACACAAGGTTGAAAAATCTTTAAATGACTTTACTGAGAAGAGGGTAAAATCCTGTGAACAAACAAGAAAAAAGCAGCGGTGAACAATTCAAGCTAGAGAGTCACGTGACAATACATGTGAAGCAATTAAAAACTCAACTACACCCAATTTTATCTTCCTCTCCGGACACATGAAAAACTGTAAAAAACAATTCATCCTTACTATCATCTCCAGGACCAGTTTATGACATAATATCAAACAATGACATATCAATAGTACAAAGTAAATATAGTAACCAAAGGAGAAAAATTACAAATCAGATCGCATAAACAAATGATATAAAGAAAGTACGACAGAAAAAAATATTTAAATTGATAGTTATAAAGTGATAGTTATACTTAAATGCAAATATTAAGCAAATTTCGATAAAATGTTTATTTGTTTTTAACTTACGTGCCAATTTTTATATCTAATTTATTTAAGGTTAATTAGAAAGATTCGTAATTCTATATTTGAAAATATAAACAACGTTTAAAGTAAAGTAAAGCAAACAAACAAATTTGGCTAAAACATCATTTAAAATTAAAATGATAGGGTGGAAAATAATAGTATCATTTGTAATCAATGCGATTCCATAAAATTTAACAATGAATAATTAGCAAGCTCACAGTCTAGAAAATATGAAGCAAATGAGAACAGATCCTAATTCCTTTTTAGGTGATTATTTTCATAAAGACGCAGGACTAAAATCCAATTTTCTGAAGAACCCCCAATCAAATCAAATGAATAACAAAACGTAAGATACAAGATTCAATCTCGTGCACAAAACTCACAAAAATTGAAGGCGTGAAGCTAAGAGATGCATGCTTGACCCCTCTTGTGCCATTATAAATGAGAGATCGATGTTGTGTTCTAAGGCAGGTGTGTTATTATTACACTCACTCACTCATATAACTTTGTTTATATAAATTAATTTTAAAATAACTATAAAAATAGAGTGTTGTTGCTGATCCTTCAAGGGAAGAAGAACTTGAAATTAATTATAGGATGCCAAAGTTTAATGATGGTTCTTACTTTTCATTCTTCTACTTCCTAATTATGCCTTAATTAAAAAAGATGATGATGCTACCAACTAATGGTAGTAATTAAGTATCTTATGCATGGGACCATATCATCTCATAATTTCTAATTAGTAATTTAGGTAAAAGCATAAACTCAGCCTGTTAACCTTCATAACACAAACCTTGTGGTTTCTGACGAAAATCTTGAGACTTTTCAGGTTTAGAAAAAGAAAACCAAAAGATTGTAGGACCATAGAAAGACAAAACGGGAAAAAAATGTTAGGGAAAGGTAGAGATATCATGAGAAATCATATTGTTCCCTACAGTAAATGTCCTCTTATCTTTTTCACCACCCAAAACTAATCCCAAGCAACAACCACTTCATTTCACAATCACCTTATAAATACCAAACCTTACCTCAAAGTCTCAACAAACACACCAAACTAGCCCCACCTGCTCAACAACTTATAGCCTTCTACATTTTGCAGCAAACAAATTTGAAGCTGAGTGAGAGAAATGAATTCAAAGACTTGCCTCGTCTTCTTCTTCTCTTCTCTAATCATCACAAACATCGCCTTAGCACAAGACCGAGCTCCTCACGGGTTGGCTTATGAGACCCCAGCAGCGTTTTCACCTTCTGCATTTGACTTCTTTCACGCAAAGCCAGAAAACCCGGATGTCACTTTAGACCCTTGCGCTGAATCCGGCTGCTCACCTCTCCCTATGACTGCAAAGGTTCAAGGAGCTTCTGCGAAAGCACAGCAAAGCGAGATAGCAACAATGTCCAGTGGTTATAGAACCGGAATGGGAACTGGTGGTGTGGTCGGGGTGATCTTTGGACTTGCATTTGCCATGCTGATGTGAACCATTCCAGTTCCATCCGACATATTAGTGTTTTGAGCTGATATTATGATAGATAAAATAGCTAGACTTTGAGTTGAAATGTGTGTTATTTTTCTTCACTTTTTCTTGAAGCTTGTATTTAAATTTCCATATGCAATAGCAGAGTATTTGACTGTTTACCGTCAGGCCCGGTTTAGAGTAATTAGCAACTATGGCTACGGATATTAGATCTATTTGATTATAATTTAGGAAACTTTTTAAAGATTGTTTGATATTAACAAGAAAACATATGACAAATCATATCTAACATGCTATAATGGATGGGTAAGTGAGCATCTACATCATAAAGCCAAACGACAACAAGCTTTGCTCACAATTCTATCAGTGAGAGAGAGAGTAGAATAGGTTGAGCCTAGCTAGCACATATACAATATAAAAAATAACGTCAAGTCGAAGAGTGTGACACGTGAGCAAATGTATGTTCACACATGCAAGCTCTCTATTCAGCCGCCCGTTACGTGTCCATCTTTCAACTCTCGACCGCTCCCGCTTTTAAGGTAGTTCTTTCTTCTAAACGAAGCAAATTCTCGAAATCTAATGGAGGAGAAGAAGAAAAGCGATGAATCAAGGCCGCCATTGATGGCGTTAAACCATGTATCAAGACTATGCAAAGACGTTAACAAGTCTCTTGAGTTCTACACCAAAGTGTTAGGATTCGTGGAGATAGAGCGTCCCGCGTCGCTCAACTTTGACGGTGCATGGCTATTCAACTACGGTGTTGGGATCCATTTGGTGCAGGTTAAAGACGAAGACAAGTTACCTTCAAACACGGACCATTTGGACCCTATGGATAATCACATCTCGTTTCAGTGCGAAGACATGGAAGCTTTGGAAAAGAGGCTCAAGGAAGTGAACGTCAAGTACATCAAGAGAACAGTCGGTGACAAGGAAGACGGAGCTATCGACCAGCTCTTCTTTAATGACCCGGATGGTTTCATGGTCGAGATATGTAACTGCGAGAATATCGAGCTTAAACCGCGTAATTCAGCTGATGCAATACGTCTCCCGAGTGATCGACACGCACCTCCTGTTGCTCTCCCCCGAGAATCCGACCATGCGGATGGTACTAGGCGTCCTCAGACCAATTCTTAATACTATCTAGTCTCGTTTTCGAATTCGTTTCTTGTGTTCTTGTTCTTGTATTGTGCTAAAGCTACTACTCTATTGATTAATGTTTGTTTGGACCACAAACTCCATCTGGTAGTGACAGTTAGAATTTCAAACTTAGAAATGGAGTCTGAGCTGCTTTAGCACAACTATTTAGTGAACCTAGATACAAACCTAAACAATAAGCATAACCGGCTAAAGTGTAAGGCTGAACCCGCAATTTTCAATCAAACCTATTCAATATAATGGGAAGCTTGGACTTGGAGATATTAGGGCAATCAACTAGGCTCATCGACTGCTATCACAGCCTCCCTTGCATTACTATTCCCGTGACACTACGAAAACGAAAAGTTTTCAGAGAAAGACAATAGAAGTACCTAAATTTCCTTGCACCCAGAAAAACCTGGATGGGCCACTTCAGATCCTTGCACAAAAGAATATGGTTGCTTGCCTCTGCCCGTGGCATCAGTGATTCAAGGAGCTTCTGCACAAGCACAAGAAAGCGAGATGGCAACAACGTCAAGTGATTCTAGAAACAGAGGAGGAGCTGGTAGTGTGGTTAGGATCATCTTTGGACTTTCATTTCCTATGCTAACGCGAGCCATTCCAATACGTTCAGCTTATTGTTGAGCTGATACATGATACTTAAAAGTGGAAATGTGTACTTTTTAAAAACTTTCTTGAAGCATGCATCAAAATATCCATCTGCAGTGCCTAAAACTAGAGTAATCTACTGGTTACCGCATGATTCAAATATTTGACCACCTACTAAAAAACAAATCAAAATCTAACACGATAGAACGGAAGGAAAAGCCACATAATCTCAATCATTTTAGCTGAAACAACAACAAAGCTTTGTTAACATTCTCAGTAAACACAATATAATGGAATCAAAGGTTATAGCATCTCAATCATTAAGCTCAAACAACACCAAAATCAGAAGCTTTGGTAACATTGTCAGTAAACACAACAACTCTCTGCTCAAGAAAACAAGAATAGTGAGTGCTTGTATTCAAGATAAAGTCATACAAGTGAGGCCTCTACAACCCCAACATTCACCAACAATAAGGAGAGAAAGTCTTGACATTTTTTTCAGCAAAAGTAGCTTAAAACATCATCTCTACCATTTACGTGAACTAAGATATTCAATGGCAGGTTCAAAAGTCTTGTCAACAGCTTTGTTCCACAGAGATGCAAACTCCATTCGATATTTCTTCCCAAAGATGCGATCTTTCACCTAAAGAAACAAATAAAAATCCAAACTTTAAACTTATAATTGCAACTTTATGAACTGTAAACCGGAAATTAATATAAGAATTCAAATTGGTTAAGCCTAAACCGGAACCGGAGAAGGATATTCTTGTGATAATAAGAACCTGAGATTGATCAACGGATTGAGATTTACGATCAGCGACGGATTCGTGGATGAGTTTTCGCTGCTCTAAAACGATGAATCCTGTCAAGGCACTACCCAGCGTGGCGCCAAGAAGACGCTCCTATAGACGAAGAGATTAATAAGAAAAAGAAAATGTCAAAAACATTAAAATAGAGAAAAATTGATTCGAATACAGTGAGAATTAGGGATTTTGAGATGGAATGCGGAAAAACCTGAGCGAGAATGCTGATCATGGTGAAACTGATTTGCTTCGAACGGGAAAGGTGTTTTTTTTTGTTTTTCGTTTTTTCTCCTGAAGAAGAGAATTGAGGAAGACGATGAAGACGGGGGACGAAAATAGAGTGGGCCAAATATGGGCCGTAGGGCCCATTTTGTCACTGGAACAAAATGAGTAAATGGGCTCTGAGAAGTATGGGGTGTTATTGGGTTCTTCTGTTTTACTTTTAGTTGAGAAATCTATATAGAATTTATTAATTTAAGCAAAATATACTGATCTTAAAATTTAGTATGTAATTTTAATAAATATTTTATAATTCAAAAGTTTATTTTAGTTTTAATCTTTATATCTTTAACAAAAAATTTCAATCAAATCCACTCAAATTCAATATGAAATCAAATCCATTAATAAATCTGTACCATTAAATAACACGTAATTAAAATTTATAAATTATAAAACCAACAACATATACTTTTAAGGTGGATTTAAAAAACATATAACCAATAATACAGGTTTTTTTCAGATTTTAAAATTCATTAAAATACATAAACCAATAACCTAATTAGAGAGAAACATGTTTCTAAAAGTAAATGGAAGTAAACATTTTAGGTATCAAAGTGAACTTAAGTGAGGTTACTCTAGTTGTGTGAGACTAAACCTCACAATTCTTTTTTATTGTGTTATGCATTTAGATAATCAAAACTTTGAGACCTAATAAAAAATGAGAATTATGGACCAATCCAAAAAGTAGCAACACAACTATAATGAATCTAACCACTCTATATATTGGTACATGAAGCATTTGATGAATCCTCGCTCCACAACATTATAGCTTCCCTCCTCTAGAAAAACCCGCTGCCTAGGAACCCCCTGCAAGTATATATTCCTCACATTCAGCTTCATGCACAAATACACAAATCCTCATCGATAAAAAAAACAAAGTAATGTGAGAGTCTTTCACTACCAGATTCCTGAAGGCTTCTTGCTTTCCTCCCTGAATGTGGAAAATAACATCCTTTGTTACTATTCAAAAGTATTATAAACTGAACATCCAGTTAAAAGCCACACTGGAAATATATTTATTTTCTTACCGCGTCTTTCCAGAGAAGGCATCATTGATTTGGTCAGGAGTGGGTCTTTCAGAGTATGTTGATATCAATACATATTTTTCCTTTCCATTTTCCTCAGTTACCCTCTTGTAAAGCTCATATCGGTAAGGATATGACATCCTGATCATATTCAATGTAAGAAAATTCAAAATGACTAGACGCTACTTCGAACTCTTCTTGATATTCACACCCTAAAGTACCTTAGAGCACCCATAATTGGGTATTGTGTTCCGGCATAATAGAGTAGTCGGAATACGTAGCAGTTGTCAAACGTTAAGGCGTATTCAAGCCTTTTCTCCCTGCCCATTGTCTGATCAGAGAGATAAGAAATGATAAGCAACGTACCCTTTTTATCAGATGGTTAAGTAAATCACTATGTGTGTGCTTACTTGCATTATGCCACTTGAAGCGGGTAAGTCCTGAATCAAACATGCAAAGCCCCGAGAGATATATAGCAATGATATCAGATAGGCTCTTTATAGAAAAATGCAAGAAGAAAATGTACCTTGAGGCGAGGATTGATAAGTACAACTGGCCTTTTCCCAGCAGCAGTAGTCATCGCTTGTAGATCCTAACCAAAGTATATTTTATAAGATGAGGCAAATACGTTTGAGGTAAACGAAAAGATTTCTAGCAATTTCAAGCTCCTTACATCTATAATACAGTTTCCAACGGCATTTTGTGGAGCCACTAAGATGAACATGTCATCTTCGTTATCCACTTCTTGACCACCTGTTCATTTAAGTCTAAAAAGAATCAATACCAAGATAAATGTGTATTACTTGCATCACAAGTTGATTAACGCAGTTCTTGTGTTTAAACATGGTTTTGTCAATATATATCTATTCGGGTTTCGAATGTTACCAATTGCACCAAGTTTGACGAAAGTTCCTAAAGTTTCATCATCACCCCAGTCCATATATTCTAAAATCTTTCGAGTGCCTGCTAACTGCAGTGGCATCCCAGCGAGTGCACCTTCCCCCATTGACCCTTGAACACAAACCTGCCAGAGGAAATAAGTTTGTATGAACAAGAGTTGCAAAACCGTATCCAAGTGACATCACTTTGTCTTCTCTACCTTCACTCTTTTTCCATCATCAGCGAATGATAAAGCTAGAGTTCGAACGAGTTCCATCAAGGTTCCTATCCGGTAAACATCCTACGTATCACACATTAATAGCCTCGTGATTGTTAGTCAAAGTTTATGAAACTTCGGAAACTATATATATGAATAACTTACCATTTCAGGATTTAGTTCGGGGATGTTTATGTCCACCTAACAGAATTAGTCAAGGCAAGCAGCTCCCTTAGGAATTGTGAAATAAAGACAATAAACTTTAACAACGTGAGACATTAAGGATAGAGTTGTGCAGATTAGCCTCACCCGAAGACGAGTATTTCCATCTTTGATAGATCTAGTTGTTGCTTGCAGAACATCTTCATAGAAATAAGATCTGATGTCCCTCGAATGAGGAATGTTATTCAATCTTGTCGGTATTCCTCTCCAATTATCCTGAAAAAAAAAAACAATGTTTTATAAATAACAACATCTTCAAATATACTTCCTAATACTTGCTCACTTCAAAAGAAAAGTAGTATTCAAGGACCTGAACAGTCGAGTCTTTATCTGCAAGGACCTGTTTCATAATTAGCATAGCTTGCATAAAATGGTAATCAAATCGAAGTTGAACACGATGTAAAAGGACTAGTATAGTCCTAGGAGAGATAATGATGGAACATCAAACTTATCTAAGAGTAGATTTCTAAAGAAAGCACTTCCTAAAATGGAACAAGACATTCGAAAGTTCAGACAATAAGGATTGAGAAAACTAATCTTGAACTAAAAAACACTGACCCTGCTATCAAGAACAGCACCATGAAAACATATTTATCTAAATGTGTCACTACTTGCCAGTCTTTATCATTCTTTTTAACTGTATCTGAGATAGTAGAGTCTTGGTCTCTTCGAAAACCACTTCTTTTGGCCTGTTTGCATCAATCTGTGTTAACAAAGAGATGATACCAAACCACAAAGATCAATAATTTTATAGAACCAAAAAGGTAAGAGAAAAACAAAAAAACAAACTTTTCTAATACCTTGATCATAACATCTGAGTATCCTGAAATAATAGCTTCAGAATTTTGTTTGTATATTTGCAAACGTGCTTTTACCTTCAACAAAACAAAAACTATTGAGATAACAGTTGAAAAGTAGCTAAAGATTTGATGAAAAGCAAGTAACAAGTCCCAGAAGATGAACCTTCTCTTCTGTATCATCAGGGCGTGTTACCAACCTTGCTTTAATTTCGTCTGATTCAGGAGGATAATTTTTAATATGATAAATTTTACCAGTCACTGGATCTAACCTTCTACCCACACATCTGTCGATTAGAATTTCATCAGGAACCTGTCATATAAGTAAAAGAGTCATAGTTGCTAATAGTTAACATGTGATATCACCTACCTCCTTTAACACTAATTGAGGAAATGGTTTCCAAAAGAGAGATTTGCACCTACATCTAATAAGAGAAAAATGTCCGGTTTGACGTTTAGTTTGTCCAGACTTTGTGCCTGAGCAAACGTCCGTGGGAATCCATCAAGAAGCCATCCATTCTTTTTAGCATCTTCATGTGATAATCTTCCAGCAACCATCTAGAAAAAGCTAGCAAATATCAGAGAAAGAATATGATAAAATAACAGACTAAGAAGGTAAAATGAATCAGTACCTTTATTACAATCTCATCAGGAACCAAACTACCCGAATTCATGAACTCTTTTGCTTTCTTTCCAATTTCTGTCCCTGATGAGACTTCTTCCCTCAACAGATCCCCCGTTGATATGTGCACCAAACCAAACTGCACGACCAAGAAAGATAAACGTACATGATTAAAACATCTACAACATACAGACATGGGCAACATAAGAAGATTCTGCCTTACATGCATCAACTGTGCTAGAAACGTTAATTACTTGACTTTTGCAAGATATCATGCTACATGCCAAGATTCAAGGAAAATTTCAGAACTATATATGGATAGCAAGGAAGAAGTTGACCATTATCTTTCACTGAATTGGTCAATGGTGAAGATGGTCTGATACAATGAGACCGTGTAATGTGATTAGGTGTTAGTTATTCCAGAGTGCTAGGAACATGGCATTGGATTTCCCTGAGAGTTTTGGAGGTGACACAACCAAAATACGTTATATCGGGCAAAGGTGAAGCAACTTCAGACTATCTTCATTACGAAGACAGTAGTTGATGAAGACACCATTGTGGTCGTCTCAAGCTCCACTTTTCACACCTTTTTGTCTCATGAAGCGTGCACTGGAGGACGAGAGATTTTGGCTTGCGATAATGATAGTGCGTTAGCAGGAGCAAAGCAACACTCTCTATAACACTAGATCAAACATCACGTCTAACAAAATGTTGGCTGAAAAAGTCCATCGAAAACACGCTTTTGCTGAAGGGTATGAAAAAGAAAAGAGTACGTGCTTGTCTTCACCGCATCCAAAGAGAAGTCAGAACAAATAAGACAATTAAGCAAGAGATCATCATAGAGGAGAGCATACAAGAACCATCCAGAGAAGACAAGCGTGTACACTGTTTTGAATGTTAAACAACTTAGATTATATTTGTTAGGTTTTTATTAGTACAATTGTGATTTGCTAAGTTGAACATTGAATATTATCACTGACTGTCTGTATATACAAGACAGGATCACTAAACTGTCCATACGCTAAACCAAAAAGAAAAGACAAAACGAAAGATATAGAGAGATTAGTGGTAATAATATATACCTTCTGAACAATGAGCTCACATTGAGTGCCTTTGCCTGAAGCTGGTGCACCCGAAATCATCACTTTCAGTGGCTCATTTACCGAACACAGAATCTATAAAATACCAAACGGTCAAAAACAACAATTCTCCAAATGGGCCATGCATGAAAAAACTGTATACACGTTTGAGGAAATGGTATTGAATTGATATCCAAGTAACCTGAGAAGTGGAAGTGGAGAAGGAGTGAGAAGTCCGGAGTGGGAGGATGGAGAGGGAGAGACGGTGGCGAAAGCGGGTGGTCGGTGATCGGAAGAGAAGGTGAGAAGGAGATGGAGAAAGGGATGGAGTGGAACGAGAGGGTGTTGAGAAATGAGCAGAGCTGACGAGAGAAAGAGACGCCATTGTTAAACTCCTCTACTCTCTTTTCCTTTGATCAGTACATAAACATTCCTGAACTGTATTTTAACGGCCACCACATAAATTAAATCCTCAAAAGAAAAATGTTTATTTTCAGAGGAAAAATCTGAAATGTTTGTCGTTTCCTCCTTAATTATTTCCAACATTTTTATTTCGATAATACTGTTGATATCTATACTATTAATTTAGGTTAACATTTATAGAAGTAACCTTCATAACCCGTGGCATATTACTGATATTGCCACTAAAATTAACATGGAATCTAAGAAGTTCATTAAGGGTAGATTAGGAATGAGAGTAAAGTTTGTCTATACATCCTATCAATTAAAATCTTGTGGTGGTGATATTGTTTAGTCCACCTCAAAGCCCATTTATAATTCACATCATAATTTTAAAGTAAATGGTCGATAATGGCCCAATAACGATTCTCGATATTGTTCACATCCATAGTAAATTCAAAATATACGATAACATAAAATTCATTTTCCTGATTTTCCTGATCACGGTAGATTCTCCATAACTATTTGCCTTTATCAACATAAATTAGAGATCACAAAAAAATCTTTTGCGCAATATTCTCTCCAACTATTTAAATTACCGTATATCTTATAAGTTTAATGTAAAAGAAATTTTCTTAACCTAGCCACATACTCTATAAATATTGACCATCTTTTGAACGATAAACAAAAAGACTACTGCCCATAAAATGTCAACAAGAGGTTTCACTAATCTTAAGGATGTGAAGCCCTTCAAAACAAGGTGGAGAATCAACGTCAAAGTCCTCCATGCTTGGAAATCTCACACTGACCATAGTGGAGAGATGCTGGAAATCATATTTGCCGATGCAACTGTAAGTGAAATATTTATTACCATCATCTGTTATACATTACATACAATAAATTAGATGACTAACAAGATCTTTGCTTCGTAATTTTGGCTATGTAGAGTGCTAAAATTCACGCAACATGTAAGAAGACCTATATCAAACGAGTTGAGAGGCATATCCAAGTTGGTGAATGGAGAGTTATTGAGAATTTCTCATTAACTCCTGCATCTGGCAAATATAGAG